>CM053035.1:111855556-112243056 GCA_028564925.1 Lithobates sylvaticus | reverse complement strand
AGAGGGAGTGAGTGTGTGTGTGTGACACTGGGGAGAGGGAGTGAGTGTGTGTGTGTGACACTGGGGAGAGGGAGTGAGTGTGTGTGTGTGACACTGGGGAGAGGGAGTGAGTGTGTGTGTGTGTGACACTGGGGAGAGGGAGTGAGTGTGTGTGTGTGACACTGGGGAGAGGGAGTGAGAGTGTGTGTGTGTGACACTGGGGAGAGGGAGTGAGTGTGTGTGTGTGACACTGGGGAGAGGGAGTGAGTGAGTGTGTGTGTGACACTGGGGAGAGGGAGTGAGTGTGTGTGTGTGACACTGGGGAGAGGGAGTGAGTGTGTGTGTGTGACACTGGGGAGAGGGAGTGAGTGTGTGTGTGTGACACTGGGGAGAGGGAGTGAGTGTGTGTGTGTGACACTGGGGAGAGGGAGTGAGTGTGTGTGTGTGACACTGGGGAGAGAGAGTGAGTGTGTGTGTGTGACACTGGGGAGAGGGAGTGAGTGTGTGTGTGTGACACTGGGGAGAGGGAGTGAGTGTGTGTGACACTGGGGAGGGAGTGAGTGTGTGTGTGTGTGACACTGGGGAGAGGGAGTGAGTGTGTGTGTGTGACACCGGGGAGAGAGAGAGAGAGGGAGTGTGTGTGTGTGTGTGTGTGACACCGGAGGGAGGGAGTGTGTGTGTGTGTGACACCGGGGGGGGAGAGAGGGAGTGTGTGTGTGTGACACCGGGGGGAGAGAGGGAGTGTGTGTGTGTGACACCGGGGGAGAGAGGGAGTGTGTGTGTGTGTGACACCGGGGGAGAGAGAGGGAGTGTGTGTGTGTGTGTGAGACACCGGGGGGAGAGAGGGAGTGTGTGTGTGACACCGGGGGGAGAGAGGGAGTGTGTGTGTGTGTGTGTGTGACACCGGGGGGAGAGAGGGAGTGTGTGTGTGTGTGACACCGGGGGGAGAGAGGGAGTGTGTGTGTGACACCGGGGGGAGAGAGGGAGTGTGTGTGTGTGACACCGGGGGGGGAGAGAGGGAGAGTGTGTGTGTGTGTGTGTGTGAGACACCGGGGGGAGAGAGGGTGTGTGTGTGTGTGTGTGTGTGTGTGTGTGTGTGTGACACCGGGGGGAGAGAGGGTGTGTGTGTGTGTGTGACACCGGGGGGAGAGAGGGAGTGTGTGTGTGTGTGTGACACCGGGGGGAGAGAGGGAGTGTGTGTGTGTGACACCGGGGGGGGAGAGAGGGAGTGTGTGTGACACCGGGGGGGGAGAGAGGGAGTGTGTGTGAGTGTGTGTGTGTGTGTGAGTGACACCGCGGGGGAGAGAAAGAGAGAGAGAGTGTGTGTGTGTGTGACACCGGGGGGGGAGAGAGAGTGTGTGTGTTGTGTGTGTGTGTGTGACACCCGGGGGAGAGAGAGAGAGAGAGTGTGTGTGTGTGTGTGTGTGTGTGTGTGTGAGACACCGGGGGGAGAGAGAGAGAGTGTGTGTGTGTGTGTGTGTGTGTGACACCGGGGGAGAGAGAGAGAGAGTGTGTGTGTGTGTGTGTGTGTGTGTGTGAGACACCGGGGGGAGAGAGGGAGTGTGTGTGTGACACTGGGGAGAGGGAGGGAGTGTGTGTGTGACACTGGGGAGAGGGAGGGAGTGTGTGTGTGACACCGGGGGGAGAGAGGGAGTGTGTGTGTGTGTGTGTGTGTGTGTGTGTGTGTGACACCGGGGGGAGAGAGGGAGTGTGTGTGTGTGTGTGACACCGGGGGGAGAGAGGGAGTGTGTGTGTGTGTGTGTGTGTGTGTGTGTGACACCGGGGGGAGAGAGGGAGTGTGTGTGTGTGTGTGTGTGTGTGTGTGTGTGTGACACCGGGGAGAGAGAGGGAGTGTGTGTGTGTGTGTGTGTGACACCGGGGAGAGAGAGGGAGTGTGTGTGTGTGTGACACCGGGGGGAGAGAGGGAGTGTGTGTGTGTGTGTGTGTGTGTGTGTGACACCGGGGAGAGGGAGGGAGTGTGTGTGTGACACCGGGGGGAGAGAGGGTGTGTGTGTGTGTGTGTGTGTGTGTGTGTGACACCGGGGGGAGAGAGGGAGTGTGTGTGTGTGTGTATGACACCGGGGGGAGAGAGGGAGTGTGTGTGTGTGTGTGTGTGACACCGGGGGGAGAGAGGGAGGGAGTGTGTGTGTGTGTGTGTGTGTGTGACACACCGGGGAGAGGGAGGGTGTGTGTGTGTGTGTGTGTGACACCGGGGAGAGAGAGGGAGTGTGTGTGTGTGTGACACCGGGGAGAGGGAGGGAGTGTGTGTGTGACACCGGGGGGAGAGAGGGAGTGTGTGTGTGTGTGTGTGACACCGGGGGGAGAGAGGGAGTGTGTGTGTGTGTGTGACACCGGGGGGAGAGAGGGAGTGTGTGTGTGTGTGTGTGACACCGGGGGGAGAGAGGGAGGGAGTGTGTGTGTGTGTGTGTGTGTGTGTGTGTGTGTGTGTGTGTGTGTGTGTGTGTGTGTGTGTGTGTGTGTGTGACACACCGGGGAGAGGGAGGGTGTGTGTGTGTGTGTGTGTGTGTGTGTGTGTGTGACACCGGGGGGGGGGGAGTCAGGGCTCAGCAACCCTGATATACCGTGGTCAGTTTACAGAAGGGAAGGCATAGCCAGGCAAGATCAGCCAGGTATTTTAGGTGATACAGGGGGCCACAAGCGATGTGCTGTATAACATTCTTTAAAAGAGAAGTATGGGGATTTATTTATTTATTTTTTTCTCATTCAAAGGTTTTTATTGAAAGATCAACATATGGTAACAAGTATAATGTATCAATGAAAGGTATTTTAGTAGTTGCATGTAAAATAAAGAAACCGGTTACGACAGTGTATTAATATAAAAATATAAAATGAATGTTGGGCTCCCTTAGTTTTCAGACTGTTTCAATATCGGCTTACATTTAATATTTAGCAGAGTATTATCAGTTAACCACTAGCCGACCGCCCACTGTCAAATGACGGCGGGACGGTGCGGCTCTTGTGGCGGGACGCCGTCATATGATGTCGTCTACATTTTGGCCACTAGGGGGCGCGCGCCGCAGGAGGCGCGCGTGTGCCTGCCGCGTAGCTGGGGAGCCAATGCGTGTGCCCGGCGGCCGCGATGTCTGCTTGGCACCCGCGATTGCCCGGTAATCGAGCAGGACGTGGATCTGTGTATGTAAACGCACAGATCCACGTCCTGTCAGAGGAGAGGAGACCGATGGGTGTGTCCCTTGTACATAGGGACACCGATCGGTCCCCTCCCCCAGTCAGTCCCCTCCCCCCACAGTTAGAATCACTAACATAGGGAACATATTAATCCCTGCAGCGCCCCCTAGTGTTAACCCCTTCCTTGCCAGTCACATTTATACAGTAATCAATGCATTTTTATAGCATGGATCGCTGTATAAATGTGAATGGTCCCAAAAATGTGTCAAAAGTGTCCAATATGTCCGCCGCAATGTCGCAGTCATGATAAAAATTGCAGATCGCCGCCATTAATAGTAAAAAAAAAAATAATAAAAATGCTATAAATCTATCCCCTATTTTGTAGACGCTATAACTTTTGCGCAAACCAATCAACATACGAGTACAGCGTTGACCGCGCAATTGTCATTCAAAATGCGACAGCGCTGAAAGCTGAAAAATGGCTTGGTCAGGAAGGAGGTGTTCGTGCCTGGTAGGCAAGTGGTTAATGAATGAAAATTAGGTCTATTTGTGTCTGAGTTCTTATGTGTGTTTTAAACATTTGAATAAAGTATATGTATCAAACTACTGAGTGTGATATATTAAAGTGGAGTGCCGACCAAAAAAAAATAAAAATGTGGCTTAAAAATCCTAAAAAAAATAATTGGAAAAATTTTTTTTTTTTACTCACCTCTAAATGCCTGTTGCTAGGGGGGTCCCTCGTAGTCTGCCACCTTCATTGCCCGGGCTAAACGTCACTTCCCCTAGGCGCCGCACAGTCATCTGGGACCTGTCATGTGTCCCAGATGAGTGAGCGTCGAATCACGGCGCCTCTCGCGGCTGCGAAGGAGTGGTGTATTCACCGCTCCTACCCATTGAAATCAATGGGACACCACGGGGATACCGCTGGTAAAGTGCCGCTGCAGCAGCGCTTTGCGGGTGGTTTTAACCCTTTTTAAACCACCCCTCTAGCGTCCGGATACCGCTCCAGAATTTCTTTATAATGGAACAATTCCACCACATGTGTTTTTTTGTTTTATATGTTCCTTGTTCTGAACAGCCGCAAAAAGCCGAGATCTGAGTAATCAGGCGCAAAAATGTAACTATTGTAGCCGGAACCAACGTGAGAGTACCTTGTAGGTGGTTTCAATATCTGTTGCATTAGGAGAAAAAGATTTGATATTGGACCAGATAGCAGACCATTCTGTTTTATCTATGGTTCGATCAAGATGTTTTCCCCATTTCACCACATAAGATGGTCATTTAACATCTGATTTAACCGCTTCAGCCCCGGGCGTTTTTACCCACTTCCTTACCAGAGCACTTTTTGCGATTCGGCACTGCGTCGCTTTAACTGACAATTGCACGGTCATGCGACGTTGCACCCAAACAAAATTGACGTCCTTTTTTTCCCACAAATAGAGCTTTCTTTTGGTGGTAATTGATCACCTCTGCGGTTTTTATTTTTTGCGCCATAAACAAAAGAAGAGCGACAATTTTGAAAAAAACACAATATTTTTTACTTTTTTGCTATAATATCCCATTTAAAAAAAAAAAAAAAAAGTTTTACTCCGTTTAGGCCGATACGTATTCTTTTACATATTTTTGGTAAAAAAAAAAAACGCAATAAGCGTTTATTGATTGGTTTGCGCAAAAGTTATAGCGTTTACAAAATAGGGGTTAGATTTATTGCTTTTTTTTTTTTTTTCGTGACTGCGACATTGCTGCGGACACTTTGACACATTTTTGGGACCATTCACATTTACACAGTGATCGTTGCTATAAAATTGCACTGATTACTGTGTAAATGTGACTGGCAGGGAAGGGGTTAACACTAGGGGGCGCTGCAGGGGTTAATATATGTTCCCTGCAAGTGATTCTAACTGTAGGGGGAGGGGACTCACAAGGGTAGGAGACCCCTTTGATGTTCCTCTGTACTTGGAACACATCATCGGTCTCCTCTCCAGTGACAGGACGTGGAGCTGTGTGTTTACACACACAGCTCCACGGTCCCGCTGTTTTTCCGGGCAATCGCGGGTGCCCGGCGGACATCGCGACCTCCGGGCACGCGCACCGGGTCCCGAGCGATGCCCCCTAGACGGCCGGGAATAGGAGGACGTCGTATGACGTCCGCCCAGGATGGGAGATCCACCAAGTGGACGTCAACTGACGGTGGCCGGTAATGAAGTGGTTAACTAGCAATGTGGAGTTTATTGTTGATATGAGAACTCTGGCATGAGGGTCTTTCATGCATATATTTTCAAACTTAGGAAAATCATCTACAGAGTCGTCAATGCTTAGGAAAGGAATACAAACGTTCTGAATTTGAAGGTTACTAAATATTTCTGATTGGGGGAGCCCAAAAGACTTGCATAAGTATGAGAAGGGATGGATTGTTGTGTTTAGAATCATGTGATGTAAACATGTTATACCTGCTTTGGACCAAGCCCAAAAATATCTGGGATAAGTCCATGCTGCATAGAAAGCTGGGTTTTTGAGAAAAGATAGAAGCGGATTATGTTTGGATTGCAGACCATGAGAGATTTTGAGTCTATGCCAGATAGCTAGAGAATGTTTAGTAAATGGGTTTTTTAAAGTTTTACCATCTATGGGACGTCACCATAAAATATTGTGTATGGAGAGAGGGTCACATCTATTGCTTCAATGGTAACCCACAGGGGAATCTCAGTTTTGGAGTGATATTTTATGGATTGTGCTAGTTGAGCGGCTTTATAATATAATGAAATGTTTGGAAATCCTAGGCCACCATGGATTTTGGGAAGGAATAAGGTTTCTCTAGATATTCGTGGTTTGAGTTTCCCCCAAGTAAATTTTATACATTTTTGTTTTATTCTAAGGAAATAGGCCAGAATGTGTATTGAAAACTCCTGAAAAGGTTTAGGAAGTATGGCCATCTTTATTATATTTATTTTTTCCAACCCATGAAGTTGGTATGGATGACCATTTTAAAAGAAAGTTTGTAGTTAATTTTAGTAAAGAAGGATAGTTGGCGGAAAACAAATCAAGTGGCTGGCAGTGAGCTGGATACCCAGATAAGGAATGCTATGTGTAGCCCATTTTAAAGGGTAATGATTCTTGTACAATTCATTTTTCCGCAGTGATTAACGAGACGTTCAGTGCTGTAGATTTTTGAGCCTTAACCGTAAGGCCTGAGATGATCGAATAGTTTATTAGTATATTCATAAGGTTAGGAGCTGAAATTTGAGGTAAAGATAAAAATATAGAAGGATGTCATCTACAAATAAACATATCTTGTGGTGACAACCTCCCATTTCTATGCCTGTTATAGAAGGTTCCATTCATATTCTTTGTGCTAAAGGAAAAAGGTGAGAGTGGGCATCCTTGACGTGTGCCCCTTTCTATGTTGAATGTTTCAGATTTGTAACCTGCGTATTTAATGTACACTTTAGGTTTGCAGTAAAGTGCTGAGATCCATTGTAAGAAATTGGGGGGGGGGGGGGGGGGTGAATCCCCATTTACTAAGAGTATAGTGCATATAGGACCATGAAATGGAATCTAATGCCTTTTTTCTTTTTTTTTTTTATTTCTAATGAGAGCAAACGGGCTGGGGTGCAGTGTAATTTTGCAGCATGTGATAGAAGGGTGGCACATCTAAAGCCCCATACACACGCTCGGATTATCCGAGGATCATGTCCGTCATACTTTGTCTGATGTTGGTTTTGTGTACACACGGTCGGACAAAGTTGTCGGAAAATCTGATCATTCTGAACGTGGTGACGTTTGTTGCCTACGACGGGACTACATAGAGGCTAGTAGCCAATAGCTTTGGTCTTGTAATGTGATCTGAGCATGCGTAGCACTTTGTCCGTCGGACAACGCTACACACGATCGGATTTGGTGTGATCGGACCGTGTTGTCAAAAAATCTATCCAGCAGGAGATAGGACTTTGTCCGTCGGACAATCCGACGTACACTGTCCGATGTTGCATACACACGGTCGGATTTTTCAACAACATTGTCCGATCGGACAGAATCCATGCGAAAATCCTACCGTGTGTATGGGGCTTAATATTATCACTTGCTTGTCGGATAGGGATAAATCCTGCTTGGTCTTTATGTATAATTTTACTAATGAATGTATTAAAGTGGTTGTAAGCCTATAATAAGGCTTACCTGTAGCTACCCAGGATATCTCCTAAACCTGCAAGGTTTAGGACATATCCCCTGTATTTGCATGTGCCAAAGTCATCGGCACATGCGCACTGACACAAACTGAAGCAACGGCATGTATGTGCCGTTGCTTCAGTGAGTGTGCTGTTACCATGCGCGGGAGTGACGTCATCGTGGCTCCGGCCAATCACAGCGCCAGAGCCGCAATACCCTGAAGTAACCCCCGGGGAGTGATGTCTGCCGCTGGAGCGGTGTACAGGCACCGCATCGAGGGCTTCAATCTCAGAGGAGTATTGCATAATGAGCTAGTATGCTATGCATACTAGCTCATTATGCCTTTGTCTTGCAGGTGTTTTTTTTTTTTTTTTTTTTTAAAGTTAGTTTACAACCACTTTAAGTCTAGTAGCAATGATTTTGGCTAATATTTTAATATCTACATTTATTAAAGAGATAAGACGATAGTTTGAACAGATGCTATTGTCCGAGTTTGGTTTGGGAAGCATACAAATAATTGCTGTTAATTTTTCCTGTCTAAATGAGTGACCTGATAGTATAGAGTTGAAGGCATCAGTTAAGGTGGGTGATAGTGTTTCCGTATATGTACGATAATACAGTGCAGAAAATCCATCAGGGCCAGATCTTTTATTTATTTTCAGTGTTTTGATAGCACTGGACGTGCCTCAACTGATACAGGTTTCTCTAGTAGCTTTAACTGTGTTGTGAATAATGGGGGGTTGTGGGAAAAGAACTCGTCTGCTTTGGATGTATACAGCTCAGTCTCAGAAGAATATAAAGTGTTTAAATGTGTTTTACATTTTTTAAGTATTTTCCTTGGGTTATTGGAGTATCTTTAGATTTTATTGGAGTATCTTTAGATATTTTGAGGCAAATAAGTTTAGTGGGAGAGTTGTGAGATTTGAGCATGCGGGCTAATGGTTTCTGTTTTTTGGCTTTCATGTAAAAATTGTGGCGTGATCGATTGATTTATCTGCTGATTCTGTGAGAAACAGAAACAGGTCAAATTCAAGTTAAGCCTTATCCCATTGCAATTGTAACAAAGGGGAAGGATTGGATTGAAATGCCATGTAGCAAGTGTTAAAGTTTGTTTCTATTTTGTTATATAAATCTCTACGTTCTCGATTTTAAATAGAGCCGCTTATCTCATACTCGCACAGCTTCCCACAGTGTAAGCGGTATATATCGGGGGTATAGTTGTCTACAATGTATTCTTTCATACAAGTTCAATATTAAGTTTATGTGTTTACTTCTTAGAGATTACTTACCTAAAAAAAAAAAAAAAACAAGTAGGATCATGTGCTTTTGGAATGGTAGAGGCTATAGTGGCAAGTATTGCACTATGATCCAACCATGGGATTGGTAACATTTTGGATGTTAGGATTTTAGGCACCATACCCGTAGTTGGGAATATGTGGTCTATTCATGAGAATGGGGGGTTTGAATAAGGGGTAAATTGTCTTTTAGTTGGATTCAGTTCACGCCAGGAGTCTACTAAATTTATGTTTTGTAATAAGTTGTGAAAGAGTGTCTATTGGGGACATTTGATTGCCTATATCTCAATGTGTCTAGAAAGGGGAAAGAAAGTTAGATTTGAATCTCCACATAAAAGTAACATTCCTATTTTATGTGATTCGATTACCTGTAAAAGGTGAGAGAGGAACAAAGTAGGACTTTTTGTTGGGGACATAATTTGAAATGACTGTTAATCTACTTGTAATGTAAATTGGTTATTGCGGTGAAATGCAAAAAGTACGCCTCGCTGTTTAGTTAAGGCTGTGTACACCTGTGAGTATATTTTGCTGAAAAATTTGGTAGTGGATTGTGGTGTGAAGTGGGTTTCTTGAAGGCACAAGATATGTGCTTTTCTAGTGGCAGCGAAAGGCTTTGGTGCGTTTTTTGTGGAATGTTCAGGCCCTGAACATCCAGGGATAGTATATTTAACGCAGCCATAGGGTTATGAATGCATGAGGTAAGATATCATGTTTTCCAAAACATTGTGTAGATAGACCTGCCTCCAGAAGGGGGGGGGGGGGAGGGTAGGGAAGGATAGAATAAGAAAGGGTAGAATATTTAATAATAAAAGATAAATATTCTTCATTTTGAATAGTAAATAAAACATATATAATCTCAACACTTCCATTTGGGGGGGGGGGGGGGGGGGGGGTAAAAAACTGTTGATTGTCCACTATATCAATGAACGGACCGAGAGTAGCAAAAAGGGAGCGCAAGAAACATTCCCAAAAGAACAACAAAGCCTACTAGTAGCAAGTTTCCATAAGTATACAGGTAATGAGGATAGTTTAGCACTAGCAGGAACTGGGGGACAAATAATGGAAAAGAAACATAGATATTAAAAATGTATCCATTAAGCCATTTATCTTGTATCTGGAGTAAAGCAGTTGTTACAATGTTATATTAAGAACTTGTTAAAACAATTAAAGCGGTTCTGCACTGGGTTTTTTTTTTTTTTTTGGGGAATATGCTAAGTATTAATAACTAAATTGGGGGACTCACCTGTTCCATCTTCCATCGCGATCGCAGCCGGTTTTCCTCCGATAAATTTCTTTATTTGCTGCTTTTGTGCTGGGGGCCATCTTGCCTGTGGGCATGTGAAACCCCACAGGCACTTTAGATGGCCCAGCATGCACCCCCGTTACTGCGCCGAGCTCGCGCGTGCGCAGTAACGGCAAAGTGCAGCTCACGTTCTCCGAAATCTCACGAGATTTCGGAAGATGCCCGCACAGACTCCTGGGATCAATGACACCAGATCCCAGGAGACAGTGCGTCGTGACGAGGATCCCCGCACAGACCCCGCCCACCCCCGCAGAGACAGAGGACCGGAAGTCATCGATTACAAGGTAAGTGAAAAAAAAAATAAAACACATTTCATTTAGTACTCTTTGCCTGATTTGGAAGGCAAAGAGATTTACTAAATGAAATGTGTGCAGAACCGCTTTAAAGTATCTCCTTGAGGCGATAAATGACAAAAATAAATAAAGATAATAAGACTGTTTAGTTGTCTTAATGATCAAGTGATAGATGGAGAATGGATCCTAGAAGTATGAAGTTATCACAACCGAGTGTCTAAATATAATAAGAATGAATTGGATGTGAAATAGACAGTAAGGATTGGTGAACATATCCATCAAGTAGAGAGTGAAATATGAGTATAGAGTGATCAGGTGATCGTTATCGGCCCCTTTTTTATGTAAGCTCTGGTGTTCATTTCTCCTTGGCAACACGCAATTTATTTGGAGAAGATGATGTCGGTCTTCATCGAGTGGTTTCCTAATTCTGTGTCGAGTTCAGCAGATGCATGTCTTGAAGGGTAGTTTGGAGTTGGTTAGCAGAATGACATGTAAATTTAGAGCCTTGAAATGTGAAACACACTTAAAAGGGGAATCCCCATTGATATGTAAATTGATTGCGTTTGTAAGGGTTTTAAGGCCCTTCTTTTATTTATTGTAAGTTGGGACAAGTCTGCAAAAAGCTGGTAATTATGTCCTTAGACGTTAAGTTTCTTTATTCCCTGCTGCAGATAGTAGTTGTTCTGTAGAAATGAAACTTCAATGCAATTGTATCGCGGGGTGGACCTGGACCTGGACCATCAGATTTTTTAGGTGTTGGGACTCTATGAACCCTGTCCATTTCCAGATGATCTATCGGGATGGCTGGTTGTAGTTCCTGGAAAAAGTGCTGTCATTGTAGCTTGTAAGTCAATTACAGTTTCAGGAATACCTGTAATATGCAAATTAGAGCGTCTAGCGCGATTTTCATAGTCTTCCAATCTTGTCTGTAATGTTGCATTTTCCTCTTCTTTTTTTTTTTTTTCCAGACCTGCAAGGGATAATGAGCTAGTATGCCTTGGGAGCTGACATGTTCCCTCAGCGTGTCTTCCGGGTATCGCGGCTCCGGCGCTGTGAGTGGCCGGAGCTGCGATATCGTCACTCCCGCGTATGCGGGCAGGAAATTTCCTCCTGGCAGGAGATAGATAGATAGATATAGACATATATACATATATATATATATATATATATATATATATATATATATATATATATATATATATATATATATATATATATATATATATATATATATATTATATATATATATATATATATATAATTTTTTATTTAATTTTTTTTACCTACAGGTAAGCCTTGTTATAGGCTTATCTGTAGGTAAAAGTAAAAAAAAAGTCTATACAACCGCTTTAAGCTTGTCAATTTCATTTATAGCATTCTATACATTGTTAATTTCTAATGCCGCATACACACGGTCGGAATTTCCGATGGGAGCTTTTCATCGTTTTTTCCGACCGTGTGTATGCCCATCGGTCTTTTTCTGTCGGAATTTCCAACAGACTTTGGATTGAGAACCTGTTCTTAATTTTTCAGACGGAAAACGTTTCTATTTTCCGATCGTGTGTATGCAATTCCGACACGCAAAATTCTGACGCATGCTCGGAAACTATTCGCCGCATGCTCAGAAGCATTAAACTTCCCTTTTTATAGTGCAGTCGAACGTGTTGTATGCCGCGGTGTTATTGACCGTCAGAATTTGGTGTGACCGTGTGTAGGTAAGACAGTTTGAGCGGAATTCCGACGGGAAAACCATCAGAGCTTTTTCCGACGAGAATTCCGACCGCGTGTACGCGGCATAAGTCATCTACTCTGGTTTCAAGTGTGGATAAGCGCTGACCCATCTCTTATTTCTTTGGTAAGGCTAATAGTAATATGGTCAGAGGTGCTTTTTGAACCTTCTTCTTTTTTTTTTTTTTTTTTATTACATTTTTTTTCTATTTCAGTGTAACTGGTGAGGTAATTTTTAGTTCTGAGGTGAATCTTCCAAATACCCAGTGTACTTCAGAATCCTATGTTGCAGTCTGTGTGACAGTATATGCCTTTAAGTTGATATCATCACCACTGGAGGTACCTGAGGCAGACTGCTGCAGCACCGTTTTGGCTGTGCTGTGAGGCGGCGCTGTTTTGTTGATTTTGGGACCCGTATTTTGTCCAGCGACACTAGGACCCACTGAATTCAGGAGTGCTGTGGGCATAAATTGATATTTTTATGTGCGAGTGTTTGGCACCCGCCGTTATTCGGCTTTATTGTTCTCTCGGAGAGCAGAGCTTCAGGCAGGCATGTTTGCTTCACTTGGCTCCGCCCCTTGGCAAGCTGCTTTGTTGAGGGGGCACTCGACAGGAAGGAGGGGCCAGGAACAGCAAAGTGGGACCAGAGATGGAGGATCCAGGCTGCTCTGTGTAAAACCAACTGCACAGAGGAGGTAAGTATAACTTGTTTGTGTTTTTTTTTTTTTTTTTTTTTTTTTTTTAAAAAAGGCTTTACAATCACTTTAACACCTCCAACAAGAGTGTCTTCTGATGAGAAGAGTTGAAGCAAATTGCCATGCAAGTTCATTGCAGTTAGCTAAAGAGGTAGAAGGCCAACTGGGCTGATTGTTTCCCATGACACAATATGGTGTACACTGCAGAGGAATGGCTTTTATGGGTGTCCTCCACGAAGGAAGCCTCTCCTAAAGCCCGCCTAGAATTTGCCAGGGCCCATGCTAAAAAAAGTCTACAGGGACTCTGAACTCTGGAATGATGAGACCAAGATAAATGTTTTTGGAACTGATGGCTACAAAACTGTATTGCGTCGCAAAGGTGAGGAGTACAAAGACAAATGCATGGTGCCTACAGTGAAACGTGGTCCTTCTGTGGGGCTGCATGAGTGCTGCTGGTGTCAGGGAGCTGCATTTCATTGATATTGTGAATTCACAGATGTACTGCTCTATATTGAAAGAGAAGATGCTACCATCACTCTGTGCCCTTGTTCGTGCACTTTTCCAAATTGACAATGATCCAAAACGCACATCTAAGGCTACGGTTGCATTTCTTAAGAACAGGTTGAAAGCGATTCAGTGGCCAAGTATGTCTCCTGATCTGACCCCAATTGAACACTTATGAGGAATTCTGAAGAGACAAATTGAGCATCACTCTCCATCCAGTATCCAGGCTCTAAGAGGTCATTCTTGAATAATGGAAACAAATATTTTGCAATATTACGCCAACTTGTTCATTCCATGACTAGAAGACTCGGTGCTGTCCTCACAAATCATGGAGGTCATACAAAATACTAGATGTAGTAGTTTTTGTTGTGGGGTGTATTCATTTTTTGCATCAACTAATTTGAGTTAAACTGAATTTTTGTCATCTAAGTTATATTATCAACCGTAATGAGCTAAACAAATATTCTATAAAACTCAATTTGTCAAAATTTTGGAAATGTATTCTTGTGTTCATTGAGATATTGATTAAAATCTTACTTTTTAAAAGGGGTGTACTCATTTATGCTGAGCTGTGTGTGTGTGTGTGTGTGTGTGTGTGTGTGTGTGTGTGTCTGAAACGATTAATCAATATTATCGATAATGAAAATCGTTGACAAAGATTTTCATTATTGATTAGTTGGTCTGCACTTTCCTCCCTGCCAGTCCGTTTAGGGTGGCGCTGCCACAGGAGATTCTATGTGACCAGGCACGTCTGCGACGCAGGTTGGCGCCTCTCCTCCTCACTGATATCAGCTCCCTACTGATATTCTCAGCCCCACTCGCTGCTGCCTTGAGGGAATAGACAGAGGCGAGAAGCGGCCGTGAGCCAAGCTGCACACTGTGTGAAGTGATAAGGTAGTGGCTAATGGCTATACAACTCAGTACAGTACATTCATTTCTGACAAGTGCCCCATGGTCCTAAGCATTTCTGGGGGGGGAGTGCCTCATCATTGGTTTTTGTGGGGGGGGGTTTGTGCCCCATTGGTGTGCCTGGGAGGGGAGGAATAGTGCCCCATCATTGGTGTTCCCGGGAGGAATAGTGCACCATTGGTGTTTAATTGGACAACTACGGTAATCGATTATGAAAATAATCGTTAGTTGCAGCCCCGTGTGTGTGTGTGTGTGTGTGTGTGTGTGTGTGTGTGTATATACAGTATTTATTTTCCAGCACTGCCTTAGTGTTACTAAACCCAGTAATTGGAAAATGGTTCATCTCCCCCCCCCCCCCCCCCCCCCCCCCACAGTGCCACAGCTTATAAATCGTCTTTTTACATTAAAATGATGCCACTATATACCTTTTACATGATAAGCTGCACAGCTTCTCCAGTGCTGAGAGTTTGGGTAGGAGGAGATTTCCACTACAGCCTGTATACACGCCCACATGTGTGATGTCAATATCATATGACCTGGCTAGCTCTGAGAGCAAGTAAATGTTCTCTCCAGCATAAAAGACACAACTGAGCATGTGCAGGTCGGCTACCTTGCCTGTGTTAGATGGCCTTCCCTAGATAGACAGTACAGGAGTGGGAGGATCTGTGCATACAGGATATAACAGCCTTTTTGCACAATATAGATGATTAACCCCTTAGGTTCCCCAGTGATTATAACAAGCATGCTATGCTGCATATACAGACTGATTTTACTGTTGTGGGTTTAATAACACTTTAACCCTCTTGTGCATGGAGTTCACCAGAGCTTCACAGGTTGCCACTGAGTCCATCATGGAGCTGGTGGATGTTGGATACCTTGCTCTCCTCCACCTTCTGTTTGAAGATTCCCCACAGATGCTCAACAGGGTTTAGGTCTGGAGACATGCTTGGCCAGGCCATCACCAATTTGGACAATTACACTTAGGGGTGTACTTGCTTTTGTTGCCAGCGGTTTAGACATTAATGGCTGTGTGTTATTTTGAGGGGACAGCAAATTTACACTGTTCTACAAGCTGTACACTCACTACTTTACATTGTAGCAAAGTGTAATTTCTTCATTTCTTCAGTGTTGTCACATTAAAAGATCTAATAACATGCTACCAAAAATGTAAGGGGTGTACTCACTTTTGTGAGATACTGTATGTGGTGAAATTTTAACAATTATTTTTTATAGAATAAAGAAACCTCCTTTTGTACGTGAATACTTTTTACGTTGGGTGGGTTCCAGGTGACTCTACTGGTTCTGAAAACTTTCTTGTACCCTGTCTGCGCCTTCGCAGAATTCAGACCTGCCAGTAATGATATACAGAGAACAGTTTATGAACACATCATCACATACAATGTGGGTTCTGTCTTAGGCAAGACTTTGTACAGTGTAAAATGAAGCGCACTTGTAAATAATAAAGGATCATCTGAAAACATGACCTGTTGTTGGGGTTTCTTGAGGACTGGAGTCCTGGAACTTTCCTTTAAAGACCCCCTTATTTACTTACAGTATGACAGTATTTTAGTATCTTTCATTTTGTAAAATCTTTTTTTTGTTGTTCTAGGTCATTGTGGTACTGAAGAGCTAAATGTCATTTTGGATGATATTGAATTTGCTGACATTATTCACAGAGCCGAACAAGCCATTGAAACTGGTGTTTTTCCAGAAAGAATATCACAAGGCTCAAGTGGGAGTTACTTTGTTAAAGATCCAAAGGGGGTGAGTGCTGTAAATTATCTTAGCGGTAGCTTAATATACTAATGTCTCAGGATTAGAATGCAAGTCACTCGTGGCTTGAAATCTTTAAGCTTAAATAAAATCATGAGGGCAATGACCTATTGTGCAATTTGCAGGTTTTTTTTTTTTTTCAATGTGTATGGATTTATAGCTGCTCCATTTGTCCTCTTAAAGATTAACCCCCTCTAAAGGTTTTCATTGCTGTCTACACCCTTTTTTTAGGGAGATTCATCCTCCTATATTTGTCATGTTTACTGTTTTAAGTGGGGAAAAAAAAAAAAAACTGTAATAGAGGGGAAATCTTCCAGTGAGCACACTAGTTCTGGTGAGCGCTAGGGATTCTCTGTTTGGGGTGATTTCTTCTCACTATTACTGTCCCACAGCCAAAACAGAGCGAGAAATACCCTCCTATGGGATGCAGGCAAAAAAAAAAAAGTTTTGCATTTAGTTCTAGATTAACCCTTATTCTGCGAAGCAGTTCAATGTTGCTAGCAAATAGATTTTTACACGGATGCGTTTTGGAATTTATTAAAATACATTTAAACAAGTCACAACTCATTTTCCATTTCTTAAAGCAGGCCCTGTAGTTATTTATTTTATTGACTTTTTCATTCTTATGATGTAGTTTTAGGCTTCCCTCACATGGCCGGTTAGGCACATACAGTGGATACTTGAGGCTAGGACAGGTGCATGTGAATAGTGTCAATCGCTCAGCCAGTACAAGGTATTGACAGGCTGACAGAGGCCATCACTGTTCACATGTAGCCACACACCAAGCAAGTTAGCTGTGGTTATGGATGGGTGTCCAAGCTTGGACACATCTGACTGCGGCATGTAGGTATATGCCAGTACTTACATTAACATGGCAATATGCATGTATGTCGCTGGATGCAGGTGCTTGCATATACAGTGAACATGTGTACAAATGTATGCCCATGGACGCAGTCAGCCTGCATACATGGGCGCACATATAAATGCACATGGATGTTTCTCCAAGTACTGTCGTATACCTGCCTACAGCCAATGATTTCAGCACCTGTGGCTCCTGGGTGGGGAAATATGCCCATGTTTTTTACTTTTGTATGGCTCCAGGCACCCATGTGCATGAGACCTTAATTATATATGGATACAAGCTGCTATTTCGTTTATGGTTTCCTTTTGGCTTAAACTTAAAAATGTAATGTGCGAATAGCATTACACCATGGGTCCCAAAATTTAATGACATTTTAGCGGAAAGTCCTTATTCCCATAAAAAAAGGATATGATTAACCAATATTTCCCCTTTGGGCAACAGTAGGGGAGGATGGACTCCACTATTTTAGCTTTTACTTTGAAAACCATTAACAAGATTTTTGTAACTATATTCTAGCGTAGCATGGCCAATTTTCTTCATCCAGTATACCACATAAACAAACAAACGTCAGGTGTTCAGGGAAGAGGGAGTTGTAGTAAGATAGTGAGCACAGTAACCACTTGCTGCCAGAAGTCGGGTATAGCCTGACCACCCCAAATGAGGTGCATGAAATCTACTTTGGGTTTATTATGTGATGGTGAGGCCTTTTGTAAAATAATCTTATATTTAACCACTGGTGAGACCAACATATGAGGAGCATATAACATTCCATTTCTCTGTAGACATAGTAGGTGGTTGGGTCTGCCATTTAGTCTCAAGAGCCGGTAGCATTTTATCCAGCTTATGTGGCAAGTAGGGATGGAGTGAATAATACCATTTAGGGTCTTGCAATTTTAACACTCCTTGGTGGGTATTCAAAGACTTGTGTTCTGAATTGCGCCTTCATGCCACGACGCCTAGACATAATAGTTTGCACTTGTGAAAAGGGAAGGATTAATTTTTAAATTGCAATTCCAGGTATTTAAAGTGATTGTAAAGTCTCATTTAGACAGGCAGCCTGGATCCTCCTTCTCGGGTGCCTCTTCTGTGCTCCTGGCCCTTCCCTCCTGTCGAGTGCTCCCACAGCAAGCAGGTTAATATGGGGGCACCTGAGCCGAGCTGCAGCTCTGTGTGACCATTCGGACATGGAGCTTCCATTCAGCCCCGCCCCTTTCTCTCCTGATTGGCTAAATTACGTTGACAGCCGTGGAAGCCAATGGCGCTGCTGCTGTGTCTCAGCCAATCAGGAAGGAGGGTTTTGGACGGCCTAGTGGACATTGCTGGATAGAGATGGGGCTCAGGTAAGTATTTAGGGGTGCTGGGGTGGCTGCTAGTGCTACACACAGAAGGCTTTTTATCTTATAGAATATCTGCATAGAATACATTAAGATAAATCTTACTGCCTTTACAACTTCTTTTAAAGAAAGGCATGAGAGTTGGTGTTGAGGACATGACTCTAGATACCAATGGCATCAAGATACACTTTTGTCAGTTAATGTTCAGGCCTAAGTATTTACCAAATCTTTTAATAGTTGCAGTGGCGAAGAATAAGGCAAGGCCCCGGCGAGTTATAATATAAACTCATTGACATATAGACTTATTAATTTTGTTGTTTTCTGAAGTGTAATTCCATTTGTCAGATGTTAATGGCAAGAGCCTCCATTGCTATAGAAAAGAGTAGGGGAGACAGGACAACCCTGCCTCATACTCATTTTAAATCAGGGATGACTGGGGAAATTAGATTAGCCAATATATTAAACTTCATGTGGGCCTAGGTCAGAACTGGGCAAATTGCAGCGCCAGGGCCATATCCAGGCTTTTTGATGTCCCTATCTGACAGTGGAGCCTTCGAGGGCCAGCATGCCTCTCTGAGCCTGTTATCTTCCTCACTGAGAAAGCTAACAAGCTCAGAGGCATGCTGACAGATGTCCTTGTGGAGAGCTGCAGGAACTGGAAGGAGAAAGTCTGAGTATCTGATTGGTACAGCATGGAGGCTAGGATTTAGTGGGAGAGTGTTATAATTGCAGAGTGGCCTTATTGAAATCTATAGGTGAGTTTGACACGTGATGTCTCTGACATGTGAACAGCCCCATCTGGCTGTTTGTTACAGTTCGGGTTGGGGGATGGTAAAATTTCAGCTCAGCCACCCATCTTAAAGAGGCCTATTTTATTTGGCAGTTGTGCTTATTATTCATTGTGCTAGGTGTTTTTTTTTTTTTTATTTATTTATTTGTTATGGGCTTTATCAGGTCCAAAATTTTATATTGAGCAGAATTTCGTCCCTTTACAACAATCCTAGTTACTCATGTGGTCCCTTGGGAAAATTGCCCAGCCCCAGGCCCTAGATGACTATCAATTTTCGGATTCTTTTGGCCAAAGCGTTTCAAACAAGCATGTAATGAGGGCTATGTGATGAACTCAAAAGCCTTGGCAGTCCATAGATGCAAAGGCACATGTCTTTTGGTATGCATCCTGATTGTTTTGCCACAATTTGAGTCCTGTGGATATTAATTGTGCTTGTCGTTCCAGGCTCAAAGCCTGTTTTGATCATCAAGACTAATAGAAAGTATGGCCGTATTCATTCTCCAAGTTTTGGTAATATTTGTAATCAAGATTACAATAGAGAAATGGTTCTGTAGGAATTGTTTTCCACAAGGTCATTATTGAGATTCAACACAAGTACAACAATGGTATAGAAATAATATCCAATTATTTTGTATGGACTTCTAAAATTGGTCCTAATGCTTTACCAGTGGCAAAATCTAAAATTTTTCATTTCATGTAAATTATTTGTTCAACATTTTTGTTAAGCGTTCTCGTTTAGCCTGTCGTATAAAGTCAGGATGCATTCTCCCAATCCAGCACTTAGTTTAGTGTGTTTGTTTTTTTATGAAATAAGATTCAGTATTATCACACGCTTTGGCTATTTACAGTTTGGAGCAGGGTGGATTTGATTTAAATCAAGTCGATTTTAACCACTTTAAGACCAGGCCTCTTTTTTTAGATGTGGTGTTTACAAGTTAAAAACGTTTTTTGCTAGAAAATTACTTAGAACCCCCAAACATTATACATTTAATTTTTTTCCAACATCCTAGAGAATAAAATGGTGGTAGTTGCAATACTTTGTCACACTGTATGTGTCACATCCAACATGGCTAAAGATTTATCAGTGTCCAAGATAAGCTTGCTATGATATAATGCCTCTCTGCTAGGTGTGAAACATGAGACTGCCCAAGTATCTGGTAATGAATGTGTCAAAGATCAATCTAACCCAGCTCTGTAATTAGTTGTTGGAGAGTTGTAGGGCAAGGTACAGAAGATTGGAGCTACCCTGTCAGTCCAACGCTGGGTTTAATAAAGAGCTTGAGAAATTTTCTCTAGGAGCCAGTGTTTCGTCGCATTCGGCGACCCATCACATTTTGCTACGGTAGTGACTTTCCGCTGACAAATTTCGCACTGCGCATGCTTGCCCATATGATTCATCGGAATAAGCGAGCCGTCAGAATGTGTAACGGAAGTGACCTTTAGTCGCTGCCATCTTGCTACACCCCGCACTGCCCTACAGTAAGGATACACTTAGAAGGGGGAAAGCGGACATCTTGTTACACCCGCTGGAGTTTTGCATTTCACACTTCTTTTTACCATTAAAGTGAGCTTACATAGTGAAATACAGTACTTGCAACTCTGTCTGACTGGTTAGATGTTGACTTTTAAAAGCAGTTAACTTCTGTCAGATCAGCAAACCTGTGAGGTGACCAGGCTTAGAAATCAAAAGGAAGAACTCCGGACAGCCGCACACCGGGAAAATAAAATCCAAAGGGTTTATTTAAAAGCAAAAAGACACTACAATCCAAACACGGCAAAAAGGGGGGTACAGAGCTGACGCGTTTCGCACTGTATTTCAGTGCTTACTCATAGCTTATGAGTAAGCACTGAAATACAGTGCGAAACGCGTCAGCTCTGTACCCCCCTTTTTGCCGTGTTTGGATTGTAGTGTCTTTTTGCTTTTAAATAAACCCTTTTGGATTTTATTTTCCCGGTGTGCGGCTGTCCGGAGTTCTTCCTTTTGATTTCTAATCATTGTGCTATTAGCCAGCACCTGGGGCTCCCACACAGGAGCAGGAGCATTCGCTTGTAAGGAGAGTCTTGGAGCGGTGGTTGTTTGTTTTTCATCTACACAAAAATCTCTGGTGACCAGGCTTGCCGCTGCTTTTAAAATTCAACATCTAATGAGTCAGTCGGAGTTCTAAGTACTGTATTTCACTATATAAACTCACTTTACAGTAAAAAACTAAGTATAAAATTCTCAACTCCGGTGGGTGTAACAAGATGTCCGCTTTCCCCTTCTCAGTGTATGCTTACTGTAGAGAAGTGCAAGATGGCGGCGACTGAACGTCACCTCCGTTACACATTCTGACGGATCGGGGGGAATCCGGCTTCGCGCATGCGCACTCCAACCAAATGTGATTGGTCGCCATATGTGATGAAACACCAGCTATAAAAGTTATGAGACAGTGTTTTTTTTTTTTTTTTATTTATTTTTGGCGTAGCGTGGGTTGTCAGCACCTGGGATGGCAAGGCAAGTAGTTTGCCCCCGCCAACTTACTTGCCAATAACCCCGACATACAGCCGGATATAGGCTGCCTGGAAAAAATGACCATAAAAACATGTTATAGGGGAAACTTATTATTATTGCCGATTTGCCCTCAGCAATTTTCACAAATCCACATGCCCCCCAACACCAACAGCTCTCACCTCTTCTTCACAGATTGCAGGTAAGCGGCCGAGCTAAAGTGTGTTTTATTTTATTACATTTTTTTGCACTTCTCTCCTACATGTAAAAATCATTTTTTATTTTTGCTAGAAAATAACTCGGAACCCCCCAAACATTATATATGTTTGTTTATTTTAGCAGACACCCCAGGCAAAATGGCGGCCATTGCAACTTTTTATCTTGCGCTGTATTTGCACAATCGTTTTTCAAACACCCTTTTTTTGGGGAAAAAAAAAACTGTTTAATGAATTAAAAAATAACAAAACAGTAAAGTTAGGCCAATTTTTTTTGTATAAGTGTTCAGCAAACTGTTTTGCTGGCTTTCTTGTGCATCATCTTTAGAAGAGGCTTCCTTCTGGGATGACAGCCATGCAGACCAATTTGATGCAGTGTGTGGCGTGTGGTCTGAGCACTGACAGGCTCCACCCCTTCAAACTCTGCAGCAATGCTGGCAGCACTCGTACATCTATTTCCCAAAAGAACCTCTGGATATGACGATGAGCACGTGCACTCAACTTTGGTCGACCATGGCGAGGCCTGTACTGAGTGGAACTTGTCCTTTTAAACCACTGTATGGTCTTGGACATCGTGCTGCTGCTCAGTTTCAGGGTCTTGGCAATCTTCTTATAGCCTATGCCATCGTTATGTAGAACAACAATTCTTTTTTTTTCAGATCCTGTAGAGAGTGAGAACGATAAAACCAAATGTAACACACCTGCTCCCTATTCAAATCCGAGACCTTGTAACACTGTAACTGACACCGGGTGGGAGAATTGCTAATTGGGCCCAATTTTGACATTTTCACTTTTGTTGCCAGCGGTTTAGACATTAATGGTTGTGTGTTGAGTTATTTTGAGAGGACAGCAAATTTACACTGTTATACAAGCTGTACACTCACTATATTACATTGTAGCAAAGTGTAATTTATTCAGTGTTGTCACATGATTTAAAAAAATATTTACAAAAATGTGAAGGGTGTACTCACTTTTGTGAGAGAGAGAGACAGAGAGAGAGAGAGATATATATAAGTCTGCACACCCCTGTTTAAAATGTCAGGTTTATGTGATGTAAAAAAATGAGACAAAGCTAAATCATTTCAGAACTTTTTTTTTTTTCCACCTTTTTTTAGGGCTCAATTACACTTGCTTCGACAAGGCTTCGGACAGGCTTTGTTTTAAAGCTCTCTGAACGATAGTCAAAGCTCCAGTCACTAAGTAAAATGGTTAGCTTACAGTCCTGTTTACACCTGCTTTTGCTTTGCTTCAAAAAATGATACCCCATGTAGCTTCAGTGGTGCTTCAAAGCCTCCATAGAAGTCTATGGCAAAGCTCGCTTGAAGCCCCACCGAAGCACCAAGCAAAAGCCGGTGTACACAGGACTGTAAGCTAACCATTTTATTTAGTGATGGGAGCTTTGACTGGCGTTCAGAGAGCTTTAACAAAGCGTGTCCGAAGTCATGTTTTGAAGCAAGTGTAAACTAGCACTTAATGTGACCTATAAACTGTACAATTCAGTCGAACAACAAACTGAAATCATTTAGGTGGAGGGAAGTAAAAACTAAAATAATATGGTTGCATAAGTGTGAACACCCTAATACTTTGTTGAAGCACCTTTTGATTTTACAGCACTCAGTCTTTTTGGGTATGAGTATCAGCATGGCACATCTTGACTTGGCAATATTTACCCACTCTTTGCAAAAACACTCCAAATCTGTCCAGATTGCGAGGGCATCTCCTGTGCACAGCCCTCTTCAGATCACACCACAGACTTTCAACCAGATTCTGGCTGGGCCATTCCAAAACTTTAATCTTCGTCTAGTGAAGCCATTCCTTTATTGATTTGAATGTGTGCTTTGGGTTGTTATGCTGAAAGATGAAGTTCCTCTTTGTGTTCAGCTTACTAGTAGAAGCCTGAAGGTTTTGTGCCAATATTGACTGGTATTTGGACTGTTTATAATTCCCTCTACCTTGACTAAGGCCCCTGTTCCAGCTGAAGAAAAATGGCCCCAAAGCATATATTTTGAAATTGTGGCCAAAAAGTTCAACCTTTGATTTCATCAGACCATAAACACTTTCCCACATGATTTTGGGAGCCTTCAGATGGGCTTTTGCAAAGTTTTGCCAGGCTTGGATTCTTTTTTAAGAAAAGGCTTTCATCTTTCCACTCTACCCCATAGCCCAGACATATACGATACAGGAGATTGTTGTCACATGTACCACACAGCCAGTACTTGCCAGATCTTCCTGCAGCTTCTTTAATGTTTCTGTAGGCCTCTTGGCAGCCTCCCTGACCAGTTTTCTTCTCGTCTTTTCATCAATTTTGGAGAGACGTCCAGTTCTTGGTAATGTTCTGCCATATTTTCTCCACTTGTTGATGACTATCTTCACTGTGTTCCATGGTATATCTAATGCCTTGGAAATTCTTTTTGTACCCTTCTCCTGACTGATACCTTTTAACAGTGAGATCCCTCTGATGCTTTGGAATCTCTGTGGACCATGGCTTTTGCTGTAGGGTGCGACAAAGAAAATGTCAGGAAAGTCCTGCTAGAACAGCTGAACTTTATTTGGGGGTTAATCAGAGGCACTTTAAATGATGGCATGTGTGACTAATTCTGAACACAGCTACATCCCCAGTTATAAGAAGGTGTGCTCACTTATGCAACCACATTATTTTTTTGTTTTTTTTTTATTTTTACTCCCTATTTTTCAATTGAGTTATGCAGTTTATAGGTCACATTAAAGGTGGAAAAAGTTCTGAAATGATTTCTTTGTCTCATCACAGAAACCTGACTGGGTGTGTAGACTTTTTATATCCACTGTGTGTGTGTGTGTGTGTGTGTATCACTATTTAAGGTTTGGTAGTTTCCTGTAATTTATTATTTATTTATTTATTTTTTTTAACAGAAGATAATCGGTGTATTCAAGCCAAAATCGGAAGAGCCTTATGGTCACCTTAACCCTAAATGGACCAAATATTTTCATAAAGTCTGCTGTCCTTGCTGCTTTGGGCGTGGCTGCCTTGTTCCAAATCAGGGATATCTGTCTGAAGCTGGAGCATATTTAGTGGATGAAAGACTTGGATTAGGTGTTGTGCCTAAAACAAAGGTAACAAGCTTTAAGTAGCATCCAAATGTTTTACATGACTAAACAAAAAATTGCTATATTAACTCTAGTTTGCAATTGATGCCAAACCATGCATTTTGAAAAACTATGCAGAAAATACAGCACTTGGCTTGGGGCCCATTCACACCAGAAACGGCGTGTTTTTGCATATGCCATGATGTGCATCCCACTGCATCTGGTATGAACGGGCCCTTATAGGCAAAATAGTGTATGAACCAGGTAAACCCATACTGGCCTGTATTTGTGCAAGAGTAAAGTCAGTCATCATCTGAATGGCACAATCTTAATTGGGGTCGAAACAACAACTAATCGATTTATGAAAATAGTTGTCAACTATTTTCATAATCGATTAATCGGCCACCTGATTAGTTGGCCTGCATACAGAATGCATTATTTGTTTAAAGATCAGGAAATACAGTGAAGCCTACATATGGCTCAGTACACCGTCCATACACGTTGGTATACACAGTGCAGCACACATACGGCTCAGTACACTGTCCATACATGTCAGTAAGTGCCTGAGAACTTGTGACTGTGTGAGGAGCAATGCCTCATGGGGCATGTAGTCCTAGGCAAAAAAGTGAGGGGTTCTAAAGGCAAAGATTTTATTTTTTTTTGCCTTGCTATAGGGGCACTCTATACTAATACTTTGCAGCTTGCTTTTGGGGCACTCTGAAGAGTGGATGTCCTGTGTACTCGGCTCCTCTCGCAGTTCCACCCGGCTCCTAGGATGAACATAACGCAGTTAAAATGGCAGGACTGGGCTTGACTGCGGCTATGTGTATATCGGTGCCGCTCGCTCCTCCAGACAGCGGGGATCGGCGTATAACATGCACCCACTAATTATATATATATATATTTTTTTTTTAACCCATTATGACGGGTGATACTAGGGTTGTCCCAATACCACTTCTTTTTTAAAACCGAGTACAAGTACCGATACTTTTTTTTTTTTTTTTTTTTTATGTCATGTGGCAGTTTGACTGATGGGCACTGATAGATGGCACTGACAGGCAGCACTTATGGGCACTGATATAAGGCACTGACAGGCGGCGCTTATGGGCAGGCACTGATGGACACTGAAATGCAGCACTGATTGGCAATTGCATAATAAATGACATGAGGGAGGATTTTGCAGTGCTATATAGCATTGCAGAATCCTTCCTTGCCTCTCATCATCCATGTCATTTAACATTTTTAACATCTAGTAAGTATGCTGTGATGCCCATCTTGGTACACCTTGCACTCGGCTGCAGTAAGCCAGCAACGGACATCTTGTTACACCCAGCCCGAACTATATGGGCTGGGTGTAACAAGGTGTACCAAGATGGGCATTGTGATGTTTACCCTCCGACTGAGACACGGAACGGCACTTCCTTTACCAGTTGACGGGTCACCGTTTTGGACGGAATATGTGGCGGGGCCCTGCACCCATGCCCCGGCTAGCTTACATAGTTCCACTGCGAACAGCTTGTAAGCGCGATCTCTGCTCCGCCCTCTCTGCCCGCCGACTTCTGGTTGCATTCCCAGGTATCGCATCTGGCATCGGGATCATTTGTGCGAGTACAAGTACTTGCACAAATGCTTGTATCGGTCCCAATATACTAGTATCGGTATCGGGACAACCCTAGGTGATTAAAAAAAAAAAAAAAAAAGCATGCTGCTGCTACCAAACATCTTAGGACTGGTTCACACCTATGCGTTTTTATTTATTTTTTGGTGCCTTTTGCAGAAACGCTCTACAGTTAATTTAACATCGTTTCCTATGGGATACGTTCACATCTATGCTTTTTTCAGCTGCTGTGTATTTGTTGAGTGTCAAGGACTTTTTTCAATGCAAAATGCTGCTTTTTTTTTTTTTTCAAAAGCATGTTGTGCGTTGTTGCCGAGATTATTTGCGTTTTTTATTTTATTTATTTTTTTTTTAATCTGCCTAACAACAAATTGGCCAAAAAAAAGCATAAAAATTGCAAAACGCAATTGCAGCAAAATCATGTGTCCAAAAAGCACTACAGAAATGGATCAAAAGCAAACTGCATAGGTGTGAGCCGAGCATTATGCTGGCCATTTTGATTTTCGGATGAGAATATGCAATACGAAAAATATATTTGTACATTCGCTTAACCACTTTCAGACGGACCAATTTGCAGCCAAAGGACCAGGCCCCTTTTTGCGATTCGGCACTGCGTCGCTTTAACTGACAATTGCGCGGTCGTGCGACGTGGCTCCCAAACAAAATTGACGTCCTTTTTTCCCACAAATAGAGCTTTCTTTTGGTGGTATTTGATCGCCCCTGCGGTTTTTATTTTTTGCGCTATAAACAAAAATAGAGCGACAATTTTGAAAAAAATGCATTATTTTTTATTTTTTGCTATAATAAATATCCCCCAAAAATATATAAAAAAACATTTTTTTCCTCAGTTTAGGCCGATACGTATTCTTCTACATATTTTTGGTAAAAAAAATCGCAATAAGCGATTATTGATCGGTTTGCGCAGAAGTTATAGCGTTTACAAGATAGGGGATAGTTTTATAGCATTTTTATGAATAATTTTTTTTTATTATTAATGGCGGAGATCTGCGATTTTTTTTATTTTTTTTATTTATTTTTTTTTTTTTTTTTGTGACTGCGACATTATGGCGGACACATCGGACATTTTTGACACATTTTTGGGACCATTGTCATTTTTACAGCAATTAATGCATTTAATGCATTGATTTCTGTATAAATGACACTGGCAGTTTAGGGGTTAACCACAAGGTGGCAGTGTAGGGGTTAAGTATGCCTAGGGGTGTTTTTTTTTTTTTACTGTGGGGGGGCGTGGCTGTCAGCTAGTGAATGCTGATCTCTGCTCCAATCACAGGGAGCAGAGATCGGCGTCACTAGTTGCTAGGCAGAACGGGGAGATGCTGTTTATCTCGGCATCTCCCCGTTCAGCCGCTCCGTGAGACGATCGCGGGAGTCCCCGCGGCGATCGAGTCCGCGGGGACCGCGGCCGGACTCACGGGGGGTCCCGACCGGCGCGGGAGCGCGCCGCTCCCGGTGCGCTCCCGATGGCACGGACAGGCTAAAGGAGGGACGTGTATATATACGCCCTCCTGCCTGTACGTGCCATTCTGTCGACGTATATCGTCGTGCGCCGGTCGGCAAGTGGTTAATGAAAGAATGTCGTTTTGAAACTTTCACTTGCTTTTAACATTCAGTTTTAAACTTTAATGTAATTTCTGAGCGAAAACCACATACACTGTCTGTCTGAAAATTCCTCTGACCAAAAATTTTCCCATTCTGCTGCTTCAAAATTTCCCATCACTGTGGTCGAAAACTAACGTCGATTTGACCCACTAACAATTTGAAAACCAACGAACGTTTTTAAATTTTTTATTTTTTGAAGGAAGACCTTTGTTTTCGTATGGCCAGCATACGGGAGAGCAGGCGCAGGTGTCTTTTTTTTTTTTTTTTTTTTTTATTTATCTATATATATCTATCTATATATCTATCTCTATATCTATCTCTCTCTCTCTATCTATCTCTCTCAAGCCACCTGCCTATGACAAGGGAGTCTGTCATACATAATGTATAACAGTTATGTCTGAAAATCCACAAAAAAATTACATATTTTTTTTTTTTCTTTAACTAAAAAATTTGCTCTCAGAATCTGATATTTACCAAATTCCTCCTCTAATGGTATATACAGTACATCTCTTCTGTCTGTTATTCTCAGAGTGGATTTGATTTTGCTCCTGAACCATATAGTTGGTTATACTTACCTACTCTGTGCAAGGGTTTTGCACAGAGCAGCCCGATCCTCCTATTCTGGGGTGCCCCAGCGCGGCTTCTGGCCCCTCATCGTCATTGGGTGCCCCCACGGAGAGCCGATTTCCATGGGGGAGCCTGTGTGGGCACATTTTTTACTCTGCCCTGCCCCCCAGCTCTCATGTCTCTGGATTTGAGTGACTGATGCGGGAGCCAATGGCCAATGAGGACAGACGGTGACTGGAGCCGCTGGGCTTGTGCTCGTCGGTGGAATGAACAGGTTCAGGTAAGAAAAGAGGGGGGGGGGACTCTGGGGGACAGTTGCAGCACAGAGGGTTTTTGACCTTTTAATGCATAGAATGCATTAAAGCGGATTTCCCTCAAAAGTGGAGCTTAAGCACTCCTCCTCGCCCCCTTGCATGCCAGAGAGTGGGTACCTCCTTTTTAGAGGGACTTCCTGTCCCACTTCCTCCTTCCGCTTGTCAGCCTCCTAGGCGGCGACTCCTCTCCCTCTAGGTTGCCCTCCCTTCCTGTAATCTTCTGGGACATGTCACAGGTCCCAGAAGATTGCCTGGCCAATAGCAGAGCGCAGCGGGATTTGTGCATAAGCAGTGTGCGCCCGGCCATGAAGCTGTAAGCTGAGGGTGCCCACAGTTTCTATGATGGTGCCGCAGAAAGGAGGATTTGAGGAGCGAGGCTCTGGGCGGCCGCATCTCTGGAAGGTGGGACAGGTGAGTGTCTGTTTATTAAAAGTCAGCAGCTACACTTTTTGTAGCTGCTGACTTTTAATAAGCTAAAAAACGTGTGGAACTCAGCTTTTAAGGTGAAAAACCTTGAGACTTTGCAACCTCCTTTAACATGCATCTTAATCATACAGGACTTCTATTCACTGATCATGGGTTGTATGCAGGCTACCTTCAAGTGATTGTACAATGGCAAAAATCTTGCTAGGGGTGCCCCCAGAATGTTTGCTTCAGGCCCTGAATCCTGTGTTAGGCGCTCACTTAGGCATGTAGGGCAACATGTGTAGTTAGCCATAGGGTGCTATAAAGGTCCAGGGCCGCTGCATATTTATATGGTTCCCAGTCCCTGAAGACCAGTTCAGGGGTATACACACTGACAGTTGAAGCTGGGACCTCTAGTCTCTGCATCGTGACGAAGGTAAGACAGAATTTCTCTGCATTTTAAAACCATTTCCTGGCCTTTAACATCACGATCTGCAGTGCATAGCACATTATGCCGTTTTTTTATAGGCAGAGGATTTGGGAGTTACTCGCTTTTTTTTTTCCTGATGATTCTTGGTGCAAGCAATGTTAAATATGGTGTGTGTTTGTGTTTTTTTTTTTTGCCTCCTATTTAGACTTAATCTCAGAAGGATGTGGTAACTGCATCACACCTTTCCGATGACTCATTCTTGCCTGATTGTACCAGCAGAAATGCACACAGCGCATTGCTACATTCTTTCTGCCATCTTTTACAGAGACATAGCCACCACAGCCATGGGATATCTCCAGGCATGCAAAACCCTATCCATTTTGCACTCTGTAACCATGAGTACCCCATTTCGCAATGGCAGATCACAGGTGCAAAGGGGCTGAGACAAGGGACCAAATGACATGCATTTGGCTGATGATCTACAGGAGAGTCTGAACACAGCTGATAGCTGTTCTATTGTTCTGGAGCTGCACCCCTCCTCTGACTCTAGCTGCAGGTTTCTCTCCCAATATGTCTGAATTCTGTGGAAAACATTCAACATATCTAGAACCTTTTGGTTTCTAGAGGCCATAAACGCTACAGTCCTCTATTACCCGTTACCCTGTTCAGCAATCTGAGTCTGAACATCCTTTACTTGAGGATATTATGAAGGAAAGCATTGAGGATTTTGTTCTGTAGAAGAGCCTGCAGAAGTCATCCAATCGTCTTCCAGGACGGCACATGAGATGGAGCTCCTCCCACCAGAAAAAGAAACTCCTTGCCCATCATATTTTAATAATATCCTGAAAACAAACCTCAGTGGCTTCTTCCCAGCTCTCCTCAGAGAGTTCAGGTAACCGTACCAACCATTTTCTATGCGATTTCTGAAAAGGGTCTGCCCCCCCCCCCCCCCCCCCCCCCCATGAAAGACGATTATACAATATTGTCATCAGTTTAGCAAGTTCAGGGTAGGACAATAAGTCTTTCCTCTGGGACTCCGTAAGCTCTATAGTCAATGCTCCAAACTGCATCCGGAAAAAAAAACGTTTGTCCATACCATACCCCCCCCCCCCCCCCCCCCTTAAAATTTTCAAAGGTAACAAAATCATTCCCTTGGACAATGTGGAAGAGGTGGGTGACTTTAAAACAAACCCACCAGTTTGAATCCGGGTGACCATAGAGCTCAGGGAGGTTGGGGTTGTTCCATAAGGGAGGGAGTGTATGGTGATGATCCCGGGTCCGACATTGCAAGTATATTACCCCCTTCTTTCCACGCTAAGAAACCCACATCTATTGGTGAATATCGAACACCTGGATCTCAATGCTTTATGCAGTTCATCTTTTTAAGAGAGGTGACCTGGCCGAAAAAGGCTGATAGGAGAGCTGTCGAGGGGGCCTGAGGGTAAGAATGCAACCAGTCATAGACCTAAGCAAGTTGGAAAAACAAGGAAAGGGGGGAGCCTCTGAGTATGTATCAAAATTCAATTTATTAAAACAACATTATCCACTCACATGGGGGTATATGGTGTCACATTCAGGTCCTGCATGCTGGGCTGGGAAGATGGTGGAACTGTAGATCTCAGCAAGTCCAGGTTGTAGCCACTTCACTTTAAGCTTGCCTCTTATCAAAGGGATGTGGGTATGGCAGAGCGTGGTGCTGGTGTTATTTCTTCCAAGAAGTCCGGTGCAGGTGTAAAGCAGTCCAGTCTGTGGGTGGGGGCACACAAAGCCCGTTTTACAGAGCAGGGGTTCCTGTGGTGGGGCTCAGAAGGGTAAGGGGGCACCAATGTCGGGAAAGCGCTGCGGTATTTCCAGAGAGCCGTCAGTCTCACCTCAGTGATGTATAGAGACACGGCCGTGTACTGGGGAGGCGAAAACGAGGCTTGTTAAGCAAAGTTGGGATGCAATAAAATAGTTATGCAAGTTCAGACATGCAAGGCCTCCTAATGATTTAGGTGCCTGCAGAGATGATTTTGCAATCCGGAGATGGGTATTATTCCATAGGAAAGAGGAAAGGGTAGATTCAATGGTCAAGAAAAGCTTTTTTGGGAGAAAAACTGGGGCTGCTTTAAAGCAATGTAAAAATTTTGGTAAGAAAATTAATTTTAAAAATATTGATCTGGCCTATGAGGTTCAGGGGCAGTGATGACCATATACAAAGCTTTTCTATCATCTGTTTAACGATTGGAGTGATATTAAGATCTTCATAGTTTGAGATCTCATTGTGGATATGAATACCAAAAGTATTTGAAGGAGTGGGCAATTTGCAACATCCAGAGAAAGCACCAGACCACTGTGTTTATCTATCGATGCCTTATGAATATGTAGGTATAGTCTCCGGATATTATCAAAGGTGTTTCGGCCAGGCCTAAACCCTCATTGACTGGGAGATATGAGTGATCGTATAACTTTCTGTAGATGGAGGGCTAATATTTTTGCATCAGTATTTAAGAGGGAGATGGTAAGACCCACACAGTAATTTGTCCTTGCTGGGCTTACGTATAACCACAATGAGGGCATCATTCAGTGAATCGGGGAGTGATCCCTGATCCAAGGATGCACAGAAGGTAGCAAGAAGTTTAGGGGCAAGTGTGTCAGTATATGTCTGATACCACTCAGAGGGGAGGCCGTCCAGACCAGGAGTTTGAGGAGGGTAAGGTGCGAATGGCATTCTCCACTTGCTCTACCATTAGGGGCTGATTTAGAAGATCTCTCTGAGAGTCACCAAGTACGGGGAAATCTACAGAGGAGAATCATCCCATAAAGGCGGTCTCCAAGGGGATCTCTTGAGTTGTTGCTTCTTTGTTAGGTCAACCATGTATAGTTGCAGTGCATTGTGGGCTTCAGCCAGCCTCCCTTTGTGAATCGGGTGATGGATTTGCCAGATGTTGGGATCTAGCAGTCTATAGGGATTGTTCAAGTGTTGCTTGTATAGCCCGTGCCGAAGATCGGTAGTTTTTTTTAATATGTGAAAAGTAGGAGCCCCGCGTTACTTGCTTGAAGGCATCCCATACTGGCCCTGCAGCTGTGGTGCCAGAGTTAGAGGCCCAATAGTTAACTATATAGGGTGGGGATGGAGTTGCAAATTGCAGGTGTGGAGATCCAAAGAGGACTGAGCCTCCAAGTCCGAAATGTGGGTCTATGATTTAGATTGGCATGAAAAGACTTTAACATCAGGGAATTTCCAGCGCCATAGATCTACATATCCATAAGTTTCACACCACCTGCAGAACAATTTAGTTTTAGACATTGATGGCTTCAGCCTGACCAAGGACGGCTGTAGTACATAGTGAAAATCCCCCACAATGAACGTAGGGTATAGTGGTAGGGAGGAGAGCTTTGTACTCTGCTCAGTAAACACTGCAGCCGTAACCGGAGGGACGTTAACCATTACCAGTAAGATAGGAACCCCGTGTATAGGGACATGTAAGATGAGCTATTGGCCCCTGGGATTCGTAAACACCTGGTGACAGGAGAAGGACAATCCTCTACGGACTAAAGGGATAGGGCAAAGAGCTTACACAGAAGTTTAAACACCGCCAGAGTCCGGTCACTGCCACAGCGCTATATGTTGAATGCGCTAGTGCACATTCAAACAACCATTCATACATGCAGCAATAAAACTATGTACAGGAGAAAAAAAAGCTACCAGAGGGTAGCAACAACCCTGCGCAACTCCTTAAAACTGGAGCGTGCCTAATCCCAAAACTTGTACCATGCATGGGGCGCATGGCCTTTACCAATGAAAGAACTGTTAGTGTTCTACAAAAGGGAGGATTGAACATTTCATCTCCTAAGGCAGCTTGTGCCAATTCAGCATAAGATGGTCTCGGACTCTCCTGCAGGAGAAGTATAATGGTCGATCAGACCACACATTTGAAGAATTGCTGTAGGTCCCAAAGCTCACAGATGGAAACGGGTAGTAATAAAAACTATAGGGTGTGTGTTAATACCATGCAAACAGGTGCCTGGGGAAGCCATGGCACCAATTCCCACCATGCCAGGGTGTTTTTAGGAGTCTGACATAAATGAGTCTTGCCCTGATGGACAACCCGGAGGGTGGCAGGGAACAACATGGCGTATTGGATGGATTGTTCCCGCAGCTTCTGCTTGATTCACTGGTATTGGGCTCTTTGGTTTACGAACAGTCACTGAATAATCCGGGAAGAGCGAAACCACTGCGTTGTTAATCCTAAGGCTCCCTTTCAAGCGAGCAGCACGCAGAATGGAGTCTCGGTCTCTGTAGTTCAGCAGACGGATCACCATTGTACGGGAAGGATTTCCTTCTGGAAGAGGCCAGCCCGGGACCCTGTGAGCCCACTCGATCACAAAGCATGCAGATAGTTAATTGCGGCCAAACTCCTGCTCCAGCCAGCTTTCCATGAATGCCACAGGGTCAGACCCCTCCACCCTTTCAGGGAGTCCCACCAACTGCAAGTTGTTTTTACGGAAGCGGTTCTCCAGGTCATCCACACTGTCCTCCAGGGTAGCAATCTTCACGCCATATGTATTGAGTTGAGGCAGTAGGGGGTTAATGATGTCTTCCAGATCTCTAATGCAGCGCTCAAATTCGGTGACCCGGCCCCGTATTTTTTGCACATCTTGCCTCCATAATTGCTGTCGGTTTTGATTTCTGCCACCATCCCTATTAGATCAGTGTGGTTTACCGCAATGGTGTGTAATACATCCGACAACGGGAGCCCAGTCTCGTCCTTCGCACCATCCTCCCCCCATGAATACTTGAGGGTCAAGTGCACCTGGAGAGGACGGCGGAGAGTAATCCGGAGCTTCCTCCAAAGAGATCAGGGGTAGAAGCAGGCGAGATGTAGTGTGCTGTGGTGTTGCGGCAGCCGTCTTGGCCGCAACGTGTGGTTATACTCATCTTGACCGGCTGCTGTTTCTTGCGCTTGCCCATCCACCATAAATGCCTGATTAAAGGCGGAGAGACCAGCGCTGCTCTGGGACACGTCCGATCACATGTTGTGCTAGGCCACCCCGACGCCCCTACAATCTTAGACATTCTACAGGATGGTATCAAAAGGAGATTGTCCTTTTAAAGTGTGGTGCCCATTTAAAAAAAAAAAAACTGCAGCTGATGACTTTTAATAATTGGACACTTACCTGTCCCAGAGTCCAGCGATGCTCGTCCCCCATCCCCCCCCCTCCGTTCTGCGGCGCCAGAATTATAACTGCGGGCACCCGCGGCGCGCGCCGTGAGTGGCCGCGCAATCATCTGGGACCTGTCACGTGTCCCAGATGATTGACAGGAGGGAGGGTTCAGAGCTGAGCTTTTCTTGCGCCGAGGGGGGAAGTGATGTCACCAGTCCAGGCACTGAAGGAGACAGACTACGAAGGACCCCCTATCAATAGCAACAGCCATTTAGAGGCGATTTTTTTTTTTTTTTCTTTTTTTTTTTTTTTTAGGAATATACATGATTGATTTTATTTTTTTTGTGTGCAACCCCACTTTAAGCACATTAAAGGCCCAGATAGCAGGGCATGGCTTGATGGTGGAGCGAGTTGCTGCATAGTAACACCACTCTGGCTCTCAACGTCCATCCTGCCTTTATATTCTCCCTCTCCCTCTCCCTCTCCCCAGTTTGGCTTGTTGGACGACCTCAGTTATCTCATTTATTGACCGAATTATTATACACCTCCAAAATATTTCACCACTCTCACCTTACTCCAGCTAGGTTACATAAAATGGGGCTAACCCCCTCGGTGAGTGCTTCCGAGGCTGTGGCCAAACTGCTGATTTCCTACACGGTTTCTGGTCCTGTCCAGTGGTTCAAGACTTCTGGGCAGAGGTAGGTTCTTTCATGTCCTCGGCGATGGGTCTCCTGAACATTGTCCACACCAAGAACTGTCTTCTAGGCATCTTTGGTGACTTGCACATACCGCATACTACTCCGCATTCTGTACTTCTATGTTAAAAAGAGTATCTTGCTGTCTTGGAAGGGAACACAGACCCCCCTGAAATCCCTATGGTTAAAGTTAATCAACGATACTATACAAACTTACTTTTGAACTCTGGAAAAGGAATAAGACATTCCACAAAATTTGGGGTAGATGGATAACGAGCCCTCTGAAGTACATGGCACGACCAAGAAATTACATTATAATGTATTCACTCAGGGATAAGGGTCAATGTGTTGATCTCCACTGTTAATATATGAAGTTTACACTGACAGTATGGTCAATTCCTGTACTTATGCAATTGATAATCACACAAGATAAATTAATTGACATTTGTTTATTGACTGAAAAGAGTGTATTGCTTGTTTATGTATACCAATGAACAACCAAAGTGTGTAATTTTTTTTTTGTTGTTTGTTTTTTTTTCTTGTATGTTGGTTTTGTCTTTAACCACTTCAATACGGGGCATTTTCACCCCCTTCCTGCCCAGGCCAATTTTTCAGTTTTCAATGCTGTTGCACTTTGACAATTGCGTGGTCATGCATCACTGTACCCAAATTAAATTTTTATCATTATTCCCCCTCCCCCCCCCCCCACAAATAGAGCTTTTTTTTTATTTCTTGCGCTATAAACAAGAGAAGAGTGACAAGTTTGAAAAAAAAAGACCAATGTTTTTTTTTTTTTTTTTTTCGTGACTGACATTGTGGCGAACGTATCGGACACTATTTTTGGACCATTCACATTTATACAGTGATCAGTACTATAAAAATGTACTGATTACTGTATAAATGTCACTGGCAGGGAAGGGGTTAACACTAGGGGGCGATCAAGGGGTTAAATGTGTTAGGGAGTGATTCTAACTGTAGGGGGACGAGAGCAATCAGTGGTCCTCTGTACTGGGAACACACGATTGGTCTCCTCTCCCCTGACAGGAGGTTGATCTGTGTGTTTTACACACACACACACACACACACACACACACACACACACACACACACACACACACACACACACACACACACACACACACACACACACACACACACACACACACACACTGGTTTTAGCAGAAGGATCATGTAAGCATCCAGCATAGAGCCTGGCAGATTGTCAGTTTCAAGGCAGTGTTCCATAAGCAAACTAAGTCTGGGGGCCAACTGTTGTACATTGGATTTATTGAAGTCAGCCGGAAAACCATGGGGACCTGGGGCTTTATGGGGAGGAAAGGCCAAGCTTGCAGTTTCAATCTCCTCGGTGGTAATTTTGCATCTAATGCATTGCCATCTTCAGACAACCGTGAGAGTGACGGACCCTCCAATAAGGAATCTAGGGCAGACATGTCATGCGATGGTATGGGGGAATACAGGGTTGAAAAGAAATCCATAAACTCCTAATTTTTTTGCGGGTCAGTTAACAGGTCACCCCCCCCTGTTGTGTTTTTATTTTTTTTATTTTTTTATTATTACTATATAACCGGTATGTTTGTAATAGGGTGTTAGTCTACCACCAACATAGCAAATAGCTTCCCATTTTTATCCTGTTCAGAAAATATTGTATGCGCTCTCTGCTTTGCCAGCTCAGTGAAATGTAAGGACAAGAGATGCCGTGCCTCCAGCAGCGACCCAAGCGAAGCCCCCGCGGGGGACCCTGTGAGTCTCCGCACACTCCCTCTCCCTTTTCTGCAGAATTTGATATTCCTCGTACTTGTTTACTCTGGCTGTCTTAATGGCAGATATGCATCCCCCCCTAGCCACTGTCTTAAAAGCATCCCATACCATAGGTGGATCCCCTGATTCTGCATTGAGAAACCAGTACGATTTAATTGATTCCTCTAGTTAAGCAGCTACCTGCTCGTTTTGCAACCCGCTGGGTGTGAGACATCCCCCCCCCCCCCGCCCCCTGTTGAGAAGGACAGGGTGAGGGAAAGAGGGTTATGGTCGGACAAACTCCCAGCCAGATACTGTCAGCCAGGAGTGGGAATAAGGGCTCATTGCCAAAAGCCAGGTCTATCCTGGCCGAGTATCGGTGGGCTGTCGATTTTATGTGAGAAACATCTATCTGCTGGATGCTTCCAATGCCATAACTCTAACAGACCTGCTACACCAGCCCAGCTGACCAGCTCTGGTGCACCCAATCTTTTTTAATTGGAGGAATCCAACGCCTCATCATGTACGGTATTGAAGTCTCCCATCGGAACAATGGGAAGGTGAGCATACTGGGCCAAATGAACAAGTAGATCATACAGTATTTGGATCTGAAAAGGAGGTGGAATATATACGTTTTACCAACAGAATTTTACGATAGCAAACATCTAACACCACTGCCGCGTATTTACCCCTTGGGTCGGAGACCACCTGGTGGATTGTGCATGGGGATAGCCTTACTAATTAGAATGGAGACACCTCTAGCAAATGTAAGTGGAGTGGAATGGAGGGCTCTCTGAATCCAAGGCTGCCGTAGAGCTAAAATTTTGTTGCCATCCAGGTGTTTCTCCTGTAGAACGATGTGCCGCTTGGCCTATTTTAGGTATTAGCATATCGAGGCCCTTTTGTACTTGTTGTTCTAACATTCCAAGACAAAATTTTGACTATTAGCCATGACCCCTACAATAAGATAATGTATCGCAGAAAAATAATAGTAACACGTCCACATTCATGTATGGGTCAGAAGAAAAAGCATAAGGAGGGAGGGCGCATGAGGAATCTGAGCTAGCCTCACACCCCGTTCTCAAATTGGAAGGTCCGGTATTTTCCCCGTGGGTTTTTTTTTTTTTTTTTTTTAGCAGCAATGAGAAACAAAATAATTTTGTAAAAATTCCATGAATTTATTATCCAAGACACAAGTTAAACATCATTGGGTGCAAAATATATTTAAAATAAGAGCTCTGGTGTACAAAGTGTGGAACAGTTTCAGGTAGAGGAAGGTACATACATGATTTATAATTCCTTTTATAAAGTGATTATACTGTATTCAAAATGGATTTCCATAACATTTAGTTCATATGACCGTATGATATACACAATACCCCAATGCATTTCAACCTTGGAAAAAATGATTACGGTCGTCTTCTTCAGGGTTTTTTTTTTCACATTTCTGAAAGTACATCAAAAAGGACAAATTTTAACATTTCATTTATATTGATTTATATGAGTTGCTTTCCCTTTTAAGACAACCTGTAATATTTACCCTTTCCACCAACAAATCTTTTCCGCTCAAACCAGAGACTTTCCTTTTAAAATCAAAAAACCTTTTCCTGCAGATCTTCCGGTATTCACGTTATTCCCCAAAAAATTGTGGTAAAGTCCAGCTGCATAAATCGAAAGTTCGGCAGTTCCAACTATGGTTCTGCATTTCCCCAGAACGCTCCGTACAACAGGAGCAACAGGTATAAAAAAAAAAGTGCAATCAAATGAAAAACATAGGGGAGTTGGCTCCCTCCAGTGGTATGTTAAGACGTGATACCAGAATTGAGAACAGTGCAATCAGCAATATGTAAGCAGAGAGGAGTGGAGTACTTTTTTTTTTTTTTTTCTTCTAAAGGGCGCACATTGGAGCAATATGTAGAACATGCACATGTAAGTTACTCTAGGCTGCTTTACATGGGCAAAAGTATTGAATTGAAGTATACAACCACTTTAAGGGCACAAGACGACTCCAGTTCATGTTTACATTAGTTGTAACAATACCCAGAGTAAGTATAAACTTATCAGCCAGCATGTTGGAGTATGTTGAGAGGAGGAGGTGAGCTTTCTCTTCCCATATCTCTGAAGGCACTAGGGAGAATTGACTAAAACTGGAACAGCTGTACAAAGTAACCAATCCACTTGTAACTTCAGCTCGTTCAGTTAAACCTTGAAAATGTAAACTAGAAGCTGATTGGTTGTCATCCACAGCTGTTGCAGATTCTGTCAGCTCCAGTCTCCGGTAAATTCCCCTCCATAGTGTTTTTAGGATCTATATAAAACAAACTACAATAAGCTACCTGCAATCAAATATAAAGTCTAAATAGATGTACATTTTAATAGCAAAATTAACATAAAACAAAACCTCAAGCATACAGAATCTAAGGGGTTAAACAGCAAAGTCCCAAACCAGCCTGAACAGTCCATGCAAGGATCGCTGGAATGTAGTTCAGAGTAGCCGCACATAAAAAGTTGTAACTGTGCGCAGCCGGGGCATCTCTGAAAAATCATGGATTGCCTTCCTGTCCCTCTCCTGTGGCCAGCAGTAGAGATGTGAAGTGGGCAAATCTTGGTAGATTGGTAATAGGATCCTCTCACTTCACATATTGCTGGCTGTAGGAGAGGGAGGCACTCCATGATCTTTCAGAGATGTCCTGGATGCGCACAGTGTTGGCTTTTCACGTGAGCGGATATTCTTGAGCCTTTAGAACCGCTTAATATAATATTACTTTTATCTTGTGTATGGAGTTTCTTAATACATTTTTAATACTGCAAATTCAGCTATTAGCATTATAGCCATGTAAAGTATTCTTTTCATAGTGCTATTTTTTTTCCCCTCTTTTTCTCTAAAGGTAGTGTGGCTTGTCAGTGAAACGTTTAATTACAGTGCAATAGACCGTGCAAAGTCAAGAGGCAAGAAATATGCCTTGGAAAAAGTACCAACAGTAGGTCGAAAATTTCACCGTGTAGGTTTACCTCCAAAGGTAATCCATTTATTTTTTTTTTTTTTTTTTTTGCTTTCATCTTTTCAAATATGATTTACAGTTTTTGAAATTTTGCATACTCTGTTGTAATTCCAACCTACATTATTATTTCACCAAGGAGACAAGTGCTTACATACAGGTTAAACAAGAACAACACTCAGCATCTTTGCATTTAATGACTACGTAACGGCAGAGTCGTTGAAGGAAAATTACTGCCTCCTGTCATAATACTGTTTGCATCTTACATTCCCCTGACAGGCATAACAAAAGCATTTCATTTTCATTGATTTGTATTCTTAAACGGTAACTACACTTTTGAGGAAAACAACATTCCCCTCTGGGTGATCTATGTACATTGCAAGGATTTAAAAAAAATAAAAAATTTGTTGCAGATTCCTACCTTTTTGTTATTCAGAAGAAATCCCTGTGTGTTTGTGTCCATGTGGGAAGTAGATCTAATGGGACTGGTTTCATAATTGTCAATCGGCTGCTGCACCTGCAGGGCTCTGAGGAAATCTGCAGGGCCTGCATCCCTTTTAGACTTGATTTCCTATTGGGAGTATCTCACCAAAAATTAAATTTTTTGCTGCAGCTGATGCCTTAAAATATGATTGTATATTAGTGCAGACTTCCTGGAAAATCAATAGGCCAATCACACAAGCGGCAAATTATACTTCTGTACACAGAATGTTTACAGAACGCCCCCCAGAACACCTCCAGGTAGCCATATTGCATTTTACAGAAAATTGCAGTGCTGCAGATTGAAAAGGAAAGGTAATTTTTAATAACGTTCAATTTCATTATGATTTGTGTCCCAATTGTATACGCTATATTATTGTGTGTGTGTGTGTGTGTGTTTTTGTTTTTTGTTTTTTATTTGCAATTTTTTTTCCCCTGTGAAAGTGGAGTTACCCTTTAAAAGCAGATCAGACAAACCATTTTCTTTATCTTCCATTGAGGAACAGAGTAATATTAGGAGTTCTAAAACAGTTGGCCTTTACAGTGCCTAGAGGAGGTTGGGACATTGGGAGACAAAATGTTAAGCCAGCCCCCATATAACCTGCCTCCCAACCATTAGGCTACAGTTTACTAGTGTCCAAGGAGGTTGAAAGCTCTTTGTGCAGCACCCCTGGGAAGAATTCTAACTATATATTTATTTCTATTTCTTTTTTTCTTTTTCTTTTAGTATCTTTAACCCAGTTTAACAAATGCTGCTTGAGCTAGTGTCTAAATAGCAGATTTCCACATTGATAATTCAAAAGCTTTTGCTGAGGATATATTTACTCTGGTCTGACAGATTATGGTACTAGCCTGGAATCTAGGGGTGTTTACCTGGTGTCGACTGGGACCCCTATTGTTATAGGGTCCTCATTGGAGGCTTTGTCAGTTTGATCCAAGGCCTCTGCCATGTCCACAAGGACTGATATGACCATTTGGGACGACTTGTCAGTGCCCAATTACTAGAGCAATCTGTCTGTACTTCGGCACCATCCTCAGCAGAGTCTAGCGCTGACTTTTATGGACCTCCTATTTTTCACCTGAAATCTATATTACCTTCTCTGTTTCTTATTCAGAATCATCAGTCTACTCCTAGAGAGGCTGTTTTAGAGCAAGTGACATATTAGTCAGATTTGTAAGGGGTTGTTTCTAACCTCATTGATTGCAGTATGTACTGCCCTGCATTTAGGGGATCAGTCTGCTGTTCTAGGCCTTTTAGAGCTCCTGCAGCTGAAAAGACAGTCTCACTACACCCAGAATGTAAGCCATTACTCTGCAAAGACTGTAAAGAACCTGTAGGATCCTGGACCCCAGACCCCTCCTGTGATCTTACTAGAACTTCCCCCATTTGAAAGGAAATGTATTAAGTGGTTTCTGCCGAAATGCTCCAATAATCTGCCATGACATACAGTGCTCAGCATAAATGATCTTGTAAAAAGTAAGATTTTAAACACTATCTCAATGAACACAAGAACAATTTCCAAATTTTTGACACAACTGCTTTTTTATAGAACATTTGTTTGGCTCCTTACATAAAAAGTTAATTACATAGGTTGAAAAAAAGACGCCAGTCCACCCAGTTCAACCAATAAAAGAGAGGGGGGGGGGGGGGAATCATACAATCCCATATACACAATCCTATACCCTCGGTTGATCCAGAGAAAGGCGAAAAACCCCAGCAATCCAATTTGCTACTGCAGTGGAAAAAAATCCTTTCTGATCCCCTGAGAGGCAATCGGATTTTCCTTGGATCAACTTTACCTATAAATGTTAGTACCCAGTTATATTATGTACATTTAGGAAAGAATCCAGGCCTTTTCTAAAGCAAAATACTGAGATGGCCAAAACCACCTCTGGAGGGAGTCTTTTTTTTATTTTATTTATTTTTTTATTTTTTAATTTTATTTCTCACATTTTCACAGCTCCTACTGCGACAAAACCTTTCCATATGTGAAGATATAATCTCATTTCCTCTAATACGTGAAGAATGCCCCCTTGTCTTCAAGTTCACCATATGGATGTATTTTTACATGTTGATCATATCCCCCCCTTAATCTCCTCCTCTTCTCAAGAGAATAAATTCAGTTGCTCTAATCTTTCCTCATAGCAGAGCTCCTCCATGCCTCTTATCAGTTTGGTTGCCCTTCTCTGCACTTTCTCCAGTTACCCAATATCCTTTTTTGAGAACTGGTGCCCAAAACTGAACCACATATTCCAGATGAGGTCTTACTAATGATTTGAACAGGGGCAAAATGATCTCTATCCAAGACCCTTTAGCCCACCCATTCACCAGCCGTAACACAGTGTCAGGTGAACAACAACATCAAACTGCTTTATTCCAGCACATGTTACCACATATATCCAACGTCGAGACACCCCCCCCGGATTCAGGGCGGGGTAAACTGTCCAATCACAATAGACACACAGGTTAGGTGTATTCAAACTTTTCATCAGTAATCAGTCTTATCAACAGGAAGAGCTGTTGGAGGAATCCCCCCCCCACTCCACTTAGACATCCATCCCATAATATCCATTTCTTCCAAGGCAGACAGACACAAACAATGGCATACAACCACACCCCAAACAATCACAGCAAAGAGTCCACAGCAGCATGAGACAACACACAATATATACATACATACAACATTGAGTCTGACTAGCACAGATCATAGTGGGGTTCTCAGGCACCCTGTGCTCTTAATGGACACAGGGTGATTTACACATAAGCGGGTCCGGGGAAGCTGGACATGGAGTTTCCAAAGCTCCCCCCCTTCAGTGACTCCTGTCACACTTATGATCTACCAAAACCCCCAGTTCCTTCTCCACCATTGATTCCCCCAGTTGTACTCCCCCCCCCCCCCCCCTAGTATGTATGATGCATGCATAACTTTACATTTATCAACATTAAAACTCATTTGCCACCTAGTTGCCCAATTAAACAGTGCATTGAGGTTGGCTTGTAAGTTGGAGACATCCTTTAATTACGTTATACACTCCACAACAAAAACTAGTATTTTTGTATGACCTCAATGATTTGTAAGAACAGCACAAAGTCTTCTAGGCATGGAATGAACAAGTTTTCGACATATTGCAACATCTATCCTTTTCCATACTTCAAGAACGACCTCTCCATTCTTAAAGAACAACCTTTTTTGGATGCTGGATAGAGAGTGATGCTCAACTTGTCTCTTCAGAATTCCCCATAGGTGTTGGATTGGGTTCAGATCAGGAGACCTACTAGGCCACTGAATCACTTTTACCCTGTTCTTCATAAATGCAACCATGGCCTTAGACGTGTGTTTTGGATCATTGTCGTGTTGAAACCGTGCACGATGACCAAGGGCACTAAATGATGGTAGCATCTTCTTTCATTATAGAGCAGTACATCTGTGAATTCATGATGCCAGCAATAAAATGTAGCTCCCTGACACCAGCAGCACTCATGCAGCCCCACAGAGGGACACTGCCACCACCATGTTTCACTGTAGACACCATGCATTTTTCTTTGTATTCCTCCCCTTTTGAAACGACATACAGTTTTGAAGCCATCAATTCCAAAAACATTTATCTTGGTCTCATTAAGTACAGAGTCCCAGTAGTTTTTTTTTTTTTTTTTTCAGCATGCGTCATGGCAAATTCTAGGCAGGCTGCTTTGTATTAAGGCAAAGTGTGTCACCGGCACAAAAAGTAGTGCATAATTATAATAATATTTTAAAATTAAAATGAGATCTGCTGCAGGTAAGAGTCCCCTACCACTGTTTCTGGGGGAAAATAGTATTCCATAAAATGCAACTGCGCTGATCCTAAAAGTGCTTATACAATTTTTACCACTAAAACAGGGTCTACAAAATGTGCATAAATAAATGCAATCATCAAAACTATATAACAATATCAAGTATCAATATAGTGAAAAATTATCATACATGTAATCATGAAGTCCACAGATAAATGTGTATTGCCAATCACTGGGTCCATAGCAAAACAAATAAAGTGACCATTTCTTATTCAGAACTCAAAAGTGCTCCACCATGTGCCAATAACTTCTGCACTCACCAGATCAATAAGACCAACAAGAAGCCTACAAACACTTTAATTTAGATCCAGACTCCCAAAAACCTTAATCAAAGCTTCTCTTGGAAATACCTGGCACTGCTCATTCATCGGGTATAGAAAAAAAAAACAAAAAACAAAAGGTGGTAGGTATATAGTGTAGTATGTTTATCAGACAAAAAAAATGGTAAAACAAAAGTGTCTGCACTCACATAAAAAGTGCCTTGAAAAGGTAACGACCCAAACGTCTCACTTATCCAAAAGATCCCACGCCACCGCTGGTGTGCATTCCACAGACCCGGAAGTGACGTGGGGGATGGCCCCAGAAGTGACATTGACTGCTCAGCCTCTATGCATTTTGCGTATTCGCGTGTCTTCAGGAAGCCTCATTATACAATATATTTGTTGTTTATTTGTTAAAATATGGGTGCTAGCCTTGTGAAAGTATATTTTTAAAACGATTACAGTAGTAAGTACTTTGTGAGCTTTGACAGCTTCCCACTCACTGCAGATCTCAAAGCCAGAGGTCCTCTTTTCCCTATGCTCAGCCTTTTGTGTGTTATGCATCCACTTCTGTAAGTGGAGGGGGGGGGGGGGTGGGGATATTTGCTGTTTTTCTTGGTAGCTTGCCTCCCCAGTATTTGGATGCTCATGTTTCACCTCTGTAGCCTGCTTTCAGGGCCCTTGAGTCAGGCACTGCCTTCGTCCTTACTACTTCCACCTATTATTGCACCCCATTGTGCATCTTTCCAAGTGTGTTGGGACTCTCCTTACTCTGGGTCCCCTGATTCCTATTCTGCTAGGAGCCTATCCTTGGGAATGGTTTTCAATTCAAACTTGCATTCCCTTCGATGCTTTGCTCTTCTCAGCTCTATCCATCCCATTTCCCATTTGACCCCCTCACTTTTGGGATTTGTGGGGTTGTTGGGAAGTCACCTTTTTAGATGGGTTTCCCTTCTCATTCAGTCTCTCTCCGTATCATTTGGTCTCTCCCTCTTATTTAGGGAGTTTGGAATCGGGACAAGACACTAGACTGGTTTCTTTGAACCAAGATATCCTGGACACTGTTTGCTAGTGTATGCCTTGGGAACGGGGATGGTCCTAAACCCCATTCTTCTCTCTTCCCTATCCCAATGGACATATGCTCTTACCTGTTATCTGGTTCTCTGGAACAGACCATTCCTAAATCATCGTACACCACCAGTTTTTGGCTTGCGGTATAACTTCATCTATACCTGTTTTGTTTTTTTCCAACTTCTGGGTCTTTCCCATCTATTCATTTAGATTTTATGCTATGAAGGTTCCCACAGCTTTGGCTCTGAGGGCGATCACTTCATGGCAATCCTCCTCACAAGAGTAGTAGTAGGATAGTTCGCTGAAGTCGGGGCTTGGAAGTGTTCATAAACAAGAGAAAAATAACGGGTCCTAATAAAAGCATCTCCACAAAGGTAATAATTAACTAATATGCTTATACCACTCACCAATATGTGGTGCTGTTACCATAGCCAAACCAAGCAGAGCATAGAGTGAGACCCAGGTAAGGCTACCCAGGTCAAAAAGTGGCTACTTAGGCAACGGAGGGTCTTAATCAGGGTTAATTCTAAAAATACAAAATTGTATTGATTTCATAGATTGCACAGAATAAGATCATTCATAGTGCCAACTTCACACACAATACTCCAAAAGTTAAAGACTAGAGAGTAGTGTTATGAAAACAGACCAGAAGCAGTAAAAACACATAACCATACAAACACAAATTCAAGAAACAAAAGTCCAGGCGCCAGCTACCAGTCACAAAAGAGCTGTCATGCAATAGTTGTCGCAATAATTAGAAATGTGGAAAAAATAAATCTATATAGTAATACATTTATTTATTTATTTTTTTCCCCCTTTGGATACGGTATGTCTGTTCAGACTTCTTTTCCTAAATTCCAAGGTTAGGTATGCCAGTCTTAAGGTGTGTGGTTTGTTTTTTGTTAACCAAAGTATTTTTTATTTTATTTTTGTTTTTTATATGGCAATTCTGTGGGTTTTTTTTTTTATTTTTTTTCTTCCCGTTGACCACTTTTGTTTGTTAGTCTGTGTTTTTTCCTGTTTGGGTTGTATGTTTTTTGCGTTGCCTGTTTTTTGGTGGATGGTGAGTCGGTCCATCACTTCACTGGCTGACTCCCATCATTTCTTCAGGTAGCAGTTTCTTCTTGGCAGTGATTATCTATTGTCCTGGTCTGGGGTCCAGGTTGATTTTTTTTTAATGCCCTCCCCTCAGTCATGGCAATTTCCATATCTGGTTTCGGTCCTTTCTTTATCTAGCCTTGATTCGCATGTTTTTATTTATTTATTTTTTTTCATTGGTTATTTCCCACCCCCTGTTGGACTGATTTTGGATATCCCAACTATTTAAAGGGGTGTTTCACCTTTTACAAATTTTTTTTTTTAAGTCAGCAGCTAAAAAAAAAGTAGCTGCTGACTTTTAAGAAGTACACTTACCCTCCCAGGGCGCCCGCGATGCCGGTCGTGGAGGACGAGCTGTCCCTCGGCGATCTGGTTCCAGCTCCATCCTCAGTAAGGGAAACGGCTTCACGTTTCCTACTGCGCATGCGCGAGTCGGCGCGCGGCCTACTGCGCATGCACGACTCTAATTTGTGAATGTGGAACGCGATGTGTTGTGGGACATAGTTCCCATAACACACCGCGCCCCATTCAACAGAAGACGGAAGAAGAGAAGATCACCGCGGAGCTGGAGGAGGCAGATTAGGACGATCTGCCTAGCAACAACCATTTCTGGTAAGTAAAAAAAAAAAAAAAAAAATTTTAAATGGTTACTAACATTTCTTTAAGTTTTTTTGTTTTCAGGGTGTCCCACCACTTTGAGAATTACCTTAATTCTTGTGTCCCTTTTAATGGACGATAAAGAAAATTTAAGGTTTTTGTAATTTATTGTAAATTCTTTCTTTAGAAAGTCCATTGCTCACAAAAGGCATGATGGTTAAGATTGGGGTTATACTGGCTCTGGCTTCAGTGGTTTTGATGTGTCCTAAAAGATTTGAAAATTATAGTCTCCCAACCTCCTGTAGGTGGCAGGCATCCCAACTGTGTAACAATTTTCTTAATTCCTGTATTTCTCAATGAACTTCAAGGAATCTCCTTTTACAGTATGTACAATAATCCTATTATTCCATTTGGCTGCTTTAAAAGGTGAACTAGCTTTTGATATTTGGTATTTCTCTAAACTATACAAAGTAAATCAAAACGGCTATGTCATCAGAAACTATAAAAATACTGAGTGTAGTATGATTGATTGATTGATTCTGCAGTAGAGTAAGGCTTCATGTACATGGGACATTTTTTTACAATCTCTCCTGATCGATTTAACGTGACAGATAGTAACTGACGTTTAAAACGTCCGTTTTGCCGCATTGCCATGCCGCGTTTTGCATTTTAGAAGCGTAAAATATATATAATATAAAACCTTTTTTTTTTTCAAATAGCCAAAAATTAAAAAACGCCTGTAAACGAAACATGGCTAAATGCGATTTACAGCTGTTAAAGGGATTTGGCATTTCAATTGCCTCTGAACATCCGTCCTGAACGCATTTTTTTTTTTTGTGTTCCAAAAAATGCTTTTAAACTCAACTGCCTAGAAACTACTATAAATGACCCTGTGTACATGTACTGATAAGATAACATAGAGGAGAGTTCAGTGGCAGCTGAAAAGAACGCCCAACTGCTCCTAAGGCTTCATGTACACGGGACGTATTTACAACCTCTCCTGAGCGATTTAACTTGACAGATGGTAACCCACATTTAAAACATCCGTTTTGCCACGTTTACATGCCGCGTTTAGCAACATTTCGTTTTGTAAATGATTTTATATATGCGTTTTTAGAAGCGTTTCTAAAAAAAAAAAGAATTATTTTTTTTTTATTGCGGAAAAACGCTTATAAACTAAACGAGGGTTACTGTGTTTAGTCGCGTTTGGCGTCTGAAATGTGGAAATCTTCGGCATCTGAACCCATTTTTTTTTTGCTTTAGAAGAAACGCTGTTAAACGCAACTGCCTGAACGGCAATAAAGGAGACTGTGTAAATGGTCACGTAGGATAACATTGAATGAGTTCAAAAAAGCATCCAACTGCCCCTGAATGTACGTTTGGCTGCCTCCCGTGTACATGGGGCCTAAACATCCATTTACCAGCAGCAGTGTACATGAGGCCTTAAAGTCTAAATGGCTACTGGGGAAAGTTTTCAGTGTTGTGTTTTTTGTTTTCAGGTGGGTTCTTTCCAGCTTTTCGTTGATGGATATAAGGAAGCAGATTACTGGCTTAGGAGATTTGAAACTGAACCTCTGCCTGAGAATATTAGAAAGCAGCTCCAGTCTCAGTTTGAAAGACTAGTCATTTTGGACTATGTCATTCGGAATACTGGTGAGTACTGTTCACTGTCCATAGTCTTACTTATGTGGTTTACAGGAAATATAATTATCAATACTTGAAATTAGTGAATGCCATTGATTTATAATCATATTAAAATCATATCGGCCTAAAATGTTAAAGCAATATAAAAACTCTTGCACAATCACGATATGTTATACAAATATTACACATGTTAATTTTGTGTCCTGATTCTGCTGCTAACAGCAACCAGTGTTCCGCACACTCCCAATCCAATATATCTACTATTTAGATGTAGTGCATTTTTTTAAGGTCTTCTGACCCGATCTCCAGCGGCGGAAGCTCTGCAGAGGACATGGCCGACAACGGCTGTGAAATGAATGGGAAGTGATGTCACCCATAGAGTTAAGCTCTTAACTTGCTTTTGGGCTTTGTTTTATCCTAAAGCCACATGTATATCAACTGTGGGTATAGGCTTCTGTACATCAGGGCTGCTCAACCTTTTGAATAGCGAGGGCCACTTAAGTGCTTTGGTAACTGGTCGTGGGCCAGCTCCCTCCATGGCTCCCTCCATGGCTGCCTGCTTCCTCTACTCTACGCTGGCTCCATGCACTCTCATGCTCTGGGATGCGTGGTTCAGTAACCCTTTGATCACCATTTGGGCTTGCCAACCATGCAATCCCTGAGCATGGGCAAGTGTTTCCTTGGTTTAAAGTTGGGGACTACATCAGAGGGCTCCGTGGGCCATAGGTTGAGCCTGTCATACACATGGCAAGACTGAGCACAGCAACAAGACACAAGGTAGTTATACAGCATTATTTGGAAATACAATTTGGACTACTTGGCTGTAGTGGGAGGCAGTTTGTTAGCTGAAGGGCTCAATAGTGGTACAATTACTAAGTGTTTGTAGGCAACAGTGACGTATGGTAGAGGTTCCTTGCAAGTTTGGGGCTGCATTTCAATGCAGAGCAAACCAGGCAGATTCTTATCCATGATGAGACACGGGACATTAGGCACGTGCTGATAAGTACACCTCACAAATCCATGTATAATATTGATTTATTAAAATGTCCCATGAAAGCCCATCCATTTAGGGCAATCTGTTCCGGGAGCAGAAGCAGGCTCTAATGCACAAAGAAGGAAGAACGCCTCTAAGTGTAGCATAAGAACACAATTTTATTGAAACCCAAAAAGGGGCCACTCACATGTGTAAATTTAAAACAGGCCTATCTATGGTGTATCGGGACGTAGATTGTATCATCTACACGAGGAAATGGCAAAAGTTCACTCTGAACTGCTACAGTGGGGGAGGAAGCCCGCTAATACTCATCCAGGATCGCAGTGGAATGCAGCATGTGCTGGGTAATGCCACCGGGAGGAGGAGAGTGATGCTTTTCCGAGCATGCGCAATGCCGTATCTGGGCATGCGCGTGCTCCTTCTTAAGCTGATGGTAGTATCCCTGAGAGCCAGAATATATACTGATCACAGGGGAACTACAAGGCCCAGAGGGACCTGAATATCAATAAAATTTAATTCATCCTCTATTAATAATCCACATATAACCTATAATAGTAAAAATAATCGATAAGTATCATTGATAACAAAACTTGCAATAATGAATAAATAAGATGGGTAAATTGCATTAAAAAAATGACGTTTGTTGAAAAGCTCATCCGACGGTTAAACCTATAAAGTCAACATGCTAAACAACTATATTTTTATTATATGAGAAGTATGTGTTGTATATTACATACTTATAGATGTACAAATGATGTCAAACCACAAATCGTAAATAAAGGAAGTAATACCTGAAAATTAATTATCACAATTGATCTCATAAATTTTCATATGTATGCATAATATATGTACCGCCGTGGCCAAAAGATTTGAGAATGACACAAATTTTAGTTTTCACAAAGTCTGCTGCTTCAGTGTTAGAAGTTAGATCTTTTTGTCAGATGTTACTATGGTATACTGAGGTATAATTACAAGCATTTCATAGGTGTCAAAGGCTTTTATTGACAATTACATTAAGTTTATGCAAAGAGTCAATATTTGCAGCGTTGATCCTCCCTTTTCAAGACCTCTGCAATTCACCCTGGCATGCTGTCCGTCAACTTCTGGGCCACATCCTGACTGATGGCAGCCTATTCTTGTATAATCAAACTCAGTTTGTCAGAATTTTTTTTTTTTTGTTCCCCTGCCTCTTGAAGATTGACCACAAGTTCTCAATAGGATTAAGGTCTGGGGAGTTTCCTGGCCATGGACCCAACATTTCAATGTTTTGTTCCCCAAGCCACTTAGTTATCACTAAAAGGCATTGTTCATCACCTGTTCTTGGATGGGTTGGGAGAAGTTGCTCTAAGAGGACGTTTTTGTACCATTATTCATGGCTGTGTTCTTAGGTAAAATTTTGTGAGTGAGCCCACACTGTTTGCTGAGAAGCAACCCCACACATAAATGGTCTCAGGATACTTTACTGTTGGCATGACACAAGACTGATGGTAGTGCTGACCTTTTCTTCTCTAGACAAGGTTTTTTTCTGGGTGCCCGAAACAATCAAATGCGATTCATCAGATAAAATGACTTTACTCCAGTCAGTGTACATTAATTTTTTTTTATTTTATTTTTTATCCTACCTCCAAACATACTAAATTACAAATTCTAAACAAAAATTGTTTTATTCCTACTTAATATATGCTGACGAACTTTCACTTTCACTGTGACCATTGACCCTAAATCTTACCCTGGCCTAGATCAAACCCTGATATATAGAGATATAGATATCTATATCTCTATCTCTCTGTTTACATACCCTGGCAGAATTTATGATTTCTTGGCCATTTTTCAGAGAATATGAATAACACAAAAAATTTTCACTCACGGCTAGTGTTTGGCTGAAGCCATTTATTTGCAATCAACTGTGTCTACTCTTTTTAAATCATAATGGCAACATAAACTACCCAAATGACCCTGATCAAAAGTTTACATACCCTGGTGATTTTGGCCTAATAACATGCACACAAGTTGACACAAAGGGGTTTGAATGGCTATTAAAGGTAACCATCCTCACCTGTGATCTGTTTGCTGGTAATTAGTGTATGTGTATAAAAGGTCAATGAGTTTCTGGACTCCTGACAGACCCTTCCTTGCATCTTTCATCCAGTGCTGCACTGACGTTTCTGGATTCTGAGTCATGGGGAACGTACAAGAATTGTCAAAGATCCTGTGGGAAAAGGTAGTTGAACTGTATAAACAGGAAAGGGATATAAAAAGATTATCCAAGTAATTGAGAATGCCAATCGGAAGTGTTCAGGCTCTAATCAAGAAGTGGAAAATGAGGGGTTCTGTTGAAACCAAACCGCGTTCAGGTAGACCAACTAAAATTTCAGCCACAACTGCCATTTGAAGACAGATGGGCTTGAGTCGCCAGAAGAAAGCCATTACTACACAAATGCCACAAAGTATCCCGCTTTCAATATGCCTAACAGCACAGAGACAGACCTCAAACCTTCTGGCACAAAGTCATTTGGCGTGATGAGACCAAAATTGAGCTTTTTGGCCACAATCGTAAACGCTACATTTGGAGTCAACAAGGCCTATGATGGAAGGTACACCATTCCTACTGTGAAACACGGAGGTGGATCGCTGATATTTGGGAATATGTGAGCTACAAAGGCACAAAAAATGTGGTCAAAATTGATGGCAAGATGAATGCAGTATGTTATCAAAAGATACTGGAGGAACATTTGCATTCATCAGCCAGGAAGCTGCGCATGGGATGTACTTGGACATTGCAACATGACAGTGATCCAAAACACAAGGCTAAGTTGACCTGTCATTGGCTACAGAAGAATAAAATGAAGGTTCTGGAGTGGCCATCTCAGTCCCCTGACCTCAGTGTCATTGAGCCACTTTGGGGAGATCTCAAACATGCAGTTCATGCAAGACAGCCCAAGAATTTACAGGAACTGGAGGCTCTTTTTGCCAAGAGGAATGGGCAGCTTTTCCAACTGAGAAGATAAAGAGCCTCATCCAAAAATACCACAAAACACTTCAAGCTGTCATTGATGTTAAAGGGGGCAATACACGGTATTAAGAACTGGGGTAATGTAAACCTTTGATCCAGGTCATTTGGGTAGTTTTTGTTGGCATCATGATTTAAAAAGAGAAAACGCAGTTTTCAATTTACTAATAAATGGCTTTAGCCAAACACTAACCATGAGTGAAAAAACGTTTTTGTGTTCATATTCTCTGAAGAAATCATAAATTTATAAGCACGACTGTTGGTGTGTGTGTGTGTGTGTGTGTGTGTGTGTGTGTGTGTGTGTGTGTGTATGTGTAATGTAATACAGGGCTTGACAAATTTGCTTGGAATCTAGGAGCCAGCTAAAAAAGTTAGGGTCCAGGTTTTTTTTTTTTTCTTTTTAAACGACGACTGACAGGTGGCACTGGGGACAGGTGGGCATGTGTGTTGTGTGTGTTTCACTGTTCACTCACGTTTCACTGACGCTGCAGCAAGGAAGCTCTCCCTCCTCACACGCTGTCTGTGTGAGGAGGGAGAGCCGGCAATGAGGGATGATCTCATATGTTTACATATGAGATCACCTCTCGTTGGACAAGCCGGTCGAGTGCTAAATGGCCGCTGTGATTGGCCATTTAGCACGATCTGTGATTGGCTGTGTCCAAGGGACACGGCCAACACAGAACTTCCCAGATGCGCGCTTGCGGCGGTGCGCAGAGGAGAAGTAAAACAGGAGGACGTCCAGGGACGCCCTCCCGGCAATTGGCGTCCACGCTGCAGACGTCTTTCATCTATAGCGCGGGCGCGAAGTGATTAGCTAAAGGAATGTGACTGCTTTTATTTCCGCCATATCCCCGCTTATTTACCGCCATATCCCCGATAAGGGTCCGATCAGGTCTGCCTGAAAAACTGACAGGCGAACCTGATCAGACAGCCCGTGTGAAAGGGACCAAGCAGGGAGATTACAAATAATTTTAATTAAAGCGGTAGTAAAGCCGCTGAACTTCTTCTTTTTTTATTTTTTTTTTAACACCTGTAAAGGAAAAGGCATAATGAGCTAGTATGCACCGCATACTAGCTCATTATGAAATACTTACCTTAGAACGAAGCGTCGGTAACTCACCTGGTCCACGCCGAGGTCGCTGACATGTTGCCTCGGCGTGTGAGTGGCTGGAGCCGCAATGTCGTCACTCCCGCGCATGCGCACGGGAGACTTCTTCCCGGCAGGGTTCGGATTCCGCCGGCCCTTCAGCCGAGAATCCCCCGTGCGCATGCGCCGCTGCAGTCAGCGGCGCATTGCATGGGGAATATCTCCTAAACCGTACAGGTTTATTATTATAGGCTTACCTGTAGGTAAAAGTTAGATTTTTGACTTTACTTCCACTTTAAGGAAAAAAAAAATGTAACAGTTTCTTTTTTAAAAGTAAAAAAAAAAAAAAAAAAAATCAAAGCTATTATAGAAAAAAACACTGGCCAATAGTCTGCCAATACTCTGCAATAAATTTTAATAGAAACAAAGAATATTTTTTTTTTTTTTTTTTTTACAGAATTTTCTGTATTTTTTGATTTATAGCGCAAAAAAAAAAAAAAAAAAAAAACACAACATTGATTAAATGCCACCAAAAGCAAGCTCTATTTGTGTGTAAAAAAGGACAACAAATCCATTTGGGTACAGTGTTGCATGACTGAGTAATTGTCATTAAAAGAGTGAGAGCACCAAAAGCTGAAAATTGGTCTGGTTAACATTGCATTAGCATTGTTAGAGGTGTTCCAATACCAATGGCCACCACAAGATGGCGCCATATTACAGAAGGACTTCAGAAGGCCGCAGCCTAAATTACTGGCAGACGCAGCCCGATGCTATCGCATGGCGGGGTCGGGGTCCACAGGCAGACAGGATACCGCAGCTGTGTTGCGCCAGGACCCCAATTCTAGTCGCAGATGCGACCGGGGTTTGTCAAGCCGTGTGTGTGTGTGTGTGTGTGTGTGTGTAAGTGTGTGTATATAAATATATATATATGTATATATATGTATATATATATATATATATATATATATATATATATATATATATATATATATATATATATGTATATATATATATATATATATATATATATATATATATACACAATCATATTTGCCGGCGTATAAGGCGACCCCCCCTAATTGTCCAGCTAAAACGTTGGTTTTTGACATATACTCACAGTATAAGACGACCCCCTTCCGACTAGTTTGGGTAACATACTGAAGCAGCAATAAGTCTGTGCAATTTAATCACAAGCTTTGTGGTGGTAAATACCTGATGGAGGGTCGGGTGTTTCAAATCAAAGCTCCAGTGTTGAATGGCGAGGAGCCGAGGGGTAGCCGCATTCAGTAACATACCGGTACTGTATACAGTATTAGTGTACCGCGCTGAGCCAATCACGGCAAGCAATGTATTCTATTAATGAATACAAAGCCTGCACGGATTGGCTTTGAGATTCAGAGAGGCGCGGGCTGATATTACAACCTCTGCCAATCCGAGCAGGCTTTGTATTCATTAATAGAATACATCGCTCGCCGTGATTGGCAGAGGTTGGAACATCATCAGCCCGCGCCTCTGTGACTATGAAAGCCAATCCGTGCAGGCTTGGTATTCATTAATAGAATACATTGCTTGCCGTGATTGGCTCAGCGTGGACATCCATATACCGGCGTATAAGACGACCCCCGATATTTGGGGGATTTTTTTAAGTATAAAAGGTTGTCTTATACACCGGCAAATACAGTGTGTGTGTGTGTGTGTGTGTGTGTGTGTGTGTGTGTGTGTGTGTGTGTGTGTGTTTATTAGTATCTCCCAAAAGTGAGTATACCCCTCACATTTTTTTTTTTTTTTTTTTTTTTTTAATTTGTGCATCTGTGGGGCATCCGCTAATGGAAGGTGGAGGAGCGCAAGGTCTCTAACCTACACCAGCTCCGTGATGTCATCATGGAGGAGTGGAAGAGGACTCCAGTGCCAACCTGTGAAGCTCTGGTGAACTTCATGCCCAAGAGGGTTAAGGCAGTGCTGGAAAATAATGGTGGCCACATAAAATATTGACACTTTGGGCCCAATTTGGACATCTTCACTTAGGGGTGTACTCACTTTTGTTGCCAGCGGTTTAGACATTAACCACTTTCAGACCGGACCAATTTGCAGCCAAAGGACCAGGCCCCTTTTTGCGATTCGGCACTGCGTCGCTTTAACTGACAATTGCGCGGTCGTGCGACGTGGCTCCCAAACAAAATTGACGTCCTTTTTTTCCCACAAATAGAGCTTTCTTTTGGTGGTATTTGATCGCCCCTGCGGTTTTTATTTTTTGCGCTATAAACAAAAATAGAGCGACAATTTTGAAAAAAATGCATTTTTTTTACTTTTTTGCTATAATAAATATCCCCCAAAAATCTATAAAAAAACATTTTTTTTCCTCAGTTCAGGCCGATACGTACTCTTCTACATATTTTTGGTAAAAAAAATCGCAATAAGTGATTATTGATCGGTTTGCGCAGAAGTTATAGCGTTTACAAAATAGGGGACATTTTTATTAATTTTTTTTTTTTTATTAGTAATGGCGGCGATCTGCGATTTTTTTTTTTTTTTTTTTTTTTTGTGACTGCGACATTATGGCGGACACATCGGACATTTTTGATACATTTTTTGGGACCATTGTCATTTATACAGCAATCAATGCTTTTTAAATGCATTAATTCCTGTATAAATGACACGGGCAGTGAAGGGGTTAACCACAAGGGGGCAGTGTAAGGGTTAAGTATGCCTAGAGGTGTGTTTTTTACTGTGGGGGGGCGTGGCTGTCAGCTAGTGAATGCTGATCTCTGCTCCAATCACAGGGAGCAGAGATCGGCGTCACTAGTTGCTAGGCAGAACGGGGAGATGCTGTTTATCTCGGCATCTCCCCGTTCAGCCGTCCCGTGAGACGATCGCGGGGGTCCCCGCGGCGATCGAGTCCGCGGGGACCGCGACCGGACTCACGGAGGTCCCGACCGGCGCGGGAGCGCGCCGCTCCCGATGGCACGGACAGGCAGAAAGGAGGGACTTGTATATACGCCCTCCTGCCTGTCCGTGCCATTCTGTCGACGTATATCGTCGTGCGCCGGTCGACTGAGGAAGTAAAGCCTCCATTAAAAAAAAAAAAAAACGTAACCTGCAAGGCAAAGGCATAATTAGCTAGTATACATAGCATACTAGTTCATTATGAATAACTTACCTGAGAACGAAGCCCCCAAAGCGACCCTCGTCCACGACCCCCGCCGCCGCCATCAATCCTGGAGTGACTTCCGGGTCTCGACGCTCCAGCGCTGTCATTCGCTGGAACGGCGATGACATCACTCCCAGGAGAGCGGCATATCGCCGTGATCTCGGCATGCTCAGTGCGCCTTGCGCGCCGCTGTCTACGGCGCATGATGTAGGTTTAGGAGATAGTAGGTTTAGGAGATATTTATTGGACCTACAGGTAAGCCTTAATCTAGGCTTACCTGTAGGTCAAAGTGGTTTGTAAGGGTTTACAACCACTTTAACCACTTGACCACTGGGCACTTAAACACCCTTAATAACCAGACCAATTTTCAGCTGCTCTCACACTTTGAATGACAATTACTCATTCATACAACACTGTACCCATATGAAATTTTTGTCTTTTTTTCACACAAATAGAGCTTTCTTTTGGTGCGTTTTTTTAAGTTGTCATTTTTTCCCACAATTCTTTGCAATATCAAGATATTTTTTTAATTTTTACTTATCTTTTTTTTTTTCAAAATTGTCATATTAGCAGGTTATTTCTCACACACAGCATATGCATACCACAAATTACACCCCAAAACACATTCTGCTATTACTCCTGAGTACGGCGATACCACATGCGTGAGACTTTTACACAGCGTGGCCACATACAGAGGCCCAACATGCAGGGAGCGCCATCAGGTGTTCTGGAGCACCCAGGACAATTCTGACATTTCTCTCCTACATGTAAAAATCATCATTTATTTGCTAGAAAATTACATAGAACCCCAAAATATTATATATGTTTTTTTAGCAAAGACCCTAGAGAATACAATGGCGGTCGTTGCAACTTTTTATCTAGCACGGTACTTGCGCAGCAATTTTTCGAACATGTTTTATTTGGAAAAAAAATGTTTTGTGCTTTACAAAAAACAAAACTGTAAATTTAGCCCAATGTTTTTGCATAATGTGAAAGATGAAGTTACGCCGAGTAAATAGATACCCAACATGTCACGCTTCAAAATTGCACACACTCGTGAAATGGCGCCAAACTTCGCTACTTAAAAATCCCCATAGGCTTTAATTTTGTTTACTGGTTACATGTTTTGAGTTACAGAGGAGGTCTAGGACCAAAATTATTGTTCTCGCTCTAACGTTCGCAGCGATACCTCACATGTGTGGTTTGAACACCGTTTTCATATGTGGGCGGGACTTGCGTATGCGTTCGCTTCTGCGTGCGAGCACACGGGGACAGGGACGCTTTAAAAAAATATATATATATTTTATTGTTCATTTTACTTTATTTTAGTTTGACCCTTTTTTTCCCCCCAAAACATTTTTTGATCACTTTTATTCCTATTACAAGGAATGTAAACATCCCTTGTAATAGGAATATGGCATTACAGGTCCTCTTTACAGTGACATATGGGGTCAATAAGACCCCACATCTCACCTCTAGGCTGGAAAGCCTGAAATAAAAAAAAAAAAAAAACGATCTGGGGTGATGGAGAGTATCGCAGGGTATTGCAGGGTATTGCAGGAAAAAAAAAATAAGAGAGTATTGCAGAGTAAAAAAGAAAAAAAAACGATCCAGGCTTTGATCGTAGCGAGTATCGCGGGGTATGGTTGGGTATCGCCGGGTATGGCAGAGTATCGCCGGGTATTGCAGAGTATATGCAGAGTATCGCCGGGTATGGCAGAGTATCGCCGGGTATGGCAGAGTATCGCCGGGTATGGCGGAGTATCGCCGGGTATGGCGGAGTATCGCCGGGTATGGCGGAGTATAGCCGGGTATGGCAGGGTATCGCCGGGTATGGCAGAGTATAGGCCGGGTATGGCAGAGTATAGGCAGGGTATGGCAGAGTATCGGGGGGTATGGCGGGGTATCGCATATGGCGGGGTATAGGGGGGGTATGGCAGGGTATAGGCAGGGTATGGCAGTGTATAGGGGGGGTATGGCAGAGTATAGGGGGGGTATGGCAGAGTATAGGGGGGGTATGGCAGAGAATCCATCCATCCATCCCATCCCTCTCCTCTCACTGTACCGATCGGTCATTTGAGGAGGAGAGAGGAACCGGCGTCATCAAATGACGCCGGTTTGCTTACATGTGTTCCGTCATTTGACGGAGCGATCACGTGGTAAACGATGAGCGGCCGTTTACCGTGATCCATGACCGCCGGGTCCTCTGGACCCGGCGATCATGGAGTTATTTTGAGGGGACAGCAAACATTATAGACTGCCCACTTCACTATATTAACCACCAACTTCAATTAGAATGGGCTATGAGAGTCCAGGCAGGCACAGGAATGACTTTATTCCCTGTCCGTTCTCTCCCTTCTTCACCCTAGCACTACAGTCCCAGCAGGCCTGTTCAAACACCATACCTGATTCAGTGCACTGAATTTACCCAACAAAACCCTAAACCCGAAGTCCTGATGTGTAAATGGAGCCCTCTAAGAGTCTTTCGGTGGTGCACTTTATCGCTTTTCAGTGTATTAAAGGCCTCGATGGAAAGAGTACACAAATGGAGTTGGTAATCTTCAGTTACATCGCATCGGGCAGATACTATCACTGCCAGGCAGAGTGTAAAGGCATCATAGATTCTCCTAATTGGCTGAGGCAGAGTAATAGGAGCAGTTCAGTGTTCTGGCTTAGGGAGGCTAGAGCAAGTGCCCTCTTACCAATCCTGTGTCCAGAGGCCCAGGGAGGAAATACTGTGAAACCTGATCCTTGTTGCTTGATTCACCACCACCTCACAAAAACACTGCACGCTGTCAGGGACGCTTGAAGATGCACCTGAGGTCTTCTCTTTAACACTGGATGTCCGCAGCAGACCTCGGAGCTATAACAGGAATGATCACAAAGACCCAGGCCTGCAGCACCCTTCCACAGCGTTGGGATGGCATTAATGAGGAGCTCCAGGCTCCTTCAGAAAAATAAATTTAACTACTACTGTAGCTGCTGACTTTTTTAATATTGGGACACTTACCTGTGCACAAATCCAGCGGTGTCTTAACCCAAGTCAATTTTTCAATTGGCTCTCAAGTACTGCTGGTGCCATCTCGGCTAGGGGAAAAACCTGCAGTGAAGCCTTGCGGCTCCCTACTGCGCATTCGTGAAGCGCGCTGCGCTTTGTGAATGGCCCAGCAGTGGGGAAAAGAGGGGGGCTGACCTTCCGGCTGAGTTTGCCATGGTAATCTCAGCTGGCAGTGGGAACGGGTACCTGTCAAAACAAGGTACCCGCTACCCCCTCGCGCCCCCCCCCCCCTGCTATTTGTGGCAGTGGAGGAGGCAAACAAGTGGAGCTTCCCTTTTTGGGTGCAGCTCCACTTTAAGAATGAATGCCAGCCCTGTGTTTTTGTTTTTTTTGTTAGGCCTTATGCACACTGGACGTGATAAAAACACCAGTAGCTTTAGCTGTAGAAAGCTGTAGCTATAGAAAGAGTCTTGCAGTAACATTTTTTTTTTTTTAACAAACCTATACCCACAAAAGCTTATGGCTTAAGAACGCTCATAAGCACCAGATAAGCTAAGTTTTTCAGTGTTTATGAGCGTTTTTCATTTAAAGAATTTTTACAGCTGAAATACTCTTCTTCATAACCCACTAGTTCTGGGTTTTGTTTCCAGCCAGAAAATGCCCCTGACAAAAAACGCTGATAAAAGCTTATGTGAGCATGGACACATAAGAGGACATGCTGGGGAGTTTACTGGCTGTAGAAAAAAACTCCTGAATCCAAAAACAGCTGTAAAAACATCCCAGTGTTCATGAGGCCTTAAAGAGCAGCACATTTTGGCTGTGGGAACAAGTGCGATTCCCACACCCGAAACCACCCCCAATAGTGTGAACCAAGCCTACGAGAGTTGTCAGTTCATAGCACTTCTGGATAGATTAGCATGCATTTTTGTTTTGCACTTCTTGAATAGGTAAAACAAAATGCTTTTAACAATTTTTTTTGCAGACTAGAGGGAAACAAATAAAATTCACTGTGGGACCTTGCATATTCTTTAAACTGGCCCTAAAATTATCCTTCCACATCTAACATTAATAGCGATGCCTAATATGTGTCAGGTAATAGGTGGTTTTAATACATCTGTTTGTGAAATATGTAAAATGTAAACCTGCTGGAGCTGCTTAGCTTTATTACAAATCTTTTGAATGAGGGCGTATGTAGGCAACAGATTAGATGTGGCAAAAGTCTCAGCCTCCAGGCCAGTGGGCAAGTCGGGCTCCTTTTAACTTGTATAACAAAATGCATAAAGAGTTAATGCAAACATTTAAAAAATATTAACACTTAGAACTCATGAATCCCAGCCAATACAAGTATGCTTTTGTCTGTTTTGATTTTTCACCCCCAAAAGAAAAATCTCTCGCTCTCATTTCCACATTTACATACCTATTGCAATATTCATTGCTTACTTCTCTGTCCTGCTGTGTAGGTATTTGTGAAAATAGACAGGAAGTACCAATTTGCACAGTTTGCTGTAAAGGAAAATTGGATAATTGTTATGGACAAAAAAAGGTGGAAACAAAGACTTTTCAGTAAATTTAAGCAACCCTTTTTTTCACTCCTTTTATTGTTTTTTATGCTTTGTACCTAAACGTTGGCCAAGTCTGGAAGAAAAGCCATGGCAGGTACCAGTACTGTGTGATCTGGAAGTGACTGTTGGCTTTCATACTACTTCTTCTTGGTTAGAGATTTGCCCTGATGTGATGAACCTGTTACATGGCCAAGTGGCCTGATTAGTTGAAAAATTTGTTCTTCTGTGTTTTTTTTTATTTTTTTATTTAACATCTCTAACTTTTAAAAAAGAACTCCCAATAATTGTAGAAGGTGTGATTGATTCACCTCACAGTGGAGCTCAGGTATGCAAAGGCTGGAGTTTTCTAAACGACGGCATCCTCCACATACTTTTTAAAAATCTTTTTTGATGCCTGTACATGCACAGTCTTGTAGTGGGCTTGGCTCAAATACAGGACATTCACATGTGACGCAAGACGGGTTGCATTATTTTATGTACTGTTTTTGCAGCTCCGAACTTCCCAACAATGATATGCAGAAACAGTGTTCAACCTTTTGACTGCAGCTGTGTGTTGGACATCATTAGAATCCCAGGCACCCATGAATTGAATTATTTTAAAGTACAGAAGTGGTTATGTTAAAGGGACAGTTGGGATAGAAATACTTCTTACTGGAGTTCTTCTTTAAATCTAAATACTCCATAATGTGTATCTGTTGTACACCAAATGGCATGTTTCTTTTAAAATAATGCCTGAGGGTTTCTGTTGCAGAAGTCAGGGATGAAAATGTGCAATGTAGCAAATAGTTAATGATCTTAAAGACAAAACCTAAAACCTTGTGGTGTTTTTTTAATTTGTAGACCGAGGCAATGATAATTGGCTAATTCGATATGAAAGTCAAGAGGAATACATGGAAGGCTCGGAGAAAGCAGATGACTTCCAAGTGTCTAAGGTATGATTTTATGTTGCGGGAGTTTTGCTGCAAACATTTTTTATTTTTATTTTTTTTAATCGGACACATTTAATTTTTGTACAAAATGTATTGTAATTTACAAATTTTTATTGATAAATAGCTGCTTATTTTAGAAAAGTAAATTAACCACTTGAAGAAGAAGTAAACACTGGTGGGTTTTTCTTCCTTCTTCCCTGAAAAGTAAAGGCATATAATGTGCTAGTAGGCATCGGATACTAGCACATTGTGACATTTGCATGCAAACAAAGCCTGCATCCAGGGGCCGCAGACTCCGGCTGTTTGACTTAAATTGTGTTTTCTTCACATGGCAATCTAATGCTTTCTGTGTTTTTTTGATTTTAGGATTGGACTGATAAAGAACCTGTTATAAAAATTGCAGCAATAGATAATGGTCTGGCCTTCCCATTCAAACATCCTGATGAGTGGAGAGCATGCAAGTATTTCTTTTATCTTCTTTTTTTTATAAATTCTTTATTTTCATTTTACAGGTGCAGGCTTTACAATTATACAACTTTAATAATCATATTTTCCCAATTAACCTCTCCCCCCCCCCCCCCCCCCCCCCCCCCCCCTGCGTTCCTGCTGAAAAAAAAGCCCTATAGCCTGCACACTGATCCAATGCCTGGAAATTGCATCAGTGTGACGTCTATCATAGGAGGAGGTCCAGGAGGTGGGACTTGTTGACAGTGGCTGCCGGGCAATTCAAGTCCAAGCTCAGTGTCGCAGTGGGAGATCCCTGCTCTGTGTGACCAGGCTGACTCGCTCCCGATTTTTCTCCCTGAGATCCCAATGCAGTGACAGGCTGCACTGATGGTCACTGATATGCTTTATGTTAATATTAAAGTTGCTGTTGTTAATATTTTTGGAACTTAATACTGCATAAAACATTTAAGAGTGTCATTTAATGAGATAATTCTACGAGGGCATGGTAGGGCAGCTGGTGGCGAGTAACTCCTAAGGCCTGGCTAGTAGCTCAGGCCTTGAAATTTTGAGCCCTGTAAATACCATGTACACCTTAATACTAAGATATATATATATATAATATATATATATATAATATATATATATATATATATATATATATATATATTTTTTTTTTCTATGAGAGATCCCACAATACTGAGCTGTATGTGTGTGTGTGTGTGTATACACACACACACACACACACACACACACACATATATATATATATATATATATATATATATATATATATATATATATATATATATATATATATATATATATATATATATATATATATATATATATATAGTGTGTGTGTGCGTATATATAATATATATATATATATATATATATATATATATATATATATTATATATATATATATATATATATAAATTACACACACACACACTAGAGCTGCACGATTAATCGTTTAAAAAAAAAAAAGATCACAATCTCAATTTAATCACCCTCATGATCTTAATCCAGCATTGCTACGATTCATTCATGTAACAACTGCAGAGCTGTTCTCTATTCACTCACAGCTGTCAAAAAACACAACTATCCAAATGTTTATCAACATCACTCAGTGCTGGGAGATCAAATTAAACATTGAAACATTTTGTTCTTTTAGATCAGACATCACTAAATGGTGGACCGTGGCCCAAATGCGGACTGCATCACATTTCCATTCAGACCACCGCGGTACCGCCATTTAGCAGCCTTTTCTTCTCCCTGCCATCGCTCTGTAATCCTCCACAGAGCCGACACCAGGAGGCAGGGCAGTTCTGGATGGAGGGCAGAGCTTGCTGAGGTTAACAAGGAGGTGATTGGCTGGCTGCTAGTATGAAGGGTGGGCCTAGCAACCATTCACCATCTTGCAACACCCCCTACATCCAGACATGCTGTGCCTCCCTCCCGATCTTCGATCTGTGTAAGACAGTGAGGGAGGGGGCAGTGAGGACGCTAGTGTGAAAAGCTGCAAAGGAGGAATGTATGTGCCGAGGACAGTAAAATGGGGGGGGGGGGGGTGGCTGATGACGTCAAAGTTGGAGCAGCCTGACGCACACACACACACACACACTACAGTCCCCCGTCCCCCATATTACAGTCCTCAGCCCTCCCCCCTTTAATGTGGGGGGCAATAAGGACTGTATTGTTGGGGGGGATTGGGGGACTGAGAACAAGTAATGTGGGGGGATAATGTAAAAGGAAGTGTGAGAACATTACTGTGGAGGGGGTGATGTTAAGGGGGACCTGAGGACACTCCTCGAGGGGATCTTGATGTGAAGGGGGAGGAGACTAATGTGTAGTGAGGACTGAGGAGCAGGGCCGAACTTATCATTGGGCTTGACTGGGCTCAAGCCCATGAGCCCCACCCAATAGGGGGCCCTGCGGGCCCCGCCGAGATACATAGCCGAGTGTACTCGGCTTGGCTCAGCTCAGTCATGCCCAGTCCCGCCTTATGATGGACATAACACAGGGACTGGGCGTGACTGTGAGCCGAGTACACTCGGCTACTCTCGGCTCCGCTGGGGACTGCGAGAGGACCGAGAGGACCCGAGAGCCGCTGAGATACACAGGACTCTGTATCTCGGCAGCGCCAACTTCAAGACTGCAATGACAATGTTGCAAATGACAAGGCCACACTGACAATGTTGCAAATGACAAGGCTACACTGACAATGTTGCAATGACACTGGACAAGGCTGCAGATGGATGGGCAAGGCTGCAGATGGACACTGATAAGGCTGCATTGATGGGTATTTAAATGTAATTTTTTTCCTTAAACTTCCCTCCTAAACTTGGGGTGTGTGTTATACGCCGATAAATCCAGTAATGTATAGAAGGTAGGACCCGAAAGGGACTCAAGCCCAGGGGCCCCCACCACCCTAAGTCCTGCCCTGCTGAGGAGGCTGATGTAACATGCAGTTTGGCACATGCAAAAAGGTGCCACGGGTACCCACATGATGTTTGGACCTCTGCTAGAAGAAAATTTTACTGACCGGACTTTGGTGAATTTTTAATTCAATACCCCTGTTTTAGATCAAAGTTTAACCACTTCAGCCCCGGAAAGATTTACCCTCTTAATGACCAGGCCATTTTTTGCGATACGGCACTGCGTCGCTTTAACTGACAATTGCGCAGTCTTGTGACATTGTACCCAAACAAAATTGAGGTCTTTTTTTTTTCCACACAAATAGAGCTTTCTTTTGGTGGTATTTCATCACCTCTGCGTTTTTTTTTTATTTTTTACGCTATAAACAAACTGACAATTTATAAAAAAAAATTTTTTTTTAACTTTTTGCGATAATAAATATCCAAATAAAATGTAAAAAAAAACAAAAAAAAAATGTCCTTATCAGTTTAGGCCAATATGTATTCTACATATTTTTTATAAAAAAAAAAAAACAAAAACGCAGTAAGCGTATATTAATTGGTATGCGCAAAAGTTTTTATAGCGTCTACATAATAGGGGATAGATCTATGGCAATTTTTATTATTTATTATTATTATTTTTTTTTTTTTGTGGGATTGCGGCAGACAGATCGGACACTTTTGACACATTTTTTGGAACCAGCAACATTTATACAGCGGTCAGTAGGGTTGCTGTTAATTAATCGATGCATCGCTATTCGGGTGTCCCCGATGCGGCATTGATGCATACGATTGGAAAAATCGATTGCCGGGTGACGTCATCCTGACTTGCCCCGCCCCTTCCCAGGAGAGCACTTCGAGCGTATTGTTGTTAAAATAAGTGTTTTAATCCCGTGCCCTGCTGTATGTGCTTTTAAAAAAAATATGACGCTTCATACCGCATTTCTCAGTGTGTGTGTGTTCATCTGACTGCCTGGCTCTCCTCTCACATTTCTCCTGACGGCTGAGAATTCCCAACTGACGTTAGGAGAGACGTAAGAGGCGGGCCAGGCAGTCACATGAGCGGCATGTACACACACACAGAAATGCGGTATGAAGCTCCATATTTTTAAAAAAAGCACATACAGCGGGGCTCTTAATGGATTGTATTTATTAGGACAAAGATATTTTAACAGCAGGAGGAATACAAATGTGTTTGTACTCTACTTACACCTCGTACACACTCCACCCTGACAGTTCCCCAGATTCCCCGTTTGCACATTCCACACTCCTAGTGTGCTGGAAGGTGCAAACGGGGAAGCCAGGGAACTGTCAGCACAGAGACAGTACAGGGAACTTCACAGGGCTGTTTTTCTGTGGATTCTAATCCCTCCTGACCTCCCAGCAGCCGTGTGTGTGCATGCATGTACCCTGTAGTGCACCGGATTAGTGCTCTTTTTAAGGCAGTGAGATTATTTTTAATTCAAAGTGGAGTTCCAGTCAATATTTTTTGTTTTTATCTTCTGACTTTTAATAAAAAGACACTCACCTGTCCCACGGTCCAGCGAAGTGGCTGCCCAAACCTCCCCTTCTCTCCCCCGCCTGTTCACGGCGCTGGCAATACTACTGTGGACATCCGGCTGTGACAGCTTGCAGCTTCACAGCCAGGTGCGCACTTCTCACTACGCTGTCCTGAATGGCCCGGGCAATCTTGGACCTGTGACGTGTCCCAGAAGATTGCAGGGAGGGAGGGGCCACCTAGGCGGCACAAGCGGAAGTGGGAGCTGGTTACCTGTCAAAACTAGCCCCCCCCCCCCCAAAAAAAAACATGCGAGTTGTGGCACGTAAGGGGGCTAGGACTCCTTAAAGCGGAAGTTTCACATTTGGGTGGACTTCCACTTTAATAAAATATGTTTATACAGAAAGAACAAGACATCCCCAACCCTGGACTTCAGGAGGAGACACAGGGGATCCTCTGCTTCAGATGTTCCTCACCTGCAGGACTCCGTGATGACCATCTTAACATCCTCCCTTTTTGATTCTTCCATCCTTCAGTCCCCCCCCCTCACCACCACCATTTTCATCTTTGAACTCTTCCATACTTCGGTTCCAATTCATGGATTCCTCTATCTCCATCCCCAAAATCTTCCATCCTTCAGTTCCTATCTCCAGACTCCTCTGGCCTTCCATTCTCTATTCATGGATTCCTCCATCCCCAGACTCTTCCATCCTTCCTTTCGTATTCATGTATTCTTCCATCCTTCCTTTCGTATTCATGTATTCTTCCATCCTTCAGTTCTTACCCCTCCCTCATATCCAGGACTCTTCCATGTCCTTATCCCACTATATGCAGGGACTGTCCTTTTTTTTGATGGAAACCATCGTCGGTAATCGTGATGCATTGCGGAATCGAATTGTTGACCAGATAATCGAATCGTGAGAACAGCGAAGATGCGCACCTCTAGTGATCAGTGATATAAAAATGCACTGATTACTGTATAAATGACACTGTCAGGGAAGGGTTAACACTAGGGGGCGATCAATGGATTTAGTGTGTTCTAGGGAGGTGTTTCTTACTGTGGGGGGAGTAAAGTGTTTGCTGTTACTAATCCACTAGGAACAGACGATCAAAATGTACTCCCCTGACAGAACGGGGATCCGCCTTGTTTACATTGGCAGATCTCTGTTCTGCCTCTGGAGTGATCGCGGGCGTCCACACGCATCAGCTCTGGCGCATGCCCACTGTATCTTTTACACGAAGCGCCGTACCGATATGGCGGTTCGCGCAATAGATCTGCAGTATAACTGCGGTGGCTGGTAGGCAGGTGGTTAAAGACTAAGCCTTTTTCTGACACAAGTTAAAAATCTGTATTTTATGCTAGAAAATTACTTAGTACCCCAAAACATTATATATATTTTTTTAGCCGAGACCCTTGAGAATAAAATGGCGGTCGTTGAAATATTTTATGTTTCACTGTATTTTTGGGGAAAAATGCACTTCAATGAATTAACCACTTCCCACCCGGCCAATGTAGATATACGGCCGGGTGGGAGCCGTCTACTTCTGATAGGACGTTCAGGAACGTCCTTCAGAAGTAGAGGGATCGCGCGCGCGCGTGCCCGCGCAGCGGCGCGATCCCGATGCGGCCGTGTCACCCGGACACGGCGCATCTCGAATCGGCAGGAGGGCACGGTGATTGGCCCTCCTGATCACATGACGGCCGTGACGAATCACGGCTGTCATGTGATGTAAACAAACAGCCGGTTGCTAGGCAATCGGCCCTCCTCTCCTCACACGGAAGTCGTCGGTGAGGAGAGGAGAGCGGATCGCTGCAGCCGGCTGGTGATCAGTGAGTATGAGATGTTTTTTTACTCACTGATCACCAGTCTAGGGTCCCCCATAGTAAAACACACGTCCCCACAGTAAAACACACATGTCCCCACAGTAAGACACACATGTCCCCACAGTAAAACACACATGTCCCCAAAACACACATGTCCCCAAAACACACATGTCCCTAAATAATAAAAACACCTGTCCCTCACATATGTCCCACTAAAATCACATGTGCCAATGATTATCTGCACACATATGTCCGTGATCACCTGCACACCCCTTTTACATGATCATTTGCGTACATATGTCCGTGATCACGCGAACCAATTATTATACACTTAACGGAATTTTTTTTTACAAAAAACATGTAGCAGAATACATTTTGGCTTAAATTTATGACAAAATTTGATTTTATTGGATTTCTTTTAAAAAAGAAAGGAGAAAATATTGTTTTTTTTCAAAATTTCCGCTATGTTTTCGCTTATATCGCAAAAATAAAAAACGGAGTCGCGAATAAATACCACCAAACTAAAGCTCTATTTGTGCGAACAAAATGATAAAAAATTCATTTGGTTACAGCATTGCATGACCGCGCAATTGTCACTGAAAGTGCGCGAGCGCTGAAAGCTGAAAATTGGTCTGGGCAGGAAGGGTGTTTAAGTGCACAGTAGGCAAGTGGTTAAAAAAAAAAAAAAAAAACACTAAACCGTAAAGTTAGCCCAATTGTTTTGTATAATGTAAAAGATGTTACAAGGATTGTGAGCAAATCACGATCTTTATTCTAAGCAAAAAAAATTGTGATTCTCATTTTTTTTCCCCAAAATCATGCAGCTAGTATACCCCAATACTGATCACTGTGTATACCCCCAGTATTGGTCACTGTGTATACCATGTATACCTCCAATACTGGTCACTGTGTATACCCCAAATAACTGTATACTATGTATACCCCCCATACTGGTCACACACAGTACAAAAAATATATTTTATTAACAATAAGTCATATCAAACAGGTAAAGTAAAAAATAATTCAAAACACTCATTACTATCATATGCCTATTGTATACAAGAGTTGACACCAAATAAATGGCAGTGAGCCCCTGCGCGTCAATGCGTTTTGCTTTGTCAGGACACACTTGGTGGTAGTTGGAAGGAACGGGTCTCACTACCAAAGATAAAATAAATCCATCAGACATTATATTACAATAACATATGATGAAAAAACTTTCAAACATTGCTATATCCAGAGGACATGCGCACATCAGATACAAATGGCTACCTTGTCAGCATAGAAATATCTCCACATGGAGAGCTGCCAGATGATCACTCAGGAATCACTGTGTAAAGCAGGAGATAGTTTCTTACTAATACCAGCGACCGTTTATAGGGCTGCAATAATCAGCATGTTAATCCAAAGTTACTATCCAAAAAGCATCCAAATTGAACATTGAAATAGGTGATGGTATATAAAAGACATACCTGATGGCGTAAAGATGTATAGATATGAATATAAACTCGTATGGTTCTCCGGGGGAGGAAGGAGATGCACCGTAAGTATCCAGATAATTAAAGGGGGAGAGTAATAGAGAGGAGAAGGGTAGAACAAACACCCTTTTTCACCTGTTTTCAGTCCATAGAAGCAGGGGCTTCAACAGTAATCCGTATGGACGGATATGGACCCTGTGCACGCTCTCTGCACGTGCCGCGATCACCAAGTCACTGAGACTCGGGTGATCAGCGATCCGAATAAGGGGCGGGGCCCCTTACCATGTGATCCGCTGTCAGCCAATGACAGCTGATCACATGATCAAAACAAAAGCTCGGTGATCGTTTTTTTTTTTTTTTTTTCTTTCCTCATGCTGACAGCGGAGGAGAAAAAAAAAAAAAAAAAAAGGCCGATCACCGGCTCATCCTAAAGGGACATCGGTCCCTAAAAGTCAGAGGCAATTATGCCTCATGTATGCCACCTGTCAATGCCCACAAGTGCCATCTGTCAATGCCCACCAGTGCTGCCAATCAGTGCCACCTAAAAGTGCTGCCTATCGGTGTAACCCATCAGTGCCCATCACTGCCACCCATCGGTGCCTGTCACTGCCGCCTCATCAGCGTTCATCAATGACGGACCAAAATTACCCATTTTAAATTCTTTTAATAAAAAATAAAAATCGCAGAGGTGATGAAATACCACCAAAAGAAATCTCTTTTTGGGGGAAAAAATGTGGGTACAGTGTTGTATGACCGCGCAATTTTCATTCTAGGGGTGCAACGGATCGTCGCCGATCCGTGATCCGAACGGGCCACCCCGTTCGGATCGGCACACCCCGCGATCCGCGGAGCGCTCCGCGCGCCTCGGCCTTAGGAAAGGCCGTGGCTTCGGCCTAGCTCCTGAGCGGCGGCGGCCATCTTTGTACACCCGGCGGCCTTAGGAAAGGCCGCGGCTTCGGCCTAGCTCCGGAGCGGTGGCCATCTTGGTACACCCGGCCACTGTTTACAATGTGATCGCTCCGTCAAATGACGGAGCGATCACTTGTAAACATACCCTGCATTTACCCTGCATTAACTCTGCATATACTCTGCATTACCCAGCCGATACTCTGCGATACCCAGCCAATACTCTGCGATACCCAGCCAATACTCTGCGATACCCAGCCAATACTACAGTGGGGAGAGGATGTGGATATTACAGTGGGGAGATGACGTGGATATTACAGTGGGGACTATATGGTGGCGGAATCTTCACAGGTTTTTGCAAATTCAGTTATTATTTGCTGATCCGAAAAATGATCCGATCCGTGACTCCTGATCCGAGGATCGATCCGATCCGTGAGTTTTTTGATCCGTTGCACCCCTATATCATTCAAAGTGCGACAGCGCTGAAAGATGAAAATTGGTCTGGATAGGAGGGGGTGTCCTTGAAGTGCCCTTACTGGTTACCAGTTTACTGGTAACCAGTAAGCTTACTTACCAGTTGAAGTGCCCTTACTGGTGGCAAGTGGTTAAACAAAGTAGAAGTAAAAAGAAAAACAAAGAAAAAGGCATCAGACTATTGCCCAAGCAGCTACTTAGATCAAAGTAATGCAGCATAAGATGAAAGTTGTCCAGCAGCTTACCCATAGTAGCATGAGGTTCAGTGTTTCCCCCAGGAACGAAAAAACCACACTGAAGGTGTTCCTGGGAACTATTTAGAGCTACCCCTGCTCATAGGCAGCTGTAGATCATTACCCCCATCGAGCGCCGCCAAACCACACAGGCACATACAGAGTGTGCCTGTGTGGTTGGGTGGCTCCCTCTGACTGAGGCTCTTGACCACGTGATCAGCCTTGTACAATCACGGCTGATCACAGTGTAAAAAGGAAGAGCCGTTGATTGACTTTTCCTCACTCGCGTTTGTCAGACGCGAGTAGAGGAGAGCCGATCGGCTGCTCCTCTGACAGGGGTTGTCTGTGCTGATTGATTATCAGTGCAGCCCCCCCCCCCCGCGGATGCCCACACTGGACCACTAGGACCACCAGGTATGCCACCCTAGACCACCAGGGATGCCAATCGGTGCCCACAATGGCAGGCATTATAGTTTGGCACTGATAGGTGGCATGGATAGATGCCAATCAGCGCCCATCCATGCCGCCCATCAGTGTGCATATCAGTGCCGCATATTAGTGCCCATCAGCTTTATTTACTGACACAGAACAGGCAGAGAGGAGGGAGAGCAGGTCAGAGCAGGGTTGCGGATAATGAAGGCACGTAAACTCAGCAGCCATTATAAACGGAGGTCAGTTTACAGGGGGGAGGATCAGCCAGGTTTTTAGGTGATGGAAGAGGCCAAATGACAGCACAAGCACTGTGTGATCCTTTTAAGGGAAAATGATTTTTTTTTTTTTTTTTTGCAGAATCCTAGAACGGTATAAAATGAGTTATAATCCAGAACCTGTTTGTACCCCATGTAATAACTAAAGATGATTATTCAAAGAACTTCTAGGGCCACAGAGCTGCTTCTGTGAGCAGTTCCCTGTGCTTCTCAAGTAAATTTGGCATATATTTTTCTTCTCTAGATCCATTCCTCTGGGCATGGCTTCCACAAGCTAAAGTTCCTTTTAGCCAGGAGACGAGAGACCTCATTCTTCCACGTATCTCCGATATGAACTTTGTGCAGGATCTTTGTGAAGATCTTTATGAGCTGTTTAAAGTAAGCACATTCATTCATTTATACATTGCGTTTCCTTATAGCAGAAGTATTTTATTCTGTTCCATACATTTTTTTTTTTTTTTTTTTTTTTTTTAATACTAATCTTCACAACTTGCATTTCTCCTGTAGACAGATAAGGGATTTGACAAGGCAACATTCGAAAAACAGATGTCTGTAATGAGAGGGCAGGTATGTCTGTAAGCAAGCAGTGAGAATTGGTGTTTTTACATGTGTGAGACCCTTAAAGTGATATTAAAGTAATTTTTTTTTTATTTGTTTAATTAACAAACCTGTTATACTTGCCTGCTCTGTGCAGTGGTTTTGCACAGAGTGGCCCTGATCCTCTTCTCGCATACCCTAGTAGCTCTCCTGGCTCTACCCTCCTGCTAGCTTGCTGTGGGGGCACCTGAGCTGCTGCTATGCATGTCCATTCAGCCGTGGCCCAGTCCCTCCCTCCTCTCATTGGCTTACAGTGATTGATATCAGTGGGAGCCAATGAGGGAGAATCCCCAAAGAGTCGAGACAATCGTGCATATTGCTGGATCGCAATAGGGCTCAGGTAAGTATTGCACACACTTTTTTTTTTTTTTCCTTCTTCATGCATAGAATACATGAAGGTAAAAACCTTGGGCCCTTTTTGAAAGGTTTACTTAAAGTGCTTCTAAAAGTGTGTAAATGGCAATGCAGGTGTGATGCTAGATCCATGGGATGTCTACAAGTACCTCTGTTTGCGAAGGAAAGTCCCTGGGTCCTTGCAGGACTCGACGGTGACGCAGCAGAACAGAGAAAAGAACAATCGGGGGAGCCACAGGTATCCATGCTGGCTCCTTCCTCTGACCCCCTACATCACAGCACCCCATGGCGAAAGTGTCACATTACAAAGAGGCTTTCATTACATTACAAAGAGGATACATTATTGGAATAAATGAAAGGTAGAAGAAACAGGCTGCTGGAGAGGTAAGTATGCAGGTATGGCAGGGACCTGCTGCCATTTCAGTCTGTCAAGGCCTTGGACTGATAACAGGCAGGGAGGAGGATGGGCTTCGTGCCACTTTGAACAGTAGTCAAGACCCAGTATACAGCCTGAGTTTCAGGACCCTTCCCAGGCATACGGGAATTTAAATCTAAATCAATTATGAAGGGTGGGGGAGGGGACAGGTAAGCATATGAATGTATTGCTGCTTTGTATCCTTAACCATTTATAAACCAAGTGTCAGTAGGAGGTGGTTCAGCACCTAATTGTACACTTTTTTTAAAAAACTGCTGTACAAAAGGTAAGCCGGCACCTGGGCAAAGGGTATTCCTGGTGATTTTTTGTTTGCACGTGTATCAAGCTTCATGAGTTTTTTTTTTTTTTTTTTTGGGCTGGGCAAGGGGAGGAGAGTATTTCTTCAGGTGTCAACATGCACATTTATTGGCATTCCTATTGAAGTCTATAGGATCAAAAGTGCCTCAGTAAAGTCAGAAAAACTTGTGCATTTTTTTTTTTTTTTTAAGCATAGTGTGTAGGGTGACTAAGCATACAAATGTGAAGAATCACAATTCGAAAGAATGAAATTCTGCATAGTAAGGTGTAGGGAAACCAGCAGAAAAACCCCAATGTGTGAATGGGGATCTATAACACCCACTGAGTGAAACAGGACATGGCTAAAGAAGTATAAACAATTCATAAACAGAATTTATTTTTTTCATGTGTTTTTGATTACATGTCTGTTTTATCCAGATCCTAAATCTGACACAAGCTTTAAAGGATGAGAAGAGTCCTATTCAGTTGGTACAGATGCCAAAAGTGGTGGTGGAAAGAAGTCAAGGTGGAAGTCAGGGCCGGATTGTTCACCTGAGTAATGCTTTTACACAGACCTTCCACTGCAGGAAGCCATTCTTCTCTTCCTGGTAGCAAAACAAGAGGAGCTCGTGTCTTCAGTCTTAAGCTGCTGTTTTGCACAATTACTGCAATAGCTGAAAACTACTGTCAGTCCCTATTGGTTGCCAAAGGATGTACAATTTTTGAATGTAATTCAGTTTACGGTTAATTGTAGGATTAAAATCAGGGTTTCAGGTAGCACTGTTATTGACTTGAACTGTATAATTCTTTTCAACATCAAAAAAACTTCTAGTGGGGGAAGAGGACATTTCAGAAGGGATGAGTGGAGTATGCCTTTCACAGGGTTTCATATATGCTGGAATTGTGTGTCCTTGATTTCCAATTGCAGTTTTGATGTATACAAAATTGTAAAAAGAATATGTATATCACATTTAATGTATTTTTATTTTCCTTCTCTTTATGAAATGCGATTTCTGCATTTTGCAAAGTGCCATGTGCACTCTAGATAGGGGAATTAAATCTTTTCTTGGGTATGAAATATTTCTGAATGTTTTCTCTTTGGGATATAGGGACCAATTTATCTCTGTTTTTCTCTGTCATAATTCAAACCGGTACTTGCATTTCATTTAAGGTGTGAACACACACAAAGAAACCTAATGGTTAGTACTTCTTTGCGGAAAACTGCATCATACAGTCAAGGGTGCTTTGTCATTTTAAAAAACACTGTAGCTTTAAAATATGTAGATTACACTACTCTAATTGCACCATAACGGTAAGCCCATTGTGGTTTACCCACAGCCTGGCTAAAAATCTATGACTGGGATCCCCTATCCTACTAGTGATTGTGGGACAGCCTCATATATTGGGCAGGCCCCCAGCATCAACGACGAGAGCATGAGTTCACGACTGATGCTGGGCTCCCTCTTTTTCTTCAGGGAAGGGGAGAGCTTACTATGTGAGATTCAAGAGATGGAGTACTCCTAGTAATGCCTGGGCTATGCCCAACATACTGCAATGTACATTGCAGGTGAACTAACACATCAAATCCTAGCTATACCCTGATTGAAATGTGGCCGTTCCAACAGGGAGCTGCTGAATTTTGATCAGTCTATGACCTCCTGAACGAAAAAAACTGTATGACCACCCTGAGGCTTCCAGATAAAAAGTTGCAGTTCCATCAAATCTCATTGATGGCACAAGCTGGTCAACAGGCAGTGAAGTGTGACTCACAATCAACCTGGGACTCCATTGTGTAATCTGTTTACTGTGAATAACCTATCTGTACTTTTACTATCCCGTCAGTGTTTACAAAGTTTCTAAATCATGACAGATTTTTTTTTCTCTCTCTCATTTGGACCTTTTGATTGTAGCCATTTAGTCTTTTACCATCAAAGCTGGACTTCAGACAATATAAATATATATTCACATTTCATCCATGGATTGTATTCATTAAAGCTGATCTCCACTTTTACTGTCACTTTAGTCTATTTAGACCAGGCTGGCCCAAACAAGCTATTTTCTACACCAGCCATTCTCAACCAGGGTTCCATGGAAGCTACTATTCCTCCAAAGGTTGCTAGAGGTTCCTTGAACTGTGGCTGCTTGACCTCCCATTCAATAGGGCTGGCATAGAGCCAGGGGGTCAATATCACTTGACAGGGCCATCTGCCTGAACCCGTTTTAGTTGTCTGTATAGGGTGACATTTTCCCCACTGGCCATCAACGTAAGGGGCATTTTTTCACACTGACCTCTATTAAATTGATATTTGCAAAGGTTCCTCTGGGGTAAAAAGGTTACGAGAGGCTGTTCTACACTAACAGGTGCACCTGCTGGGTGTGCTGTATAAACTGTATGTACAATCGGCTACATACAGCGCTGGCTGTGGGATGCAAACATCCAGTGCCACACCTGGAACAAAATTGAGTCGGGCTGAGTTACTTAGCTATTCAAAGTGATCTGGAGCAAGCCTCGACATCTCATATGTGTATACTTGTATACATCCTTAGCAAGGATGAGTATGGCAGACATGAAGTTATTGAAAGCTCCTGTATTTCTTTCCTGGCAAGATTCTTTTAAACAAACTTTGCCTTATATCAAAACAAAAAGCCTTGTGTAGGTACTGGCAGAAATGTAGTGAATTTCCATTTAAGGGATGCGCACCAGCTGATTTTTGGACACCATCTCAGTCTATCTGCATCTAACCTTGTGATATTTTTTTCCCTTTAAGCAAATTAAAACAAGGTTTAGGTGTTTTTAAAACAATTAGGGCAGCTGGGAAGGACTATTATAATGGGCATATTGCCTACCAGTCTGCCACAAGTCTAACAGTTCCAATTTAGTATTAGATTATGTGGCCTGCAGCCCTTTTGCCTTGTGGGTGCTGGCATCATTTGTGCACTTTAAATTACATTTTGCCAACATCTGCGCTCAAGTAAACAGGTGGCCGGCGCCCTTAAACCTCATTCCTGTGCTGGACAGGTACGTTTCCTGCTGATCCTACAGCCTCCCTAATTGTTTAATGAGGGTCTTCATTTTAAGGCCCCATGCTCACAGGGCGTTTGCTCAGCTCTCCTAAATGCCCTTCCTCCTGGCAGCAGTGTTTTGGCAATAATGCTTGCCACTTGTAAATGTAATTGGGTGTTCATTTCATTGAAATTAATTCATGCTCCGCGCTTTGTGTCTAGTGTGAACACACATCAATCAATGCCAAAAAAGAAACCCCCGCCAAAACGCTGCTGCTCCTGGATGCACTGGCACTGGGGTTTTGTTTTGCCTGTAAATGCCTATGTGTGCATGGGCACATAGGATAAAATGGAGGCGCAGTTAGAGGCAGAGAAAAAAAAAAGCCAGATGCCCCTAAGAGCAGTGTTTTTAACACTCATTTGGGTCATTATAAGGTAAGAGAACCTAATACCATTTCTGTTTTTGTTGAATTGGAGTGCAACATTTCTCATGAAGTGTGGAGGACTCCCCCTTGTCACTGTACGGGACAGGTCAGCATGGAGGGATTTCACTTTTAAGTGTCCATTTACACAATCATGTTATAAAGCATTGTGTGAAGGCAGCACATTCATTGCAATGGGCTGCTAAACACACACCAAAAAAAGGTGCTAGCACCATTTTTTTTTTTATTTTTACATAGCACAGCAGCATGCCACAATGCACAGTAGTGTGTTGTAGTGCCACTCACAATGAATGGCATTGGCATACACAACTGTGTATAATGTGCGTTGCTGCAGCACAATAGTGTGAATCCAGCATAAGGGGGCAATTTACTAAAACTGGGCATAGTAACCAGTTGGTTACTAACTAAAGCTTGTTCAATGAGGCTCCATTCACACATAGGTGATTTGAATCTTAATAGCACCCCAAGCACGGTTCGATCGTTGTGCGATACTTCTCACCCAAAAGAAGTTCTGGAACTTCCTTTTGGGCGGCGTGAGTTGTGTGACAGTATGGCACCACCTTTGGGCTGCCATTGAGAAATAATGGCATCGCAATCTGCTGTGTTTCTGAAATCACGGGCAGAATTGTGGTGAAGATGCCAGCTATTCAAATCGCCTATGTGTCAATGGAGCCATAAGCTGTGAACAATAAAACCGGATGCTGATTGGTTACTTTGCACAGCTGCACCAGATTCTGTGTCCTCCAGTCTTAATAAATCTCCCCTAAAGGTCTGCACTATGTCATGTTTAAACTTTATGTATAAAATGCAATGTTCTGCCACTTTTACACGTTTAATGAAGTATTCTAATGAATGATCTGTATGAAAATATGGTTTTGTAAACTGATTCCTCCTTTCTAGAAAAGGGTTTACAATCTTCTGTGATAATAAATAAAATGTTAAAAATAGAAACATGTTTTTTCTTTCTTTCCTAATGTTTGTTGATGCAGAAATAAACATTTATTCAGGCATCCTGCCTGGGAGCCTCTCGGTCTACTTTTGGAAAGAACGGGTACCCAGCAGTCAAAGGATATGATGTTTCTTGCTTTTGCCCGCTATCTTTTAATGCATCCTGCACACTGATTGGTCAAAGGGCTAAAGACCGATTGCTCTTTTCCAGCCCACTTACCAGTTTTACTGATTTTAGCTTCACCTTTGGTTACTCTATTCCTGTCAGTGCTAGGCAACTTGTGATGCTCACCAGACTCCTGAAGGGCTTATTCAGACACGCGTGTGGCAGTACCCTGTGTTTTGTGTGGCATTTATTCAGCATTTCAATAATGCTCTAACCGCACTTTAAAAGCACTTCAAATATAGTTGTGCTGGTGCAGCACTATCCACACAAACGTACAATAAAAATAAACAAACACAGTCATACTTGCTACAGGTGGTTGCCATCTATCTTGTAAAATTGTGAACGGTTAACTTCAGTGCAATGTGTGAAGCAAAAACGTATAGTAGGTAGGTATATGTTTTTTGTTGAGTGCTGCACCAACCCAACTAGATTTGAACTGCAACACTTTATTTTGCACATTATTTCTAGAGGTGCAGCACTTTTATTGTATTATATTTAGTATTTATGGTTTAAGCATTTATAAGGTGTTAACTAGGCACTGGGGGAGAGACCGTGAATGTTCCTGTATCCCAGAATGCACTGGGAAAAGGAGAACAAGGACAGAGCAGCTCCAGCCAATTTTGTTTGTACAGAGCAGCTGTGTGGTAACACCATTTGCTTCTGTGTGCAGGCAAAAGCCGCCAGCCAGGTAGGAGCAGAGGGATTGCATGTTATTGCCAGTGACAAAGCTTTTTGTTTCAGCAAAGTTGAGCTGGACCAAGTCTCAAAGTATATGAATCCATCTTACAGAGAATTCCCAAAAATGCGTGCGACCACACATCAAAGTAGATCATTTCCTGCTAGAAAAGCAACACCTTAAAGTGCATTTATTTTGCATTCTTAAAGCTTTTTCAATGCTTCATGAACATTGCATCGTCCTTCATAAGCAACACAAATCAAAATAAAAGGTTAAAAAAAATAAATAAATACCCGGCATTGTGTGTAGAGCAGCCCCACATGCATTTAACAGAATCGGATGGTGCCATGCACAACTGCTCCAGTTGTGATAAAGCCCCCCCCAAATGTTATGTTATTCATATAAAGACCGTCTCCAGCTTATGTTTTCTATATAATATAACAGATGCAAACTATTTTACAAAATATTACTGTTTATTTTCTGGCTCTTAGAGTCAATACTATAAAACATACGAACACAGTTCAGGACTCAAAGCTTTCCTCTGTTACATCTGGCGCTTGTGGAGAAGCATCTTTCATGTCATATATGGAATGATTTAATTCTCCCTCTTCCTCAGTGATATCCTGCACATGAGATTGTTCCTCCGCATCCTCCTCTTCAGCTTCTCCATCATCTTCCACATCCATCTCAAAAACTCGGACATGGCGCAGGTTGGAACTTAGCTAAAAAAAAAAAAAAAAAACAACATGGGATTCAACAGCAAAATCTCTTAAATTATTATTTTTTTTTTTTTTAATATCTGAAATCCAAGCACAAGTCAGACAGTAGAAAAAAAATAATTTTAGCCAATCAGAAAAGATTACTTTTCACAGGTAGACTGGACAAACAGAAGTGGTGTGAAAATGTGTGAACCCTATTTGTCCATAATATCAATAGTAGCCATCTTTCTTTCCATGTGGGAACACCACTCTTTTTCATGGTGCCCTATATGGAAAATTCTCCCTTTTTTTTCAATGAAAATGGTCATTACCTTCAAAGATCTGATCTGCAGTACCTGAGAACTGCTAGAGAGCCGAGTCAGGAGAGGGGAAGCAGTAGAGAGGGTACAGTCTCTATGCAAAGGTACCGGTTAGATGGAATAGCAGAAGAAATGGCATGATCAACTTAAGGATGGTTAGTACAGAGGTTTGGTGTTTAAAAGTATTACAAAGTAGACCTTTGTATCAATACAGAGGGGAGAAATTTACCATATATACTCGAATATAAGCCAGGGCACCTAATTTTACCACAAAAAAAAAATGGGAAAACTTATTGACTTAAGTATAAGCCTAGGGTGAGAAATGCGCAGCTACTGTAAGTGGAAAAGAGGATCAACAATGCCCATTTGCAGCCATAGGTCCCCTGAACTTGTTAGTTAAGGGTTCCTAGATGCCCCCTAGCTGCAGCCAAAATTTGGGGTCTCTGCACCCAAAGGGTCCCGAAATGACATTGCTGCAGATGGACACAGTTGACCGATTTTGGGGCCCTGTATCTCGGGGCCACTTGGTGCCAGTAACTAAAAAAAAAAAGAACACAGTGGGTGGGATGTCACATCTTATTAGATTAACTATTTTGATAGCATAGGGAAGGGTTAACACCCCCTGTAACATTTGTTTTGCTGTCTGTGGCCCTGTTCAGAATATTTCACCTCACCGTCTGTCCCAATGACAATTGGATTTTGAAAAATTTGGGTTGTTGTGGAGACACCTTTTTCCCCATATTAACTCTTCCAGGAGTGAATTTTGCTTCCTGGGATAGATTTCCTCTCACTTCCTGTTGTCTCTACAAGTCAGATGTTTGTAACCCGGGACTGTCTGTATATTGAATTCTAAGCTATCTGGGTTATTCTCCTTTATTTAGTTGCTGAAACCACTTACCACACAAGCCACTTTGCGTATACCATTCACAGACACATACTGAGCTTTCATGTTTTCCAGCAGTCTCCACTGACTCTCCAGAAAGAAGGTGTGGGTAGGTATGTCAGCATGCTGCTCCTCTAGTCTGTAGAAATGTCAGAAATAAAGTTACATGATTAGTGAAAGTACAACGAATCAGAGGGATTATTATTGGCTCATACATGACTGCAATAAATGACAGACAGTCAATCATTTTATACATTATTTCAATAGATTTTATTAGGGCAGTTTGAACAGATACAATGGAGAGAAGAAAAATGCAACATTGTGACAAAAAGAAAATAATGTGGGTCATATACAACATGAGATGTTATTCCTAAGGCCCCTTTCACACTATCGGCCCGCAAAGATCCGCCTGTCCGTTTTTCAGGCAGATCTGAGCAGGCCACCCATTGACTTGTATGGGGAGTAAGATGTCAGCGGAGATGTGTCCATTGACACCCGGCTGCCATCCGATCCAACAAGAGCCCAATTTTTTTTGTATAATGTGATAGATGATGTTACGTCGCGTAAATGGATACCTAACATGTCATGCTTTAAAACTGCGCACACTGGTGGTATGGCGCCAAACTACTTAAAGATCTCCATAGGCGACGCTTTAAAATTCTTTACAGGTTACATATTTAGAGTTACAGAGGAGGTCTTTGGCTAGAATTATTGCTCTTGCTCTAACGTTCGCGGTGATACCTCCCATGAGTTGTTTACATATACGGGCGCAATCTACGTATGTATCACTTGCTTCTGCGTGAGAGCTGGCTGGGATGGGGGCATTTAATTTTTTTTTAAACTTTCCCTTTAAAAAAAATAGTTTTTGATCACTTTCATTCCTATTACAAGGAATGTAAACATCCCTTTGTAATAGGAATAGTGCATGACAGGTCCTCTTTATGGAGAGATGTGGAGTCTATAAAACCCCACATCTCTCCTCCAGGCTGGAAAGACAGATTAAAAAAAAATAAAGGATCTCAGGCTGTCCTGCCATGTCCCCGGCTTTGTTTACTTCCGCCGGCCCGGACGTGATGTCATAACATCGCGCCTGGGCCTTCGAGTCACAGAGATTGCCGGGGACCATCTGTCCCTCGGTTTTCTCTATGACTTCCTTCTGGCACCGACGGATTCCTTTCCGGCTTGCCGATTTGCCCGCGGGCAAGCCCAGAGAGGCACCGGAGGGAGGGGGTCAGTAAGAACAATCAAGTGCCTGAACAGCCAAAATTGTCTTCTTAAAATTTGGGAGTAATAGCAGTGCACTGATTTCTCAGATGTAAATTCATCAGTCAAGGACTGAAGCAACTCAGAATCAGAGTCTCTGCAGCTGATGGCCCAGAAACCACCAGGGCCACGTGCAGATCAGAGCCAGCAATTACCTGGGTGATTTGGGCCATAAAAGTCTTGCATGTCTGTGGTAAAGACCTTAAAGGGCAGAGGACCCAGCCACGCCCTATTAAGATATAGGACTCTGAAAAGCAGACGGCAACATTACTCCAGCCTACAAATGCCTCAGTAGGTACACTGCAAGCAGCCCCATAGCCACTAGAAAGTGAGCTGAGGTACCAGGTACAGTGGCACTGTCCCTCATGTGTCCAGAATCAAACAAGTTGCAGCCATGTGGCTGCAAGGCAAAATAGAGGATCACGTAAGAGGCAAGGCCTCATGAAACCCAGATGACTGGAGGTGACCAAAGTTAGGCTGCATTCACACCTGGGCGTTTTGTAGCTTGAAGCCTGAAGCTACAAAAGCTAGAGGGGAAAAAATACATTATTCTCTATGGAGATGGTTCACATCTCCACTCCAAAACGCCTGAAGCCCTACGCCTGAAGCTCAAACAAGTTCCGGACCCTTTTTTGTCGCGCGAATCGGGCAGATTTGGACGTTTTTATTCTTTTTACATTGGTGACCTTTTGCTCTGCACAAAATTCGCGGCAAAAAACGCCGCGAATCGCGGTAAAAAAACGCCGCAAATCGCGGTAAAAAACGCCGGAAAAAAACGCCGCAATTCGCGCGATTTTCTGCCTGAAAGGTGTGAATGCAGCCTTACTGTATAATTACTGTACGCGGTCAGCAGGAAAGGATCAAAGATCAGAATTTCATGTGAATCTTGGCAAACAGAAGCAGCATTTGGGAAGAGAGCATATGAGACCCTCCACCCAACAGATTACGCCAGCACTCTGTTTCACAGTGTTAGGCCCTTCCGTGGAAAAAATATCGGGAATTGGGAACAAAGGTTACCTAGCCACCTAAGCAAATAAGGTGCTGGTGCTTGGTCCAACCAGCCCACTCAGAGACCGAGCAAATGTTAAGGTAATGTCAGAGGCTGTTGACTTAGACAAGTCCAGACACAGTACTCCAAAAGCCAGGCTGAGGATGAACAGAGAGCTGAAACTCGAAGAGCCAAAGCTTCAAAAGCGATGTAAAAAAGAGACTTGATTGAAGAAAAATGTAAAGAAGAAAAAAGGTATTAGCAAAAATAGCTTAGTCTTTAACACAGCAGAGCTGGAAAAAAAAAAAAAAAAAAAGACATCCATCCTCCTAGGACACCAGCAAAAAACTGAAGCATGCTAGGAGAGATTATGCCCAGCTGGCCTACAGTTTTGTTTGCCAGTGTTCAACCTTCCTGTAGGGGGCAGTGTAACCTGAAGGTTAAAGACTTCCTGTGCCTCACAATTGATGAAAAAAAAAAAAATATTATTTGAGGCACATTTATGCTTTAATGACTGGAAACTGAAAAAGAGCATCTTGCACTCTGGAATCTTCTTGCATGAGCTTGCTGCAGATGCTCAGTATATCCACTGGGCGGACATCCCCTTACATGATGCCTTCTACTACCTCCAAATCAGGCTATACCCATCCTAGATAGAAGAATGAACTTTCATTTTCAGGAACCTTTACACCTGTCCTTGAAAGTCGTTTTGATAAGATTCTCCACATGCATCTTTGCTACAGCTTTATGAACATATTTCACACACTTTATTACAATATTAATAGTAATCTATAATAAGCCACCTTGGCCAACGGTTTTGTTTTTTTTAGACGGATGTAGTTCTAGATTCTGCAATGGCACAGGTTTGATTAAGATATAACTAAATGCTAAACTTTTGCTTAGACCACCTGTCAGGGTCTAATTGCTGCCTATGCCCCCTCTCGATTTGTCATATTTACTGTTAAAGGAGAAGTTCACTTTTTCCACCTGGCTATCGTAGGTTATGAGGCCTGAAGACCCTTTCTTTGGCCCCCAAAAGTAACTAGAAGATGATTTGATCTCCTAAACTCCCTTGCCCTTTCTAGATAGACTAAAAGACAGCGTCTAACATCTAAAAGGTGCAATCTTTCTTCCTTCTCATTCTTCGGATTCTGGCAGAATGATGGAAGAATAATCTCTTGTGACCTGTGGAACCCGAGGTCACTTTTGGTAAATAAAGAGGATCCTGTCTAAGGATTACCCTGTCCTCTAGGATCAACAAAAAAGGCTCTTTTATTGTCAGGGCCTGTAGGTCGCCTACTCTTCTAGCTGAGGTGATGGCTAGAAGAAAGGACATTTTAAGGGAAAGAAATTTAAATGAAATTTGATCCAACGGCTCAAATGGCCCTTTCGTCAGGGCGTCCAGAACCAGGGACAAATCCCACGGCGGGAAACTAACTGTCCTTACCGGGGTTAACCTTTCCCTGGCTAGCAAGAATCTCTTAACAAGAGGGTCTTGAGCTAACCTTGTGTCAAAGAACACTGACAGGGCTGCTACCTGGACCCTAAGGGTACTGACCGCTAACCCTTGGTCTACCCCTTCCTGGAGAAAATCCAGCACGGTTGGAATCGTCTGGATAGTTCTCTGATTTGCTTGAGCCCATCTAGAGAAGACCTTCCAGACCTTTGCATAAATCTGTCTGGTAACCTTCTTCCTGCTAAGGAGAAGAGTGTCAATTACCTTCTCCGAGCATCCCCTGTTCCTGAGGATCTCCCTCTCAAGAGCCAGGCCGTCAGGGACAGAAACCCCGGGTTGGGATGCAGCACTGGGCCCTGGCAGAGAAGATCCCGCCTGACCGGGAGATGCAGCGGAGGCACGACTGACCACCTCCACATGGTGGGGAACCAGACCCGCTTCGGCCACCAGGGTGCAATCAGGATAAGGTCTCCATCCGACTGTGACAGCTTTTGAAGCACTCGTGGGATGAGTACCAGGGGAGGAAAGGCATATGCCAGGCTGAAGTCCCAATTCTGAGCGAGAGCGTCTACTCCTGAGGATCTCTGTTCTCTCGTGAGAGAAAAGAATCTCCGCACCTTTGCGTTCCTTTGACAAGCGAATAAATCTATCTCTGGTACTCCGAAATGACGTTTTACCAGAGCGAAAACTTCTTCGTTCAGCTCCCATTCTCCCTGAAGAATGGGCTGTCTGCTGAGGAAGTCTGCTTGTATATTGAGGGATCCCTTTATGTGGACCGCAGAGATTGAGAGAATGTTTTTCTCTGCTTCTCCCAGGAAATCTTGGGTCAGTGCCCTTAGACTGACTGACCTTGTTCCCCCTTGACGGTTCAAATAGGATACTGCCACCCGGTTGTCCAAGAAAATTTGGACTTCCCTTCCTTGGATCAAGTCCCGGAAGACACTTAATGCCTTCCCGACTGCCAGAAGCTCCCTGAAGTTTGAGGAAGCTCTGCTCTGACTCTGATCCCAGGGACCCTGGGCGTAGCGGTCTCCTAAATGAGCCCCCCAACCCCAGGCACTTGCGTCTGTTGTAATGCCTATTGGGTCTAGCTGTGTCCACGTCCGACCTCCCGATAGGTTGACGGGATCGAGCCACCAAACTAGGGAGCTTCTTACCTCCTCTGACAGAGGAACTTTCTCCTCCAGGGTTTCTCTTCTCCCGCCCCAAGAGGAGAGAAGGAAGCCCTGGAGGACTCGTGAGTGGAGCTGAGCCCAGGGAACTGCCGGGATGCAAGAGGCCATCAGGCCCAACACCCTCATGATGTTTCTCAAAGATACCTCCGGGGCTTCGAGACACACTGTCACTGTGCCCCGAATTTTTTCGACCTTTTCGGGAGGAAGAAACACTTTCTGGGCTACTGAGTCCAACTGATACCCCAAGTATACCTTTGACTGTGAGGGATCCAGGGAGGATTTCTCCTGACTCACCATCCAACCTAGGGAATCCAGGGTCGACAAGACCAACTCTCGATCTCTCAGGAGCTGGTCTCTGGATGGACTGTAGATCAACAGATCGTCGAGGTATGGTATCAGAGCTACCCCCTGAAGGTGTAGAAAGGATACTACCTCTGCCAGGACTTTGGTAAAAATCCTTGGACTGGCCGCAAGGCCGAAGGGAAGTGCCCTGAACTGCCAATGCTGCACCCCCTGCTCTGTCCGTACTGCGAAACGCAAGTACTTCTGATGATCCGGGGCAATGGGTACATGCAGGTAAGCATCTTTGAGATCTAATGTGATCATGAAAACTCCCTTCTGGAGGTGTTTTCTGACCGTGTAGATGCTCTCCATTCTGAATCGCTTGTACAACAGGTAGTGGTTCAGTTTCCGTAGATTGATAATCAACCGAAACTTGCCCGATGGCTTCGGGACCACAAAAATGTGGGAATAAAAACCGAAAGCCCTCTGAGTCAATGGGACCGGGATAATCACTTCCTGTTCTGCGAGCATGCGAACGCTGTCTAGCAAGCCCCTTGCCTTCAGAGAATCTTTGGGAAGGTAAGTAACCAAAAAATTTTGAGGTGGGAGTGACCGAAATTCCAGCTTGTAACCTAGTTTTATTAGGTCTAAAATATAAGGGCTCTCTGAGATCTTCTCCCATTGGGGAAGGAAATACGAGAGCCTTGCGCCCACTTTTATGGCGTCATTTAGAATCCTTGCTGGACGGTCCGGACCCAGAAAAAAGGATTCCACCTTTTTCTTTGCCCTTTCCGATCCCCCATTTCTTCCTCTGTCCCCCTTTGCCCTTGAACTGGCCTTTTGCAGGGGGGCCACGAAAAAATTTCCTCCCTTTTTCCTTCTTGGGTTTGGAGGGAAATTTCTTACCTTTTTCTGTGGATCGGGAAAGGACCTGTTCCAGACCCGAACCAAAGAGTAGGGAGCCCTCAAAGGGAATACCACAGAGTCGGGACTTAGAAGTGAAGTCTCCGTCCCAAGTCTTAACCCAAAGGGCCCTCCTGGCTGAGTTCAGTAATGCCGCTGACTTAGCAGTCGTCCTTACTGTCTCTACTGCCGCGTCCGCCAAAAAGGCGATAGCTCTCCCCACCACTTCCAGGGATTCTACTACCTCCCTGGACTCTTTCTTACGTGTGAGATGGTCCATCAGCTTGTTGAGCCATGCGTCCGCGTTCCTGGCTACACAAGCTGAAGCTAATGCAGGGCTCATGGCCGATGCATTCGCTTCCCAAGCTCTACGCAACAGGATCTCAGATTTTTTGTCCATCTGGTCCTGAATGTTACCCGCGTCCTCAAAAGATAAGTCCGACCGTTTAGAAACCTGCGCCAAGGACGCATCTAAACGTGGGACTTTGAAAAATTTTTCTTCCTCCTCCTCCTTAAAAGGACATCTCCGTTTCCAAGTTTTAAGTCTGAGGAGTTTACGCTCAGGTTCCTTCCATTCCCTCAAGATAATATCTTTCAGGGACTGGTGAACTGGGAAGGATCTGGCCTGTGGCTTACCCAAACCTCTATAGACCTTATCCTGAGCTGACACTTGGGCGGAAGGTAACTGAATGTCCTCTGACGCATATACTGCCCTGAGGAGACCCTCCATATCCTCTGCTGAAAAGAGGTGTCCCCCAGATCTGGTCTCTACATGGCTATCCTGATCTGAGTCCTCCCCCTCCTGGGAACTCAGGTCAGAGCTGCAAACCTCCTCCTCTGAATAGTATGGGGCAGGTTCCTGAGACCCTCCTGTAAAGGTAGATCTATCTTCCTGTGAGGGAGAGCTTTCCCTTACTGATCTGGCATCCCCCTGACGCTGATCAAGTACGGCTTTAAAAGACTGAAGGGTAGCTAGCATCTCAACCTGAAGTGCCCTGCATTCCTTCGCAACTTCTGCTGTCTCTTTGCCTGCCAATTTGTAAATACATTTGTAACAAAAAGGCTTGCTGTGGTCCTGTGGGAGTTTAGTGCTACAAGACCCACAGCGTTTAGTTTTGGATGTGGCTTTCCCAGACCTACTGGCTCTCTCCTGAGCAGGGCATTCGGTCTCTGTAAGAAAGGGACACCCCATTAGCCACATCACATACACATACAGTGTGGGGGACAAGGACAATAGGGCCACCCCAAATGTCTGCCCCCCCTCGCTCCAGCCGAGTCACTCACCCCCTGTGGCGACCTCTGATGCCGCGAGCTCTGGTCCGCCTTCCATCCTCTGCCTCTACACCGGTAGATGGATCGACTGTGAAGGCTGTGGACCTTGGGCCCCCTCTTTCCAAACAGCCGCCTCGTGCGCTGACCGCCGCGCTCGCCGCCATTTTGTTGAAGCCCCGGCGCGCCGGATATGACGTCACACCGGCGCCCGGCGGCTTCCGGACATGCGCACTAGCGGCTACAGACGCCGCTCTGCGCCGCGGTCTATCCCTAAGGATGGCACGGCCCCCTAAGGGGAAGAAAACGTTCGGCCATTGGAGCCCAGCTTCCGGCCGACGTGGGGTGTATCAGCGGCCCCCCCCAAACCGTCCACCACTGTCAGGTATGAGGGGAGGAAAAGAGGGAAGGGAAAAAAATAACAAAGAAATAATAAATACACATTTTTTTTTTTTGCAGGTTAAAAATAAATACACATTTTTTTTTGCAGGTAAAATTCATTTCATTCATTTTGGAGCCTGTAAAGCATTGCATCAGCCATGCAGGTCTCCTCCAGATCTGTCAGAGAATCTGAATTGCCCGCACATCCGTTATGGGCAAGCAGATACAATCTGGCAGGAAGGGTAGGGCGCTCCACAGAGCCGTGGTAGTTCATTGAGAACTACAAGCCGGCAGCCACAAAGGATGTCAGGGCTTGCAGTCCATTCACACACAGAGCTATGTGAATGAATGACGCGGCCATATGAGCAGAGCGCCACAGGGCTGCGCCAATTTCAAAAAGTGACAGCTAGCATGGGGGAGCTTCTCCCTGTACAGCTGCCACAGGGAGGGGGGCTGGGAAAACTGCAGAGTTGGAAACATGTTACATGATGCACCCTAAAAACATGTGGGACGTATAACATGTTCCTAAAGGTGAACTTATCCCTTAACATCAAAAGTTAAATTAGAAGAGAAATCCCAAATTTTAGGTTGTCCCCAGAACAGAAACCGGGGGTAAAAACTTTCAATAGTTCTGGTGACAGCCAGGGATTCCCCCCAGGAATTCTTTTACTTCCTGTTATGGGTCAGTAAATTTTAAGTGCAGAAATACTGCTCTAGTCTCCAATCCCGCAATAAAGGTATCTACCTTGATTGGACCTCACAGGTGCTGGCTCTGCTCGTAATGAAGTAGAAAAAAAGAAGTTCCTGGATGGCCGCGGCCCGCACTTCAAAAAAGGCTTCTTTATTTAGTTGAGTAAAATCCAAAATACAGTCACATCATCAAAACACGGCAGACAGGCTGGATAGCTAACGCATTTCACACCTCAACGCTATGATTAAGCGCTGTTAGATTAAGCGCCGTTAAGGCGTGAAACGCATTAGTTATCCAGCCTGTCTGCCGTGTTTTGATGACGTGACTGTATTTTGAATTTTACTCAACTAAATAAAGAAGCCTTTTTTGAAGTGCGGCCATCCAGGAACTTCTTCTTTCTACTTATGGGTCAGTAAATGAAAGGAAATCTCTCCAAAAGGGACACAGATGGCCAAAAAACTGACAAAACCGATAACCCTCCTTTACTTTACTCCAAAATAAAAAAAAAAGTTTTGCCTTTAGTTCTACTTTAACATTTAGTAGTTGCTGTGAACATAGGGCCAGCTTGATTTAAAAAAATCAGGACATCAGTAGTGCATGCATCCAGGAAATTGAATGTAGTGGACAGTGATAATCCATCTATGTCGAATAACGTTAGCCACCCAGATTTTACCGAGGTGGGAAGCGAAGTGCTCATATGACATGAAGAACGTTCAACTTCTTACCTCCTCTTTTTGTCCCTGATGAACTGATAATCTCTCTCTTCATCAGAGAACACGGAAGAAAAAGACATCTGTGCCAATATTCTGTCTTTTCCCTCAGTTGCTGTGTTATCTTTTAGTATTACAGTTATAACATCATCTTCAAAGAAACGTGCATCCAGACAGCTGTAGTGACTAAGCAGAAGAAAAGATCATCAATTTACCTAGTGTACATCTTGTTAGACTTAAAGTGGTTGTACAGGCAGAAGTTTTTTTTTTATCTTAATGTATTCTATGCATTAAGATAAAAAACCCTCTGTGCTGCAGCTCCCCCCCCCAGCCCCACTAATACTTACCTGAGCCCCATCTCAATCCAGCGACGTGCACGACTGCCTTGGCTGTTTGGGACTCTTCCTCCCGATTGGCTGAGACACCGGCCAATTGTGGTCATGCGATCGCAATCTTGGCTGTGAAATTAGGTATTTGCCGCATTTATATTTATAAATCATACACAGAGGGGGACACTGCAATAGGAGGCAATGCTGATGGTGTATACAGGTTTGTGTTATGCAAGCAGCAGGAGGGGGGAGGGGCAGCACTGTCACAAGCAGACAGACAGAGAGGCGAGGGGGGGAGGAGGATACAGGAGCAGAGAGGAGAGCAGATAGCAGGCTGCAGATGACAGAGGCATGTAAACTGACCAAGGTGTCAGGCTCAGCAGCCATGACACACCGTGGTCAGTTTACAATCTTGGCTGTGAAATTAGGTATTTGCCGCATTTATATTTATAAATCATACACAGAGGGGGGAAACTGGCAGGATCAGCAAGGTTTTCAGGTGTTACAAGGGGCCAAATGACACAGGACAAGCACTGTGTCATATAACATGCTTTAACCACTTAAGCCCCGGACCATTTGGCTGGCCAAAGATCAGAGCCTTTTTTGCGATTCAGCACTGTGTCGCTTTAATTGATAATTGCGCGGTCGTGCGACGTGTTTTCCAAACAAAATTGACGTCCTTTTTTTCCCACAAATACAGCTTTCTTTTGGTGGTATTTGATCACCTCTGTGGTCTTTATTGTTTGCGCTATAAACAAAAAATAGCAACAATTTAAAAAAAAAAAAAAAAAAAACGCATTATTTTTTACTTTTTAAAATTTTTTTTATAAATATAAAATATATATATATATATAAAAGCAAACATGTTTTCCTCAGTTTAGGCCGATATACATATTTTTGGTTAAAATTGATTGGTTTGCGCAAAAGTTATAGCTTCTACAAAATAGGGGATAGTTTTATGGCATTTTTATTGCAAATTTTTGCGACATAATGGCGGACAGATCGGACACTTTTGGCGCGATTTTAAGACCATTCACATTTATACATCGATCAGTGCAATTAAAAATGCATTGATTACTGTGTAAATGTGACTGAAGGGGTTAACCACTAGTGAAGGGGTTAAGTGTGTCCTAGGGAGTGATTCTAACTGGGGGGGGGGGCTGTGTGTGAAACTACACTGATCACCGCTCCCGATTACAGGGAGCGGTGATCAGTGACAGTGTCATTAGACATTAGCATCTCCTGTTCTTCCTCACCGTGAGACGATCGCGGGTATCCCCACGGACATCACAGCACTCCCGGTGGGCAAGCCACCTCTTAATCTGCCTGTACGTGCCCTTCTGCCGCAGTATATCTGCGTGAGGCGGTCGGGAAGCGATTAAAGGAAGCAGGATACATTTTTTTGGGGGGGTTAACAAACGCTTTAAGGCATATTATGCTGAGAGAAGGCATATGGATTTTCTGTGAACAGGTTCAGGTTTATTTAACCATGCCTCTTTAAGCCCCCCTAACTGTTAGCACCATGTGGCCACACCCACCACATGGTGCAGCATGCTGCCTCATTCTTATTCTTTGGGCATCCCATGTTTTTCACAATCCTAGCAATGCCCGAGTGCACAAATACTTTTAGTTACTCATTTGCAGCTTGAATCTTGTAATCTGCAAAGTACAACACTTCTGGTAGTGATTCTCTCTAGTGCTGCCCCTCCTGCAAGTTCCTACTGGCACTTAATTATGACAGACAGGCTTACTGATCAAAAAGTATTATATATTATATATATATATATATATATATATATATTATATTTATTATATATATATATATATTTAATTTAAATTTTTCTAAAAAAAAAACAAACGAACTCTATCCCAGATGAATCAGCAGGGGAAGGGCTTACAATGATCAGTTTTAGGGTAAAATCTTTATCCCAAAAAAAAAAAAAAAAACAGGTACAACCTATGTAGGAGGATTTGTTTCATCCCTGTGTATCACCTGAGGCCAATCACTTTACTGGGTATATGTAAGGGTTTACAACCACTTTAAATCTGCTAGTCCATCTAACAACACTACCCCCCCCCCCCCCAGACTGACAATGCTGCTGCCAAAGGTTTCCACAAATTCCCTGTGTGCGTTCGGTGACCCGCACCTGCGTGTCATTTTGGGACAGAGGCTCAGACTTTGCAGCCGCTTGTCCAAATAGACTTCTATGGACTTGAGGCACAGGGAAGCATCCCCACGCTGGGAAAACATGGTCCTGCATGGGGTATGCAGTCAAGAGCCCTGTGTGAATGGACCCTTAGAAGGTCTAGTGATTTCTGCATAGGAAGTTATGCAGCCATTTTATAGTTACCATTTTTCTGGATTGTCATCTGTGCTGCTGATTACCGAGTTTCCAAACTCAACTGCCAAAAAATCTTTTGTAACTCTAGAATGAAAAAAAAGGCAAAAACATTAGTCTCTCAAGGATACAATACAGCTCTACACCACTCCTAACAGGCTATAGAAATTATATATCGCAGGGCAATGCTTTGTATTCAAATTTTCCACCAGTAGATGGAGCTCTAGGCTCCTTTTTCATGTGATCTCTTTAGAAAGCACATAATGTTGTTGGGGTGCATCTTATAAAAAATGTTCATCATTAGAAAAAATGGTTCTAAATGAATAGTAAAATAGATCACGTTGTAAACTTAAATAAAATAAAACTGACCTCAAACTATTACAATTTCCCTTTAATAACCATCCAACTGCCGGCAGATTCATACAGGTATGCTAAAAGCATGATGCAAAAATGTTCACAGCAAAACACAATGAATAGTAATAGTTAAATAAGTTCTTGCAATACCTTGTTGTATCTGTTGGTTGCTTAAAAATGAACATTTTTGATTCTGAGCTTTCCAACATGCGAAATATCACATAATGTAGATTCTGCGATTTGTCATTCCAGCTGAAGATATGAAAAAAGGTTGGACATAACATTGATTTAATTATATGTAATATAAATGTATATTACAATCTACATGCTACAACATTGAACAAAAAAATAATTCTTACAGAAAAGGCAGGGAAATCAATCGCGGACATGATTCTTCACTGTAAAAAAAAGAAAAGAATTTAATGAATATTGATGAAAAGAAAAAATGTCATAAATATCAATGAAATGGTGGCCTCTATAAACATTCAACTGCCACTGATCTCTACTTCGCCTTCTTCTTCTACTTCCTTCTTCTTCTCTTTTTCCGATGTTGACACAACGCTTTCTCTGCCTGTAATGCCAGGGACGCGTTGCGTGGCGACTTATATAGGCATAAGGGGCAGGGTCCCTGGGTGATGTCACATGGTGACCCAGCCCCTTATGTCACAGTCCCGGGGGATGCTGGGACGAGAAGAAAAAGTCAGCCGAAGCCCACACACGGGCGAATTGTCCGCCGGATAGTCCGATCGTGTGTAAGCGGCATTAGACATTGCAAACTAAGCTGGTCATCATTGTCCCATTGCTGGAGATATCCTCTCATATGTGCACTGTGTTGGCACAATCTCAAATACACAGTGGCTGTTCCCAACATCTATAAATGAGTACCTTAAAAACCCTACACCCTACCTTTTATATTTAAATTGCCCCTAAAAATAGCAGGGCACTGTGAAAACATTGCAATAGCCATTTATGTGCAGACGCTGTTGTCTCTGACTGCTAGTCTGCTAGTCTCACAAAATTTGGAAAGAGATTTAGGTGTCCGTTTATGAAGCAGTGAAAAATATTTACTGCTCAGTTCTCCGGCATTCAAAGAGGAGATCGTTCTCTTCCGAGTGCCTGTTTATGAAGCAGTGTAGATCACTTCTCCTTTGGAGGAGTGAAGCCATCTACAAAACAGTGGAGAACGCCCCCTGATACTGGAATATCGTGAGACATAGCGAGATTACAGTACCAGAAATTCACTGAAACACTCAAGGTGTCCATTTATTAAGCAGTGATAAATTACCACTGTTCAGTACCAGTACATGGACATTCCCAAAGGAGACTGCCCACCTAGTTAATAAAATATCTGTCCTCGTACACTATATATATATATACACATATATACACACATATACACACACACACACACATATATACACACATACATACACACACACACACACACACACACTACACAAGGCAGGGGGACATGGTTACTGTCTTCGGAGGTCTGATTGAGAAACGAGGAAGTCAAAAGCCTTCCCCCTTCCCACTGGGATTCTCTCTTCTCTCCCTGATAAACCACCTCTGAGCTGGAGAATCTGGGAGGGTGAATTTTGATACAGATCGCCAGTGAAGTGCTGAGATTGCAGCTTCATAAACTGTCCGTTTCTGTGTCAGTCACACAGCGTGTGAAATAAACCATTGAGCCAGAATAAAGGCATCCCTTGTTTTAACATACTACACGATCCGGACCTTTTTTGTTTTATTTTTGGTATCCCTGCGGGACTCTGATCGGACCCCCCAGAGGGGTATATAGGCACTTGGTGGAGCCTGATGCACGCTCTGATGAGCGAGGAATTGCCCAGCTGATTCGCTGTACCTGGAACCTCGTTTGATGGGATATATGCGGTAAAGACCAGACATCTGGTAAGCCTCCTTTTCTTACTTTATATCTTTTGAAGGGAACTGCGAGGTCAATTTTAAGAAAATCTTATTACACTCAGAAGCGCTCTGTGTAGGAGACTGTCAAAGGCTACTGAACACTGAGGACTCTGTTTGATTGTTTTTTTTTTTTTTTTTTTTTGCGCTTTTCACTGTATGCGATTTGGATGCACTTATATGTTTGAACCTATAGATTTGGGTATTCACATATATTTTTTTTTGCACATGTTAGTTTATGTACTCAATATTCAGTACTGAGGACTCTGTTTGACTATTTTGATTGATTTTTTTGCGTTTTTCACTGCATGCGATTTGGATGCACTTATGTGTTTGAACTTATAGATTTGGGCATTCACATATTTTTTTGCAAATGTTAGTTTATGTATTTAACATATATCAACACATATTTGGTTTAGGTTTGCACTGTAATTAAGTTGTTTATAAGTTTATATGCACTCAAACTGTCGCAAGTACCAGTATCCATTCACATGGAATAGGACTTGATTCACTCACCTTTACCGTTATTGGTCAAGTTTTTTTATCTCATTTTTTATCTCATTTTTCTGAGCGCTGCACTTTTTCACATTCATTTGTGAAATAAACCAGCCCTCAAATTTTCCACTCGCCTACTTGAGTGGAAAATGAGGGCTAGCGAGGAGCTGGGCTGCTCGGGAGCAGGGGGGGGGAGGGAAGAGCACCGCCGGCGGGGCAGTGTTGATCGAGAGCCAATCTCCCAGGATGCGTGGGGTCAGAGAAGGAGGCAGGGCTGTGTGTGACAGCGAGCAGTGCGGTGGCAATTGTAATGTAAGCTGTTACAGCGGGCTCTGTGATCCCGCGGCTCTCCTCTTCCCACAGTCATGATCCAGCCGCCCTCTCTCCTCCTCTGCCCAGGCGAGGCTGCAATGATGGGCACAGCAAGGCTGCAATGGTGGGCAGTGAGGCTGCAATAGTGAGCACAGTGAAGCTGCAATGGTGAGCACAGTGAGGCTGCAATGGTGGGCACCACTGTGCTACAATGGTGGGCACAGTGAGGCTGCAATGGTGGGCACCACTGTGATGCAATTGTGGGCACAGTGAGGCTGTAATGGTGGGCACCACTGTGCTACAATGGTGGGCACAGTCATGATCCAGCCGCCCTCTCTCCTCCTCTGCCCAGGCGAGGCTGCAATGATGGGCACAGCAAGGCTGCAATGGTGGGCAGTGAGGCTGAAATAGTGAGCACAGTGAAGCTGCAATGGTGAGCACAGTGTAGCTGCAAAGGTGGGTACAGTGAGGCTGCAATGGTGGGCACCACTGTGCTACAATGGTGGGCACAGTGAGGCTGCAATGGTGGGCACCACTGTGATGCAATTGTGGGCACAGTGAGGCTGTAATGGTGGGCACCACTGTGCTACAATGGTGGGCACAGTGAGGCTGCAATGGTGGGCACCACTGTGCTGCAATTGTGGGCACAGTGAGGCTGTAATGGTGGGCACAGTGAGGCTGCAATGGTGGGCACAGTGAGGCTGCAATGGTGGGCACAGTGAGGCTGAAATGGTGGGTACAGGTGAGGCTGCAATGGTGGGTACAGGTGAGGCTGCAATGGTGGGTACAGGTGAGGCTGCAATGGTGGGTACAGGTGAGGCTGCAATGGTGGGCACAGGTGAGCCTGCAACCTGCAATGGTGGGCACTGGGGAGCCTGCAATGGTGGGCACTGGGGAGCCTGCAATGGTGGGCACTGGTGAGGCTGTGCTGAGGGGCACTAATAAAGTTGTATTTATTTTTGTAACTTAATTCTGCATAAAACATTTAAGTGTCATTTCATGAGAGAATTTATGAGAGCGTGTTTAGGGGTGGAATTAGGGGGGGGCAGGGTAGGGGTTGGGTGGTGCAACTGGTGGCGTGCAACCTTTGAGGCCTGGCTAGTAGCTCAATTTTGAGCCCCATTAAAAACTGAGATCAGCAGGGATCCTAGGGATTACCGCTGTTCACAGTTTCATAAACAGACACCTTAGTGATGTTACTCCTCTGCTACTACTGTAAAGGAAGTTGTACCCTAGGAAATGCAGTGCATAATCTCCCTGCTTTTGTGGCATACGTTTTATGGATGTGTGCTTTATAAAAATCTCTTGCATCTTCTATTATATTTCCTCACCAGTCATCAGATCACCAATCAGTTTAGAGTTCAGTTCCTCCATAAATATTTCTTTGCAAAGCATAATTGCACAGTTTGAATATTTGTTTTTTGTAATTTCCTGAGCTGACAAATACGTTATGTAATTAGAAGAAAATATATATCCACCAAACTTACCTTTTGGACGCATGATAAAGAGGAATGCACAATTTTTGTTGAATAGATTTCCCTATAACATCCTGCAAAACAATTAAAAACTTTGGTATGTTGCATCAAATTTCAACAAAAGCACAGAATACATAGAAACAGTGACTTACGGCAGGTTTTGCCAGGCATCTATCAATAACAGCTTCCATCTGTCGTTTCACAAAATGAAGTGACTTTTCTATATAGGAAGGAAACAGTAACAGGCTTTCTAGAAGGAAGGAAAAGCAGCATTAGGTCCGCATCACATTGCTATTTATAAACAGTTCAATAACAGATTCAAATTATTATTCTAAAAGTTAAAAAACTATTACTGTAGCATATTTTTAAAAGGAGGCACTTGGCATAAGTCTCCAACCTCTGCTAATGCTCACTTTACAAATGCTGGGACCAAACAGATAAAACTAAGATGAATGTTGCCCTCTGCAGTTGCAAGCTAGATTTAAGCTTTTGTTTGACGTTACACAGGTATATGTGTCACTTTCTACCCAGGAAAGAGACAACCAATTCATGAACAGTTGTTGTACCAGATGTGCAGACTGATATAAACCTGGCACCCTATAATCCCACATGCCTATGAGTGCATTAAATGCAGCTTATTTCAATGGGAACAGTGGGAAAAAAAATGCACCAATGGTTATATGTCACCGTATTGCTAGATAATGCGGCAACTTTCAATGAGGTCATGAACATACGAGTAAACACAGACTTGAAGAAATAATATACAATTCCTATATGCCCCCAAAGGAGAAACAAGGGGGAAAAGGGGGGATTTGTATGTGCCACACAATCCAAAAAGAGATAACCTCCATAAAACTACATATTTATTTCCATATCAAACAATCAGATAGAAAAACATGTGTCATCAGCTACAATCCAATATCATGAATGTGCATCTGGAAATTAAAGGGGTTGTAAACCCTCATTTTTTTCACCTCAATACATCCTATGCATTAAGGTTAAAAAACTTCTGTCAGTGACCAGCCCCCCAGTTTTACTTACCTAAGCCCTGGAATTTCCAACCGCGAGGATGAGCTGTCCCTCTGCCCAGGGTTCTCGGGTTCTATTGTGAGCAAACTCTGCCCAAGGTAGGAGGTCTGACAAGTTGTTATGGTGGTCAGAAATATAGCAGCGTAGAAACTGCGCCAAGGCTTGGTTGGCTCCTTCTGCAGCCCCATTGGACAGCGGGTGATATGCAGAGGAGAAGGAAAGCTGAATTCCTAACTGTGCACAAAAGGTTCACCAAAAACGTGGATACAAACTGGCTACCCCTGTCTGAGATGATACCTTGGGTAGCCCATGTAATCGAAAGATCTTCCAAGCAAAAATGGATGCCAGTTCTTTGGATGTGGGCAACTTCTTAAGTGGAATGCAAGGTGACATTTTCGAGAACCTGTCAACCACCATAAGGATAACTGTGTTGCCCTGGGAGTTGAGTAACTTTACAATAAAATCCATAGACAGGTGGGTCCAAGGCTCTCTCCATTGGGTATGGGTTGTAGGAGGCCCACTGGAAGGTGTCGTGGTGTCTTACGAAGGCGGCTAGATCAGCGCGGAGACTAGCCCAAATGAGTTGATTCTTCCCAGGGTAGCCAGCAGCCTTGGGAGAATGGTAAATCTGGAGCACAGCGGTACGGAGACTATCGGGAACAAAGCAGCGGTCACAAGGTTTCTCAAGAGGAGAATAGATCTGAGCGTTAAGAACTCTGTCACCCAAAGGTGAAGTGAGACTGGTACGAACCATAGCCATAATAAGATCGGGAGGCATCGCAGGAACAGGAACCGACTCCATCTTGGAAGCGGAGGAAATGCATCAGCCCTTACATTCTTAGTACTGGGTATGAATGTAATTGAAGCTTGACAAGAAAAGAGTCCATCACGCCCTTCTGGGAGAAAGACGTTTAGCTTCAGACAAGAATGTGACAATTCTTATTGTCAGTCAGAATGAGAACCAGCACAGTGGTACCTTCAAGGAGATGCGTCCATTCTTTAAAAGCTAAAATGATAGCTAAAAATTCTCGGTCCCCAATCTCGTAATTGCATTCTGCAGGAGACACATTTCTTAGAAAAGTAGCCACAAGGATGTATAGCGCTCTCAGGAGGTAGGACATTGAGAAAGAAGGGTGCCCACTCCAGTCTCAGGTGCATCAACCCCAAGAATGAAGGGTAGCGTAGGATCAGGATGATCCAACACATGAGCAGAAACAAAGGCAGCCTTGAGAGACTCAAAGGCTTTAATGGAGTCCGGAGACCAATTCTGTGGGTTAACGTCCTTTCTGGTTATATCAGTCAGGGGTTTGACCAGAGAAGAGAAGTTTTGAATAAATTTCCAATAATTGGCAAAGCTATGAAAATGTTGTAATGGACATAGACCTACGGGTCGAGACCACTGTAGAATTGTAGACAATTTCTCTGGGTCCATCGAAAAACCGTCTGTAGAAATGTCATAACCTATAAATTTAACCTGTTCCGATGGAACTCGCACTTCTCCAACTTACAATACAGGCTATTATCTCTCAACCTCTGTAGCACACGGGAGACATCTGTGTGGTGGCTCTCTAGGGATTTAGAATATATGAGAATATCGTTGAGATAAACCACCACACATTGCTGCAACATATCTTGGAGAACATCATTGAATAAATCCTGAAAAACTGCAGGAGTGTTACAAAGGCCAAATGGCATTATGAGGTATTCATAATGTCCTGTCCTGGTGTTAAACGCAGTTTTCCTTTCTTCGCCCTCCTTGATCCTCACAAGATTGAACTTTGTGAAAACCGTTGCTCCCTTGAGGGAGTCAAATAATTCCGTAATCAACGGAATCGGGTAGGCGTTCTTAATCGTGATGCGATAGAGGCCCCTATAATTGATACAAGGTCTCAGTTCACCACTCTTCTTTTTCACAAAGAAGCCAGCACCAGCAGGAGACGAGGATTTGCAGATGAACCCTCGAGAAAGTGCGTCAGCAACATAGTCCTCCATAGCTTTATCCTCAGAGACAAAGGGTAAACCCAGCCACGGGGAGGCATAGCACCAGGTTGAAGGTCAATTGCACAATCAATCATTCGACCTGTGTGGAGGCAAACTACCGGCTTGACCCTTGTCAAAAAAATAAAAATAAAAAATTTGCGGTACTCCTCTGGCAAGGAGGAGAGGGAAGAGGTACACAAGACCTTAGCCACTTTCCGGAAACATGTCTTACTGCATTGTGGCGACCAGGAAAGAACCTTAGCACAAAGCCAATCAAAAGAGGGGTTGTGCCTCTGGACCAAAGAAAAAACAATAACCACTGGATAATGAGGAGAGGAAATGACATGGAATTGGATTATCTCATGGTGAAGAGCCCCTAAGGCCATGGTCAACAGAGCAGTCTCATGAGCAGGCTGTAGAGGTCTCCCATCAATAGCCTCAATGGCAAATAGAGTGGCATGAAGCTGCAGCAGAATCGAGTCCTTAGACACAAAGGCACCATCTATGAACAGGTGTGCAGCCCCAGAGTCAATTAGAGCCTGAATCTCGATAGACGACTCAAACCAAGAAAGGGTAACCAGAACCAGGGTCTGTCGACTACAGGACCTCAAGGTTTGGGCTGTTCCCCAGACGGGTAGGACAAGACTTCAAAAAGTGACCTGCCTGGCCACAATAAAGGCACAATCTCTCCCTCCACCTAAAGGCCCTCTCATCTGCAGAGAGATGTGTGAAGCCCAAATGCATGCGTTCACTGGCAGACTCGGTACCAGGAGGCATGGGAGGTAAGGGAGGCAAGGGTGGGACTGCAAAGCTCGGAGCCAAACGTACAGGAGGCTTCCGCAAGCGCTCCTTAAAGGAAAGTCTCTCTCGTAGTCTGGAGTCAATGAGAATGGCAAACGTGATTAACTTCTCCAGATCTGTACGCATGTCTCGGGCTGCCATTTCATCTTTGAGGCTATCTGAGAGATCATGAAAAAAAAAGCAGCCAGGAGGGCCTCATTGTTCCAAGCGACCTCTGCTGCCAGAGGAGTACGAAATTCAATGGTGTAATCAGCAACAGTTCTCATACTTTGTTTGACGCACATGAGGCTCTTGGCAGCAGAAGCGGAGCATCCCAACCTGGTTCAGAAACCCTCTACATTGAACTGGATCATCCCCAAATCGCTGGGGAAGTGGAGCAGAAACAGACATACCTCTTACAGAGGTAATATTCGAGGAGGGTGCCTGTACAGAGACTGGAGCAGCAGCAGGGATGGCCTGCAACACAGAACCACCACAGTGGTAGGATCCAGGTGAGCAGTGCGAATCAGGAGCGTCTAACGCTATGGCAAACCGATCCATGCGGTGATCCTGCTCATTCAACCTGGAAAAAATATTACCACTAGCTGAATTGTCTGCATCTTCTGAATTCATTGCCTTCGCCTACTGCCAAGAACCACGAAACAGACAGACAGAAAATGCAGTAAAAAGAAAAGAAAATCACACCTTTTAATAAAATGGTAAAAATGATACAACTGGTAAACGTAGTAAAAACGTAGCCAGGGTTCGGTAGCCAAATTGGATAGTCAGAACAAGCCAGAAAATCAGGGGGAGCCAGAGATCAGCGTAGTCAGAGGCAGCAGACAGGATCAGGAACCAGAAGGGACATTAGCAGGGCAAGTTTTCAACAGGAACACAGCAGAGAGTCTATAGATGTGTTTGATCAAGGCGAAGGCAATTGATGAAATGAACCAGGCAGTTTAAATAGCCAGGAGGGGCTGGCTGTGGGCTTGACTGACGAGCTGGAGATGATCAACAGGTGAGTTGGGGACAGTGTTTTAGATGGTTTTATATGAGGTTTAGTATTCAACGTTACTTTGATACTTGGTTTTCAGAATATGCCAGCCTTTTTAATAAGAAATTAATGCCTGGACACTGAAAATCAAGCCACTCTTTCTGAACTGAGAGAAAAGAAGAAAATTAGGCACCAGAGCATATGCTGTTATAAGTATGGAATATATTTAGAAGCAAAACAGAAGAAAATGTTAATATTTTTTTTAGTCCTGAGCACAAAATATTGAAATATAAATAAATAAATAAAAAACGAAAGAACACAGAAAACCCTACACATTCATGCTATTGCAGGGCAGTAAAAGATATGCAATGATTAGCAGAAAAAGATACCTTTCAAGGGTGTACTGTTCTGGAGAAAACTGAACCACTGATTTCCCTCGGTACTGGGTGGAGATAGCAAGTCATCATCTTCATCTTTCAAATACTTAGAAATAGATAATAAATATAAATTTTAAAGAAATAAGGTGATGTTAATTTTCAAAAACAGAGATGAGGGGCTGGCCACAAAAGCAATGGAAAAGCTTTTCAGGTCTCCTCTTTCTATTCTTTAAAGCGGAATTAAGCCCTTAAAGAGGAGGTCCACCTGAATTTTTTTTTTTTTAAAGTCAGCACCTACATATACTGTGGCTGCTGACTTAATAAATAGAAACTTACCTGTTCCAGGTTCCAGCGATGTCGGCAGAGGATGACGAGCGATCGCTCGTCTCTCGGCTGCCCCCGCCGCCATCCTCTGTCAGGGAATCAGGAAGTGAAGCTTGCGGCTTCACTGCCCGGTTCCCTACTGCGCATGCGTGAGTCGCGCTGCGTGTCTTTATTGGTCCCCGTTGTGTTTTGGGAACTGTGTTTCCCAAGACACAACGGGCATCCTCGGATATGAGCGGGCATCCTCGGATAGGGGCGGGGCAGCTAGTCCCGGAAGTGGGTGCAGATACCTGTATTATACAGGTATCTGCACCCCCTCCCCCCTGAAAGGTGCCAATTGTGGCACCGGAGGGGGGAGGAATCCGATAAGCGGAAGTTCCACTTTAGGGTGGAGCTCCGCTTTAATAATGAAATTGTAAGAAAGTGATGATGCATCAATGCCTGCTATAAGGATCCCATGTGAGGTCTCTAAAAACATAAACCCACACCTCCCTGCAATAGAAGACACAGTGGCTTGTGTCTCCTACCTTCCCTTTCATTCCACTGCTGCAGCTTCCTTAAAGTGGACCTTCAGTCATTTTTTCAACTTTCCATCTATTAAATCTTCTCCCCTTGTTGTTTTAACTTTGGATAGTAAAACATTTTTGTTCTTCCAGTAAATACCTTATACAGCCCACTTCCTGTTTCTTGTCTGGTAAAAAGCATAGGCTTATGACATCATGCACAGCTCTCTCACTCTGGTGAGAGTTTGCCAGGAAAGGAGGGGAGATGAGTCATAAGAGGGCCAATGAGAGCTGCAGAGCTGGAGGTGTGCCTCTGTGTAAATCCAGGAAGTGAAAAGGCAGCAGCTTCAGCTGCCCACAGTTAAAATGGTTACAGACAGTGAAGGGAGATTTCTGCAGCATATTTGGCAAGTACAGAATCACAGTATATATAAAATAATATGCAAAGTGGTTGGAGGGAAGCTTCAGAATGGCAAAGATGTTTTTATTTCAAATTATGTGAGCAGACTTCAGTTCCTATTTAAGCTTGATTGGCAATTGGCACTTCCTGGATTGTCAGATACCTGTTTCCCCCTCCATAAGATGTGCTTTCTTCATCTGACTTCTGCAGTGACATATGGATGGAGAAAGAATGACAGCTCTCGGGAGTGGGACACAAGCATTTTTAACACTTCTGGAAGCATGAAATACCAAACAAACTTCCAGACACTGTAGTGCTGGAACAAAGGGGAACAGACAAGGGTGACTGGAGAGGTGAGAACACCATGTCTTCTGTTGCAAGGAGGTGAAGGTTTAATATCAGCATATGACAGGGTCTCTTTAAAAAAGCAATGCAAAGAAAGCTTTGTTGCCCCACAACAACCACATTTTGGTTGTTCTTTAACCACTTGAGGTCCGGGCCATAGCCGAATGATGGCTACAGCATGGACCTCAATTTCCGGGAGGCCGTCATAGGACGTCCTCCCCTGTGCACGCTCCCTGCAGGGCGCACGCTGTGATCACCAAGTCACTGAGACTCGGGTGATCACCAATCCGAGTAAGAGGCCGGTCCTGGCCCCTTACCATGTGATCAGCTGTCAACCAATGACAGCTGATCACATGATGTAAACAAAAGCTCGGTAACCGTTTTTTTTTTTGCGTGAGCAGAAAAAAAAGCCGATCACCGGCTTATGTTAAAGGGAGATCAGTCCCGAAGAGGAAGCAACACAGGCACCTCATCTGTGCCAATCAGTACCCCCTGCCGGTGCCACCTGTTACTGCCACCTGCCAGTGCCACCTATCAATGCTTACAAGTGCCACCTATCAATGCTCACCAGTGGTGCCAATCAGTGCCACCTATCAGTGTAAGCAATCAGTGCCCATTATTGCCACCCATCAGTGCCCATCACTGCCGCCTCATCAGCGTACATCAATGAAGGAGAAAAAATACCTGTTTGCAAAATTTTATGACAAAATATTTAAAAAAAATTACAAAATACCAACTTGAAAAGTATTAGTGAGATGATCCAGAAGAAAGAATACTTTACCTGGCCAACCCTTTCTATGTTGAAGTATTTGCCTTTCTGGTCATATAGTTCTGGTGCCTAGAAAAACAATAAGATTATGAATGCCAAGAAAAAGGTATACAGGTATGTCAGTTCTCTTTTCACTGACACACATTAACACCAGTGCAAGGCAGGGAATGACTATGTGCCAAAATCAAAACCCAGCACTGCGGTGACAGGAGAAGAATGATACTGTCATGGCACCAATTCTCACTGGTTTCTGGGCAACTTATCTTGGAAAGTGCACAAGTTACATGTATACACCGTATATCAGGGGTCTCAAACTGGAGGCCCTCCAGCTGTTGCGAAACTACAAGGTTTTGCAACAGCTGGAGGGCCGCCGGTTTGAGACCCCTGCCGTAAATGAATGTTTGACACTTATACTAAGCACATAGTATATTGACTGTACGTGTATTTGCTAAGGCCTTTTTACCATCCACATTATTATATTATTTCATGATAGCATAATTCTATTGTTACAAACATCACAAGAAAATAAATTTTCACTAAAAAAGGACATAAGGATAACAATCCCTCTTATATGGCTTGAGGGACTTTTATCATTTTTGTTCTCTTGTGATGTTGTTTGTAACAATAAAATTATGTGATTTTAATCTGGTGTAATGTTCTTGATGGTACCAAGAAAAATCATGTTGCCCCTTTTTTCCAATAAATTTGTGTTTTAGGATGTACAGTGGGCAAAATAATTATTTGATCCCCAGCAGATTTTGAAGGGTCTATAATTTTTATATAAATTTAAAATGATATAGCACAGAATAGCAACCAAAAATCCAGAAAAAACACATGATACAAATGTTATAAATTGAGTTGCAGTTCAGTGAGTAAAATAAGTATTTGATCCCCAAGCAAAACATGACTTAGTACTTGGTGGAGAAACCCTTGTTGGCAATCACAAAGGTAAGATATTCCTTGTAGTTTATCACCAGGTTTGCACACATCTCAGGAGGGATTTTGGTCCGCTCTTCTTTACAGATCTTCTCTAAATCCTTAAAGTGGTTGTTAACCACTTAAGGACCAAGCCTATTTTTTACACTAATTGTTTACACGTTAAACTAAGTTTTTTTGCTAGAAAATTACTTAGAACCCCCAAACAAATATATATATATGACACCCTAGAGAATAAAATGGCGGTTGTTGCAATACTTTACGTCACACCATATTTGCGCAGCAGTCTTACAAACGCAATTTTTGGGGAAAATACCCTTTTGAATAAATAATTAATAAAAAAAAAAAAAAAAACGAAAATTTAGCCCAATTTTTTTTATATTGTGAAAGGCAATGTTACGCTGAGTAAATTGATACCCAACATGTCATGCTTCAAAATTGGGCCCACTCATGGAATGGCGACAAACTTTGACACTTAAAAATCTCAATAGGCGACGTTTACAATTTTTTACAGGTTAGCAGTTTTCAGTTACAGAGGAGGTCTTTTGCTAAAATTATTGCTCTCGCTTTAACAATCGCGGCGATACCTCACATGTGTGGTTTGAACACCTTTTACATAAGCAGGCGCAACTTACGTATGCGTTTGTGTCTGCGCACAAGCACCGAGGGGACGGGGTGCTTTAAAATAATAATTTTTTTTTCTTATTTGACTTTTTATTTGGATCACTTTTATTCCTATTATAAGGAATGCAAACATCCTTTGTAATAGAAAAAAAAAGCATGACAAGACCTCTTTAATGTCTTAGGTTTACACTTAAAAGTAATAAAAAAATAAAAATAAAAGTATTTTTTTTTCAATAAAAAAAAAAAAAATTGTCCCTTTAAGGCCGTTGGGCAGAAGTGATGTTTGACGTTGCTCCCTTTGACCAATGGAATAGTCGAGTGGGGGACATCATTCCCTCGCTCGACTTCCTGCCTTTCAGGAGAAAGGATCAGATCGTGGGGTGGGCACCTCTCCATTGAAGAAAATACTATCTGCTGCCATAACAACGTTTAAGTAGCGGCGTAAATCCATGATGGATGGTTCAGAAATGGTTAAGCCACTCAATGATATCCCTACAATCCCCTCTTCTATATTAAAAAATGTCCCCAGTGTATGCAGACGTCAGCCGGGAAGAGGAGAGGGGAGGGGGGAGACCGGCAGGCGGTAGCATGAGCGCTGCTATGAAATTAGGTACACAGTGGCATTAAAGAAAAAAAAAAGAAAAAAAAACATGCACTGAGGACATTATTTATTATAGCAGAGGGGATTGTAGGAATGTCATTGAGTTATGATAGCAGCAGGAGGGGAGCAGACTGACACTGACACAGCTCACAGGCAGGGAGAGAGGTGGAGAGGAGGACAGAGGAGAGCTGTGGATGATGGAGGCACGTATACTGACCACAGTGTCAGGGCTCAGCAGCCATGATAAACCATGGTCAGTTTACAGAGGGGAGGGTAGAACCAGGCAGGATCAACCAGGTATTTTAGGTGATGGCTGTGGCTTGGCAACTCGAAGTTTCAGCTCCCTCCATAAATTTTCGTGGCTAGGCCATTCCATGACCTTAATGTGCTTCTTCTTCAGCCACTCCTTTGCTGCCTTGGCGGTATGTTTTGGGTCATTGTCATGCTGGAAGACCCATCCATGACCCATCTTCAGTGTTCTGGCTGAGGGAATAAGGTTCTCGTCCAAAATTTTACAATACATGGCCCCATCCATTGGCCCCTTAATGCGGCAAAGAAGGCCTGTACCTTTAGCAGAAAAACAGCCCCAAAGCATAATGTTTCCACCTCCGTGCTTGACTGTAGGGATTATGTTCTTAGAGTCATAGTCAGCATTTTTCTTCCTCCACACACGGCGTGTCGAGTTAATGCCAAAGAGCTAAATTTTGGTCTTATCTGACAACAGTACTTACTCCCAATCCTTCTCTGAATCATTTAGATGTTCATTGGCAGACTTTAGATGGGCCTGTACATGTACTTGAGGAGGGGGACCTTGCAGGCGCTGCAGGATTTCAATCCATGGTGGTGTATTGTGTTTCCAATGGTTTGTTTGGTGACTGGGGTCCCAACTGCCCTGAGATCATTCACAAACTGCTCCCGTGTAGTTCTGGGCTGATCCCTGACTTTTATCATTATAATCCTTATCCCATGAGGCAAAATCTTGCATGGAGCTCCAGGCCGAGGGCGATTGATGGTGATTTTGTATTTCTTCGATTTGCGAATAATCGCTCCAACAGTTTTCTTCTCACCAAGCTTCTTGCTGATGGTGAGGTTTGAATGGAAGAAAGATTCTGTGGACAGGTGTCTCTTATACATATAACAAATTCTTGTTAGCAGCACCTTCTTAAATTGACAGGGCTAATCTGTGCACCACATGAGCACATACTGTAGCCAGTCTGTGGGAGCCAGAATTATTGTTGGTTGGTAGGGGATCAAATGTTTATTTTACTCACTGAACTGCACCTCCATTTATAACATTTGTATCATGTGTTTTTTCTGGATTTTTGGTTGATATTCTGTCTCTATCATTTAAAATACACCTATGATAAACAATTATAGACCCTTCATTTCTTTGTAAATAGGCAAACCTACAAAATCTGCAGGGGATCAAATAATTATTTTCCCCACTGTAGGTACCTCTATACCAGGTTAAACACCCATTAATACTGAGCACTTGAATTTTTGTATTATTTCATGATATTTGATGCTATGGTATGGCACTTATTGTTTTTTCCTTCAGCCTAGTTATTCACACATTGATGTGGTATTATTGGTATGCAGTTTTGTGGTAAATAGCGAACATCGAGCAGTTATTTATTGTTTACACATTAGTAGTGCAGCGCTACACACTGGGTTTTTGTTCATGCAATTATTGTGGGAACACAATTAGACCACTTTCACACTGGGGCCATGGCTGCATAAGCGCTAAAGCACCGCTCGTTTTAGTGGCACTTTAGCACTGTTTAAGCAGCGCTTTTCGGCCGCTATTAACCCCAAAGAAGAAGTTACAAGCGCCCATGTTGCAGTGCTTCCGAATCGCTTTTTCAGTTGCTTTGGAAGCACTGCCTATTCATTGCAATGTTATGAGCGCTAAATACAGCGCTTCCAAACCACCCCAAAGATGCTGCTTGCAGGACTTGAGTGCACTGCCCCAATGTGAAAAGTCAAACTGAAATAAATGGGAGGTAGTTCTCAGGTGCTATTTCTAGTGCTAAAACGCCTAAAAACCACCTCAGTGTGAAAGGGGTCTTCGCGTCAGCTGCTACTTCATTACAGTTTTTGGGTAGCGCAGGAGTTATTTGTCTTTATTTTTGTTTAAAACCTAGTTTGGATGTTAGAATAAAAATTCCAAATGATTTACTGTAAGAAAGTAGAATTAAGCTGGTCCTACAAGTTATTCTTTTCGGTTCAGCCAGAAGGTTGAATGAAAAAACAGATTCCTCCATCCACACAAACCGGGAGAATGGCCAGGACACTGTATATTGACAGTGGTGGGTGTCACTGTCAGAAAACACTGAGCAGCAGCTGCAGCCACTGGTCAGGCAAAAGATTCCAACATGTCCCTTTGACAGAAATCAAATCAATGTAAAGCCAGCTTTAAACCTTTAATACATTTGTGAGTCATTCCCAGAGGTGTAGAATTTAAAGCATATGTACATTCTAACAATGAACTTTTGCTATTTAAACTGAAAATGACTTACTGACTTATCAATTACGCTTGGTAGCAGCCTTCTCTAAAGGACTACAACCCATCCCTCTATGCTATGAAGAAAGGAGGGGGGGGGGGGGGGGTTGTAGTCCAACATTTACCAACATTCTGTTGTCTTATTATGGTTTATCAGTGATATGTTTGCCTTAGACCTTTGATATGATGCATCTGATTATATCATCACAATTGTTAGCTCAAGCAATATGCTGCCACACCAGCAAAGGGTACAGCGTTTCCTTTGCTCCAACTTTCTGTCTGGGTCTTGTCTATAACCTGTCAGGTAGCCTTCTTTAATTACTACTACATTCTTGGAATTAAAGCCAATCTCGATGTTTCCTGTAAATTTAGTTTGTTTGGACTAAGCTGGTCCAAACTATTTTCTTTAGTAAGTACCACACTGGCTCTAAGCATTGTATGAGCCGTATGTAGCTTCAGCTACATACAGTACACAGTGCTGGGTTATGGCTGTCAGACAGAGACTTCCTGTCTCACACCCAAAATGAAACAAGAGTCAGTCTGAGCGGCGCGCAGCCATTCATAGGCAGCTTTGTATTCTGTGAATGAATACAAAGCTTCCTCTGATTGGCAGAGTCAGAGAGTGTGACATTATCAGCCTGCATCAGCCAATCAGAGGCGGATTTCTAATCATTAAGAGAATACAAAGCTGCATAGCTCAGACTGACTCTTATTTTCTTCTGGGTGTGCGACAGGAAGTGTCCGTCTCACAACCGGAACCAGCCCTGTGTATGAACTGTATGTAGCTTAAGCTACATACAGTGCTTAGAGACAGTGCTGCACTTATAAAATATAAAATAGTTCATTTGGACCAGCTTGGACAAACAAACTATTTAAAGTGACAAAAAAACATGGAGATTGGCTTTAACATAATGTATTTGCTATACGACAGATGTTTGATACTGTTATATTCTATAAGAGAAATATTTTTTTTAAATGCACTCAGTACCTACTTCATTAAAATGTTCTGTCAGAAAGTCAGCAACAAAAGTGATGTCCTTTTGTGTCATCTACAGAAAAAAAAAAGTGTAAGCAGTGGAAAATGTATTATACACAGGTAGTCACCTAAAGTAAGCCCAACACCATGTTTCTGAGCATGCTTCATATCACATCTATATTTAGGGTATAACAAAGTATAGTCACATAATCTGCAGCACAACCCCCCCCCCCCCCCCCCCATTTCTTAACAAATGTCTGTTTTTTTTTCTCCAAGAGCTCCTGTCAAATAAGAACATGGCAGGGGCAGCCATTCATTGAGAGGGAATTATGAATGAAATAAAAAAAACATTTGCAAACTTGGCAGAGGGACTTGTATGTTCCCTATGGAACACAAGCATGGTGACATCACTGCACTCGTAAGCCATTAACACTTTCTGTAGCCCTATATTTAGGTCAGTACTTTAGTACGAACCAGCGGATGCAGAAAGATTCTGCAAGAACCTGTGTAATGCACTCATAATACACTGATCACAGGTGCAATGCTTTTAAGTCTATGTAAAAAAAAAAAAATCTTTGCAATGCACATGTCCCATTGTTTTATCCCTTTAAAAGCACTTCAAGTACAGAAAAATATCCCTTGATCTACCAGTAATTTAGTGTGCCCCTATATTCCTATTTGGGCAGACAACACAGTTCCTTTGCCGCACTGAAATCCCAACCAACGAGCGTTGTTATTACCCCACCTGGTACAGAACTCAACCCCTCTCTGTCCCTGTTCACATGACTACATTGCTTTTGTTTCCAGCAAAACAATGCTGCTGCCTTCACTCTCAGAGCCTGCCCACACACTGTGGACAGACGAAGAGCTCCTAGAAAATGTAGTTCAGGAGGCGTCCTTGTCAAGAGATAAGAGGCTTCCAGCAGCTTCACCTGCAAGAATTTTAAAAGCCTACCAATGATGTCACAGAAGTAACAAAGCCTAGCCGTGGCTCCATGTCTGAATGGACACATGGAGCTGTGGCTCGGCTGCCCCCATAGCAAGCTGCTTGCTGTGGGGGCACTCAACAGGAGGGAGGGGCCAGGAGCTCCGAAGAGGAGGATCTGGGCTGCTCTGTGCAAAACCACTTCACAGAGCAGGTAAGTACAACATGTTTATTATTTTTGAACACCCAAAAAACGAGACTTTAGTATCACTTTAAGTTTATCTTAACTTTCAACTCAACTGATCATGTGATGGATATTCTAACAATCTCATTCTCTCTATATAAATAGATTTTTTAAATATATGTCTATTTATCATACCTTATTAAGCTCCGGAAGAACATGATCTTCTGACATTCGTAACATAGCTAGAAAAAAAGTACAATACTACATAAACCTGAATCATGAAATAAAGTTTGTTTCTAAAATGATCAGTTTTTATGATCGTTTTTAGTATACATGAATTTGTACTTAAAAAATTAAATATCCAGTTAATTATTGCTTACCTACATAAAGCCATCGAAAGAATGCCTTAAAGTTTTTCATCCCACTGTCTATAACTCTGAAAATAACACAAATGTTCATATTAAAAAGAAAGCATGAGTGTATGAAAAAAATAACCATACACTATATTACCAAGGGTTTTGGGATGCCCGCCTTAACACGCACAATAACTTTAACGGCATCCCAATCTTAGTCCGTAGGGTTCAATATTAAGTTGGTCCACATAGTGTGTCTATGGGAATGTTTAACCATTCTTCCAGAAGAGCATTTGTGAGGTCAGGCACTGATATGGACAAGAGGGCCTGGCTCACAGTCTCAAATTCATCCCAAATGTGTTCTATCGGGTTGAGGTCAGGACTCTGTCCAGGCCAGTGAAGGTACCCCCACCCCAAACTCACTCATCAATGTCTTTATGGACCTTGCTTTGTGCACTGGTCCATATCATTTGGTGGAGGGGGATTATGGTGTGGGGTTGTTTTTCAGGAGTTGGGCTTGGCCCCTTTGTTTCAGTGAAGGGAACACTTAAGGCCTCATCATACCAAGACATTTTGGACAATTTCATGTTCCCAACTTTGTGGGAACAGTTTGGGGATGGCGCCTTCCTGTTCCAACATGACTGCACACCAGGGGTGGAGGAACTTGACTGGCCTTCACAGAGTTCTGACCTCAACCCCATAGAACACCTTTGGGATGAATTCGAATGGAGACTACGAGCCAAGCCTTCTTGTCCACATCCGTACCTGACCTCACAAATACACTTCTGGAAGAACGGTCTAACATTCCCATAGACATACTCCTAAACCTTGTGGACAGCCTTCCTAGAAGAGTTGAAGCTGTTATAGCTCCAAAGGGTGTGCCAACTCAATATTGAACCCTATGGACTAAGACTGGGATGCCATTAAAGTTCATATGCGTGTAAAGGAAGGCGTCCCAATATTTTTGGTAATATAGTGTACATCTATACTACAGCATCCGTGTGATGCTGCAGTCCCTCGCTGGCTCTAAGACCCCTGTCACACCACACCGCCCATAGCGTCGGCAGTAAAACGTGCTATTTTTAGCGGCGTTTTACCGGCAGATTTGCGGCACATTTCGGCCGCTAGCAGGGTGCTTTTACCCCCCGCTAGTGGCCAAGAAAGGGTTAAAACCCCCGGCGAAATGCTGCAATAGCTTGATTTCAATGGGGAGCAGCGGTGGAGGTGCGGTGAGTTCACCGCTCAAAAGAAGCTGCTGGCAAGACTTTTTGTGACGCCCTGCCAGTGCACCGCTGCAGTGTGAAAGCCCTCGGGCTTTCACACTACAGACAATGGTGCAGCTGTTTTAGGGCGTATTGCAGGCGCTATTTATAACGCCATAGCGCCTGCAAAACGCCCTTGGTGTGAAAGGGGTCTAAGACTGAGAATGACTCCAATGTATCCATCTGCTCATAGTGGAGAGCAGTGACTGTTGGTCACCCTCATTATCCAGCGCTCACTGGAGTGACAGCCTGGGGGGGTTGGCTATGGCTTTCAGTTGCATGCCGAGAGATGGAACCAGCTCTCAATTAGCTGGGTGGATCCTTCCTGGGCCAGACTCTGCCCCGTCAGCTGATAGCAAGCAATAGCCCACTATCAGCTGACTCTGGGTCAAGGGAGGACAAAAGTAAGTGTACTCCTGAGCTCCTGTGGCCCACAAGGGAAGTACAGACAAAAAAGCTTTAGCCATACTTCCCTTTTAAATCAAAGCAAAAAAGCACACATCTATAGCCCAAAAAAAACCCCAGAAGCAATCATCAGTACATAAATTGTCAAGAGCAAAGCTGGTTTCTAATGAATGAATGTACGCTTATACACAGCTCAATTGTAACAATTTCTTAAATGTATATAATGGAAAACAGTACTGGACTGTCACGGAAATCACCATGACTTGAGCTCCTGGAAGGGCCTGGGGGCAAGCCTCCTTCCCAACAACTATGGACTCCAGACTAAGGAGACTAAGGAGAACCTTTTCCCCAAGAGGGTTATATTACTTCCCTGGGTACCTGGCTGGCCGTGAATTATACTAGCTACCCTTTCCTTGCAATTCGGGCTGGAGGGACGGTTTCTGGGACCCCTTGGGGCATACTGAAGCGAGGCTTTATGCGCAGGGGGGGGGGGGCAAATTCCAGCATATGTGGGGCTAAGAAACTTTATTTTCTGTTACAGGTTTCCTGGCATCAACTATTGTTTGCTGCAATTAAGGTTTAGGTGATAAGCTCTCAGTTTGTTTAATCACCTCCAGAGTTTAGACTGCTAGGTGCCAGGAAAGAATCCATTGTTTTCTTGTGTTTGTTTAAGTAATGTAATTTTCTCCTGGGACTAGTAATGTGTGTCATACCTGTCTAGGTAGGAGGCTTTTGTGTATAAATAAATCAGTTCATTGGTTCTGTCTGATGCTTGGGGTAAATTTGCTATATTCTGAGTAGAATAAGCTGTAGTATGGCGGAGATACCCAGTCGGGGTGTCTGGCAGCCGTCACATAGACATTATAATGTTATCATATTTAACATAAACCACATAGTGCCATTATTGTATTTAATGTCCTGAAATTTCTTTCCCTTTAGGAAAAGTAAAATAAATGCTGACTGCCAAGATAGGTTTGGGAAGTTTAACATGAATATTTTCTCTCACAGATGTAATAAAATGTCACAGCAGTGTTGCCAGTAACTGGCTGCAAGATATCTACACACTTCAAATGTATCTTTACTAATCTCTATCCTTGATACATTTACATGTGACAATTATTTGCAAATATGCATAAAAGAATAAGAATTAGCATTAAAAAGCTTGCGCTGTCTGTTTTCTCTTGTTAGCAAAAGAACACTTTCAAACAATTTGAACCGCCTACAAGTTATTAGCAATTTATTATGGTAATGTTGAAATAAGACTTACTGTGAAAGCTCATTTGCTTTAAGAATGAAGGAACCGACAGATGTTATTGCATCTATAAAAGAGAATATATTTAGTATACACTACTACAGTTTTTCACACCAGATGCAATAAAATGCATTATGTATTGCAGTGTAACTCCAGTCCTCAAGGCGCACCAACAGGTCATGTTTTCAGGATTTCCCTCAGATGAAACGGCTGGCAGTGAAATAGATCAAATCACCTGTGCAAAATAATGGAAAGCCTGAAAACATGACCTGTTGGGGCGCCTTGAGGACTGGAGTTGAGAAACACTGATGTATTGTGTGTAACAAACACACACACTGCTGCTCATTTTGTGTTGCAATGCAATTTTAATAATCTCCATTAGCTTGACCTGAATGGTACATCATTCTAGTAAGTGTACATGGAATTGCATTCACTGACCCCCAGTATGCGCTGAGACACGGCTGCCTGGTAGTCTTACAGGATTTCAGGTACGATGTCAACTATTGTACCTGAGAGCCTTCAGTGCAAGGATCTACCTACTTCTGCTTCCTTCTGTCTGTGGATGTGTGCTTTATCTATCCTTTTCTGCTGTTATTTGACCATTACCCCACCAGTCATCATCTCATTGGTCATCAAGGGAGCAGCTCCTATTTCTGGAAGAAAAGTCTATTCCCACCAAGATGGATGGACACCATGAAAAACAAGGCATAGTAAGTCAGTAATGGGGAAAAGATTGACTACTGTGTGCCTATAGGCAGAAATGGTGACTAGTCATTTGACATCTGCTTTCCTTCCTTGAGCACAGCTTCCACACTTTAAGGCCTCTTTATGTGCAATTGCAGTCACACAATTGTTTTGTTTTAGACAAAATGGGGTAAGCTTTAGATCCTCTGTCAAGTTTTATAGTGGTCTATAGTTATGTTGGGGAAGATTTCTCCTCACCTCCATTCCAAACGGCAAACTTGTCTATAGAAGAGGGAGCGAAGGATTATCTCCAGCAATAACAATCTGATGGAAGGTGCTAGCTTCCCCCCACTTTAAAGCTGGGTTCACACTTATGTGAATTGGATGCAAGTTTCCCTGAATCCAATTCGCATGACAGGAGAGTGTGACCGGCTATCAATTAAACCGATTCACACACCTCCGGGGCAGCCGCGGTCCGCATTTGGAAAGGGCCCTGTGCGTCTTTGGCTCTGAATCAGGTGCAAATTCAGACCTGATTCTCACCCAAATTGGTGAACAGGGACACACGGACCCCCTGCTGTGAGCCGTGGCAAGTATGAACCCAGCCTGAGTGTTCCTATTCTTGATCTGTCTTGACTGATAACACACATACAGTTCCATATATATTTGGACATGGGCACAATTTTCATACTTTTGGCTCTGTATGCCACCGGAATAAAATTAAATAATCCAAATGAATTTGAAGTGCAGACTTTCAGCTTTATTTCAAGGGGTTGAACATAAATATCAAGTACAAATTTTAGGAACTGCAACCATTTTTATACACAGTCCCCCTATTTTCAGGGGCTCAAATGCAATTGGACAAATGAATAAATACATAAATAAAATTATAATTTTTAATGTTTTGTTGAGACTCCTTTACTGGCAATGACTGCCTGAAGTCTGGAACCCATGGACATTACCAAAGGTTGGGTTTCCTCCTTTCTGATGCTTTGCCAGGCTCTGACTGCAGCTGTCTTCAGTTCTTTGTTTTGCCTTCAGCAAGTGAAATGCATGATAAATTGGGTTGCGATCAGGTGATTGACTCGACCATTGCAGAATATTCCACTTATTTTCCTTCAAAAGCTCCTGGGTTGCATTTGCAGTGTGTTTTGAATCATTGTCCATCCGTACTGTGAAGTGCCATCCAATCAACTTTGCTGCATTTGGCTGAATCTGGGCTGAAAGTATATCTCTAAACACTGCAGAATTCATCCGGCTGCTTCTGTCACATCATCAACAAACACCAATGACCCAGTGCCACTAGAAGCCATTCATGCCCATGCCATCACACTGCCTCCACCATGTTTTACAGATGACGTTATGTGCTTTGGATCATGAGCTATTCCAAGCCTTCTTCACACTTTTTTCCCCCCCATCATTCTGGTACAAATTAATCTTAGTTTCATCCGTCCAGAACTGGTCTGGCTTTTTTAGATGTTTTTTTGGAAAAGTCTAATCTGGCTTTTCTATTCTTCAGGCTTATGACTAGTTTGCATCTTATGGTGAACCTCTGTATTTGCTCTCGCAAAGTCTTCTTGATTGTAGACTTTGACAATGATATGCCCACCTCCTGGAGAGTGCCCTTCCCTTGTCTGGGTGTTGTAAATGTTTTTTTCTTTACCATAGAGAGGATCCTGCGATCATCCACCACTGTTGTCTTCTGTGGACATCCAGGCCTTTTTATGTTGCTGAGCTCACCAGTGCGTTCTTCTTTCCTTAGAATGTACCAAGCTGTTGATTTGGCCACTCCTAATGTTGCTGCTATGTCTCTGATGGATTTGTTTTGTTTTTGAAGCCTTACAATGGCCTGTTTCACTTGCATGGACAGCTCCTTTGAACGCATGATGTAGGTTCACAGCAATAGATTCCAAATGCAAATACCACACTTGGAATCAATTCCAGACCTTTTACCTGCTTAATTGATGAAGAAATAATGAGGGAGTAGCCCACACATGGCCATGAAACAGCTTTTCATTTAATTGTCCAATTACTTTTGGTCCCTTGAAAAATGGGGGATGGCTATTCTTAAGAGCTGTAATTCCTAAACCCTTCCTCCTATTTGGATGTACATACCCTCACATTAAACCTGAGAGTGTGCACTTTTAGCCCATATTCATTATATAACTATAGCTTGAATATGTTTTGGTAAATACCTGAAAAAAAAAAAAAATTGTGCCTGTGTACAAATATACACCTACAGTGCCTTGAAAAAGTATTCATACCCCTTGAAATTTTCCGCATTTCGTCATGTTACAACCAAAGACGTAAATATATTTTATTAGGATTTTATGTTATAGACCAACACAAAGTGGCATGCATAATTGTAAAGTGGAAGGAAAATGATAAATGGTTAAAAAATGGTAAAAAATGTAACCCACCTATCCTGGTAGTGGACGAGGTGCTGCTAGCCCAATTACAATTATGAGGAAAGAAAGAGAAAAGAAATCCCAAGGGATTTTGCGCAGCTTACAAAAAAATGTACAGTCCCGCTAAAAATCACTGATCACCGCCATTACAAGTAAAAAATAAAAATAAAAATGCCATAAATATATCCACTATTTTGTAGACACTATAACTTTTACTCTCTGTTCTAAAACATATCCAATAAAAAAAAAAAAAGAAAAAAAAGAAATGTTTTTTATTTTTTTTTTTTTTTTTTGTTATTTTTTAAAAAAGAAAAAAAGTCTTTTTTTTTTTTTTTCTAAATTGGCGCTTGTTTATAGCACAAAAAATAAAAACCGCAGAGGTGATCACATACCAGCAAAAGAAAGCTCTATTTGTGGGGAAAAAAAGGACATCAATTGTATTTGGCTACAGCATTGCACGATTACGCAATTGTCAGTTAAATTAATGCAGTTCCGTATCGCAAAAAATTGGTCTGGTCATTAGGGGGTAAAACCTTCCGAAGCTGAAGTGATTAAAGGAAGTGCTCCTAATCTTAGCTTGTTACCTGTATAAAACACACCTGTCCACAAAAGCAATCATATTCCAATCTCTCCACCATGGCCAAGACCAAAGAGATGTCCAAGGATGTCAGGGACAAGATTGTAGACCTACACAAGGCTGGAATGGGCTACAAGACCATCGCCAAGCAGCTTGGTGAGAGGGTGACAACAATTGGTGCGATTATTCACAAATTGAAGAAACACAAAATAACTATCAATCTCCCTTGGTCTGGGGCTCCATGCAAGATCTCACCTCAGAGTTTCAATGTTCAGGAGAACGGTGGGGAATCAGCCCAGAACTACACGGGAGAATCTTGTCTATGATCTCAAGGCAGCTGGGGCCATAGTCACCAGAAAAACAATTGGTAACACACTATGCCATGAAGGACTGAAAACCTGCAGTGCCCGCAAGATCCCCCTGCTCAAGAAAGCACATGTACAAGCCCATCTGAAGTTTGCTAATGAACAGCTGAATGATTCAGAGGAGAAGTGGGTGAAAGTTGGTGAAAGTGTTGCAGTCATAGGAGACCAAAATCAAGTTCTTTGGCATCAACTCAACCGTGTTTGGAGGAGGAGGAATGCTGCCTATGACCCCAAGAACACCATCCGCACCCTCAAACATTGCTAAGGTAACAGGACAACTTCACTGCATCAAAGAGACGATGGACTGGGCTATGTACTGTCAAATGTTGGGTGAGAAACCTCCTTCCCCACACCATAATCCCCCGTCCACCAAATGTCCACCAAACCAGTGCACAAAGCAAGGTCCATAAAAGACATGGATGAGTGAGATTGGGGTGGAGGAATTTGACTGGCCCGACCTCAACCTGAAATAGCACCTTTGGGATAATTTAGAATGGAGACTGCGAGCCAGGCCTTCTCGTCCACATCAGTGCCTGCGTTCAATATTGAGTTGGGCCACCCTTTGCGACTTTAACAGCTTCAACTCTTCTGGAAAGGCTGTCCACAAGGTTTAGGAGTGTGTCTATGGGGATGTTTGACCATTCTTCCAGAAACACACACACACACTGTGTGTGTGTGGTGTGTGTGTGTGTATATATATATCTATATATAGTCATATATATACACACACACTACACACACAACACAAATACACACACACACACACACACATATATATATATATATATATATACACACACACACACACACACACACACATATATATATATATATATATTATATATACACACACACACACACACACACACACACACACACAAGCACAAATACACATTAAAGCACATCATATCCCATTGATGAACTTTTATCACGTTTCCTTTAACATTAACTAGAAGTTGCTTTCTGTTGCAAGACTATTCAACTGAAATCATAAATGGCTTTTAATATTCAAAGACTTAGAATGCGAAGATAAAATAGCATTTATGTATCTCCGTAAATCAATTTGATCATCCAACTACATACCTTCAATCGCTTTGGCTTCTAAGCCAAGAGATTCATACTTCTGTTTCCACAAGGCCATTCCTTTTAGTTCACTTAGATGATAGAGCAAAACCTCAGATCCACTGCAAAAATCAAAGAACAATATTGAGTAACACATGCATTTTTAAAGAGCTTTATTAATATTACAAGAGACAAGTCTAAAGGTTGTGCTATTGGGATTATATATTGGTTCACCTGTAAAATCCTTTTCTTGGATTCCATCGTAGGATACAGATACTTCATATGCATGGCTACTTGGGTTATGCAACCACTTTCAGGTGAAAGGTCAGTGGCAAAAAAGGCAGGAATTCCTGACCCAGACATAACTCAGCTAAGCCCGAGTTCTAAGTAAGCGAGGAAGAACACAGTCAACGAGGGGAGGGATCCCTGTGCCCTGTGATGCACTTCAAGAAAAGGACTTTACAGCGTCACCAAAAATCCCAATTTCCTAATTGTACATCACAGGACACATGGTTCCCAACATTCATGAATACTTGGGATGTCCCAAAAAAGTGAAGACAAGGGGGCAACACAGAAACAAGGCCAAGATGCCCCAAACCCCAAACGAACAGGGGAGAATCTCACTACAAAGCTGTCAGCAAGATCTTTTACCCACAACTCGCATGCGCGGAGGCATGAACATTTACCTGGTAGAACTTAGTAAGCGCATAAAGAGAAGACCAGGTAACAACCTTATGAATTTAAAACAACAGAAACTTGATTCTGAATCACCCAGAAAGCACAAACACTTCTGATGGAATGGACATTGACTGAGAAAGAAGGAGCCCTGCCCTTAAAGGGGTTGTAAACCCTTGTTTTTTTAAATAACAAACATATCATACTTACCTCCACTGTGCAGTTCCCCTCAGCAGCGCTGTTGGCTCCTCCCCGCATCGAGTGTCCATGTTGGAGAAGCGCTCTCCTTGGTGGACACCAGTGCAGGTGCGCTCCTGAGTCCTGTGTCCATTAACACAGAATGCAGGACTTGACCCTGCCCCACTGGTGCCGCATGATTGGATTTGATTGACAGCAGTGGGAGCCAATGGCTGCGCTGCTATCAATCTATCCAATCGGGACATGAGACACCAGCTACAGATGGTGTGCTCATTCCTGGACAGAGTATGACCGGGTAAGTAAAACAGGGGCTGGGGGGCTGCAGCACTAAAAAAGTTTTTTCACCTCTCTTACTCCTTGGTGGGTGGGGGGGGGGGGGGTGGGATCAATGGCAGTGCTGGTGGGGGGAGGGATCAGTGGCAATGCTGGGAGGAGTTCTGATCAGCCAACTTAGGTGCTCTTGATCAAGGTCATCTGCTGATTTGAGAAGTGTAGTGGGGACTTTTAATGGCAACTATAAATCACAGATAGTGTTACTCACTGCCGAAATCAGGAGATCAGGTCTCCTCCAGCCCCCCACTTCACATTCCTCACCAGTCAGCTGACCTCTAGTATCTGCCTCCAGCCATGCCATGAACCAAATGGGTGGCTGCGAAGAGGCTGAGTGGGTGGCTGTGGGCTCCAGGTACAGCCCAGCTGGGTGGCCACAGGCTCCAGGGACAGCCCAGCTGGGCAGCTGCAAAAAAAAAGGATGGGAGAGCAGTGTGGGCTTCAGGAAGAGCGCAGGATTCGGTGACCCCTGGCAAATCGACATTCCACCCCCAGGTTGAAAACCACTACCCTAGAGGGATTACTTTGACGTAGGGTTCAATATTGAGTTGGCCCACCCTTTGCAGCTACTATAAACAGCTTCAACTCTGGTTTAGGAGTGTGTCTATGGGAATGTTTGCCCATTCTTCCAGAAGCGTATTTGTGAGGTCAGTCAATGATGTTGGATGAGAAGGCCTGGCTTGCAGTGTCTGCTCTAAATAATCGCAAAGGTGTTCTATGGGGTTGAGGACAGGACTCAAGTCAAGTCAAGTTCCTCCAGCCCAAACTCACTGCTTTGAGAACTGGTCCAAATCATTTGGTGGAGGGGGTATTATGGTGTGGGGTTGTTTTTCAGGGGTTGGGCTTGGCCCCTTAGTTCCAGTGAAGGAAACTCTTAAGGCGTCAGCATACCAAGACATTTTGGACAATTTCATGCTCCCAACTTTGTGGGAACAGTTTGGGGATTGCCCCTTCCTGTTCCAACATGACTGCGCACCAGTGCACAAAGCAAGGTCCATAAAGACATGGATGAGCGAGTTTGGGATGGAGGAACTTGACTGGTCTCAACCAACTAGAACACCTTTGGGATTATTTTGAGTGGAGACTGCGAGCCAGGTCTTCTAGTTCAACATTAGTGCTTGACCTCACAAATGCGCTTCTGGAAGAATGGTCTAACATTCCCAGACACACTCCTCAACCTTGTGAACAGCCTTCCAAGAAGAGTTGAAGCTGTTGTAGCTGCAAAGGGTGGGCTAACTCAAAATTGAACCCTACAGACTAAGACTGGAATGCTATTAAAGTTCATGTGCGTGTAAAGGCAGGTGTCCCAATACTTTTGACAATATAGTATATACAATATCTCACAAAAGTGAGTACACCCCTCACATTTTTGTAAATATTTTACTATATCTTTTCATGTGACAACACTGAAGAAATTACACTTCGCTACAATGTAAAGTAGTGAGTGTACAGCTTGTATAACAGTGTAAATTTGCTGTCCCCTGAAAATAACTTAACACACAGCCATTAATATCGAAACCGCTGGCAACAAAAGTGAGTACATCCCTAAGTGAGAATGCCAAAATTGGGCCCAATTAGCCATTTTCCCTCCACGGTGTCATGTGACTTGTTAGTGTTACAAGGTCTCAGGTGTGAATGGGGAGCAGGTATGTTAAATTTGGTGTTATCGCTCTCACTCTCTCATACTGGTCACTGGACATTCAAAATGGCACCTCATGGCAAGGAACTCTGAGGATCTGAAAAAAAAGAATTGTTGCTCTACATAAAGATGGCCTAGGCAATAAGAAGATTGCCAAGACCCTGAAACTGAACTGCAGCACGGTGGCCAAGACCATACAGCGGTTTAACAGGACAGGTTCCACTCAGAACAGGCCTCGCCATGGTCGACAAAAGAAGTTGAGTGCACGTGCACGTGCAGTTGAGTGCAGCGTCATATCCAGAGGTTGTCTTTGGGAAATAGACGTATGAGTGCTGCCAGCATTGCTGCAGAGGTTGAAGGGGTGGAAGGTCAGCCTGTCAGTGCTCAGACCACACACCGCACACTGCATCAAATTGGTCTGCATGGCTGTCATCCCAGAAGGAAGCCTCTTCTAAAGATGATGCACAAGTAAGCCTGCAAACAGTTTGCTGAAGACAAGCAGACTAATGACATGGATTACTGGAACCATGTCCTGTGGTCTGATGGGACCAAGATAAACTTATTTGGTTCAGATGGTGTCAATCGTGTGTGGCAGAAACCAGGTGAGGAGTACAAAGACAAGTGTGTCTTGCCTACAGTCAAGCATGGTGGTGGGAGTGTCATGGTCTGGGGCTGCATGAGTTCTGCTGGCACTGGGGAACTGCAGTTCATTGAGGGAACCATGAATGCCAACATGTACTGTGACATACTGAAGCAGAGCATGATCCCCTCCCTTCGGAGACTGGGCTGCAGGGTAGAATTCCAACATGATAATGGCCCCAAACACACCTCCAAAGATGACCACTGCCTTGCTAAAGAAGCTTAGGGTAAAGGTGATGGATTCGCCAAGCATGTCTCCAGACCTAAACCCTATTAAGCATGTGTGGGGCATCTTCAAACCGAAGGTGGAGGAGTGCAAGGTCTCTAACTTCCACCAGCTCCGTGATGTCATCATGGAGGAGTGGAAGAGGACTCCAGTGGCATCCTGTGAAGCTCTGGTGAACTCCATGCCCAAGAGCAGGCAGTGCTGGAAAATAATGGTGGCCACACAAAATATTGACACTTTGGGCCCAATTTGGACATTTTCACTTAGGGGTGTACTCACTTTTGGTTGCCAGCGGTTTAGACATTAATGGCTGTGTGTTGAGTTATTTTGAGGGGACAGCAAATTTACACTGTTATACAAGCTGTACACTCACTACTTTGCATTGTAGCAAAGTGTAATTTCTTCAGTGTTGTCACATGAAAAGATATAATAAAATATTTACAAAAATGTGAGGGGTGTACTCACTTATGTGATATACTGTATATATTATATATACACACACAAACAAGCAATGGGAAAATTCACAGATGAAATACATTCATTGAATCCATCTTTCTTGCTCAACAATTACCATTTCTGTCAATCTGTTCCCGAGCTATACACAGCCGGGACAGCCTGACTGCTTGGTCACCTACCTACCCCTATCCTTTGACTGGACAGTGTAGGAGCTGCAACAGATTCAGGAAGTCATCCCTCTGCACTCCTATCTGGACAGTATGTTTCTTGTCCGCTTCTGTGAATGCAGTTCAGTGAAGACCACTGGAGCCTCATGGTTTGGTTATGTATATGTTGTTTGGGAAAGTATTAAAAGAGGACTTTTTAGTTACAAGAAACTGAGAGCACGTGAATGAATGAATGAATGAATGAATGATTTGTATAGCGCTGCAACTGCGAACTGAATCGCCTCGAGGCGCTTGACTGCTCATGTTGGGATGCCATGTATTAGAAGAGGTGGGCCTTGAGTTTTTTCCTGAAGGCCTGATGGTTTTCTTCCATGCGGATGTTGTTTGGTAGAGCATTCCATAGCCGGGGTCCCTGTACTGCGAATCTTCGTTCTCCCTTCGATTTGTAGCGAGCTTTGGGGATGAGAAGGCGATTTTGGTTTGTTGATCGAAGGCTGCGATTTGGTATGTATTTTTCTATTTTCTCACAAAGGTATTGAGGAGCATTTCCTTGTGTACATTTGTGGGTGAGGCAGAGGGTCTTGAATGTGATCCTGTCTTTTACCTTGAGCCAATGGAGGATCCTTAGGGATGGGGAGATGGATTCCCAGGGTTTCTTTCCGGTAACTAATCTTGCTGCTGTGTTTTGGACAATTTGAAGGCGTGCAATCTGGTAATCCGGTAATCCTATGTACAGGGAGTTTGCATAGTCGAGACGCGAATTGATGATCGTTCCTACTACTACCGCTTTTTCCTTTTCCGGGATGAAGGGGATGAGTCTGCGTAGCATGCGAAGGAGATGGTGGGATCCGCTGATTACGGATCCTATTTGTGCCTCCATTGTCATCTCTGAATCAAAGATGACTCCGAGGCTTTTGGCTTTGTTGCTTGGAAGGATGGTCTGTCCCAAGATGGTTGGTGGTGTCCAAGGGGTCTTCGTCTTTTTCCTTTGGTTTGCGTCGAGGAGCAGTAATTCTGTTTTTGATCCATTTAGTTTGAGGGAGCTAGTGGTCATCCAGTCATCTATCAATGTGAGACATTTTCCTAGTTCCTGGTATTGGTCTTTTTGTCCGGTGATCCGAAAATACAGTTGAGTGTCGTCCGCATATGAGTGGAAGCACAGATCTAATTTGCTAATAATTTTGAAGAGTGGTCGGATGTAAATGTTGAAGAGTACTGGTGACAATGGTGATCCTTGAGGGACTCCATAAGTGATTGCCCGGGTTTCCGAAGTGAAGGCTCCTAGTTTCACTGTTTGTGACCGGTTTCCTAGAAATATCTTGTCTTTCCACAATATCTACTTTGTAAAACTTTTAGGAAAACTTGCACACACAGAATCTATCTTAACACTTCAAACAAACACAAAAAAAACCTTTGTCAACCTATATTTTGCACGTTTCCTTTTCTTTTAATCTGTTATTTCTAATTTAAAAACACAATTTTAAATATATCTGGTCGGTGTTCTTTATACCCTTAAATTGTATTTTTTTTCTTGTTGAAGGATGGAACTTCTCTATAAGAGGCAATTGTAATTGGTCAAAGCAGTCACATGCCAGCACGTGACCAATTGGAATCGCTCCGATAGGTCCCGGACAAAAACACTGGACCCCAGCACTTACTGGCACCAGATGTCTGTTTTAACTTTCTTTGAGAAAAAAAAAGTTAATTTGCCATCTTTTACAAAACCTACTCCTATGAGAAGAGTTCTGTTATCAATGATGCTAATATTAAATTAACATACCTTTGTAAATGACTTATTACAAGTTTCTGAATAGTGGAGTATGAAGATTCTACAGACTGACCAAGCTTCTTTAGACCCTGAAAGCCAAGAATCGTATTAATCAATGCATTTGCACTTTATAGAACAGAACAACAAAACGCAGATTAATACTCACTTTAATTGTCAGCTGATTCATCAGCAATCCTTGGAGCTCTGGACTAAATGTGAGACATAGATAAAGGTAAAAGATTTTATTGGAAAAATACAAATCGATAAGGATACTGTACATCTGATGATCTTTTAATTAATGCATTATTTAATTACATGTTTGTTTCAGAGCTTCATTATAAACATACTATTCAGCTTTAAAGGCAAGTCCACCTTTGTAATAAAATGTGCACTGCAGTCAATGGGCCCCAGTATTTTACAAATCATGATGCATAGGGAAACTGAGCTTCATTTAAAACTGAACTCCAGTTAATGACATATTTTGTATACTGCTGCCTCTAGGGAAGCTGTAAATCACTGTAGTACCCAACCACTACAGTGGAAGCCACGATCTTCAGGGTGCCGTGTCAAGCAGCTGCCCTCATGCATAATAACCATTCTGGTTATGGAGACATTCTGCATATAAGATAGGACAGATGGTACATTGATCACGCTCCCATCACAAGAAGAGTGTGAAGCTAATGTATTGCACAAATCCGTACAGACTCCGTACGCTCTCCCTTGTTCACAATTCTGCACATGCGCTGTGCCTTCTCCATTGTCCACAAATATGCACATGCGCAGTGTGCTCTCCCTCCATGTCACAACAGGAAGGTTTTGATCAATCAAAATGTTACTTTTTTGGTCAGGCTTTGAAGCTGCTTTTGGCCTACAGGTAGGTCATTTAAAAGAAGTTAAATTTCTCTACACTATCCCATGATTTGTAAACTAAGGAGGACTCTTGACGGCACTGGAAATTTTAATATAAACAGGAACTAACCCTTTAATGACATATCTTCTCACTGAACTGGTATTTTTACTTTGTTGGGTCAGGAAAGCCAGTTACTACACCTTTTTCACTTTTAATTCGTGGCTGGTGCTCTTTTTTTTGTACCATCTGCAACCTGCCTATATAAATGGGTTAAACAGGGGCAGTACTTATACAGTTGTGCTCATAAGTTTACACACCCTGGCAGAATTTATGATTTCGTGTCCATTTTTCAGAGAATATGAATGATAACACAAAAACATTTCTTTCACTCATGGTTAGTGTTTGGCTAAAGCCATTTATTATCAACGGTTTATGTAAAACTGGATTTAAAGTGACAGTATTCGTCATGCAACAAATTAAATTAGCAATTCTCTATAAAAATCTTTTTTGAATCTATAACTTGCACACCAGCCTTCTAAAAAACATTATTAGTGAGCACCTCCTCACTAATTTAGTAGATAGCTGAAGAAATTCCAGAATAATGGAGAATTCAAGTACTTAAAATATAATTTAGCGTTGTAAGATCAAATTATATTGTTACCTGGCTTTACCCCAAAGGAGCAGTTGCATAAATTCATCTTGCACAGAGGTGGTGGTATTTTTTTCCTAAAATAGTAAAGAATAAAACATGAAAGAAAAATAAAAAAAACTTTTAATATGCGTCTAGTAGTAGTATAGGATGAGCCGAACACCCCCACGGTTCAGTTCGCACCAGAACCTGCGAACGGACCTTCGCACGAACGTTAGAACCCTATTAGTTACAATGGACGCGAAGTGCTATTTATAACGGCCAATATGCATGTTATTGTCCTAAAACAGGTTTGGGGACCCGGGTCCTGCCCCAGGGAACATGTATCAATGCAAAAATAAGTTTTAAAAATGGATGTTTTTTCTGGAGCAGTGATTTTAATGATGCATAAAGTGAAATATTCCTTTAAATATGGTACCTGGGGGGTGTGTAAAGTATGCCTGTAAAGTGTTTCCCGTGTTTAGAACCGTCCCTGCACAATTTGTAAAGGGAAAAAAAGCCATTTAACCACTTAAGCCAAGGACCAATTTGCAGCCAAAAGGACCAGGCCCCTTTTTGCGATTCGGCACTGCGTCGCTTTAACTGACAATTGCGCGGTCGTGCGACATGACTCCCAAAAAAAATTGGCGTCCTTTTTATCCCACAAATAGAGCTTTATTTTGGTGGTATTTGATCACCTCTGCGGTTTTTATTTTTTGCGCTATAAACAAAAATAGAGCGACAATTTTGAAAAAAATGCAATATTTTTTACTTTTTGCTATAATAAATATCCCCAAAAAAATATAAAAACATTTTTTTTCCTCAGTTTAGGCCGATACGTATTCTTCTACATATTTTTGGTAAAAAAAAAATAAAAAAATCGCAATTAGCGATTATTGATTGGTTTGCGCAAAAGTTATAGCGTTTACAAAATAGGGGATAGTTTTATAGCATTTTTATTAATATTTTTTTTTTTTTACTAGTAGTGGCGGCAATCAGCGATTTTTATTGTGACTGCGACATTATGGCGGACACATCTGAGATTTTTGACACATTTCTGGGACCATTGTCATTTATATAGCAATCAGTGCTATTTAAATGCACTGATTCCTGTGTAAATGACATGACTGAATATTTAGGCAGATGCCTGTGTTGCACAAAATAAACTACACAACACCAGCAATGAGGGGGTAGATTCAGGTGAATGCCGTGCAGTGTGCAGGAGGCACACTACACCCACTGTAACAGCGCTAGGTTAGGAAGCAAAGCAAAGCTGACACTGTCCCTGCCTATCCTGCTCTCTCCCTGAACACTACACTCACTGTAACAGCTCTATCTAAAGAAGTATGAAGCACAGCTGACACTGTCCCTGCCTATCCTTCTCTCTATGAACGCTGCACAACACTACACAAGGCCACCGCACTGGCGGCCTTATATAGTGTGGGGCGTGTACTAAACCCCCCTGAGCTACAATTGGCCACAGGCATCCTGCCTGTGGCCAATTATGCCTCTCCTCACTGCCGGCGCTGTGATTTGCCAAGCATGCGGGGTCACAGTGCATGCTTGGCCAGTCATCAGCCAGCAATGCACTGCGACTGGCGCAGTGCATTGTGGGCTGTTCCTATAACACGTGTTGAAATTAATTAAATATATGGATTCAGGTGTCCCAGATGGTATATTTCATATGTGATGATATGCTAGTATTCTTATGATGCTATATAGTGTTCATCAACGTATCATCCTCATATACTTTGGACGGCGTCAAGAACTATGAGATGCAGAAATGAGATCGGGTACGCTTACCGTCAAGGATGGACCCGCTGACCTTTGGTGAGGGGTCAAACAGAGCTTGAGTATGCCGATGGATGGCACTGGCAAGATGGTAGGCCGGGATCGCAGGCCGGGATCAGGAACTTGAGAGGGCAAGACTGGGCCGACACCACAGTCTGTACTCACCGAATCACCGGTCACAATATAGGAACTGCACTTTAAAGGACTGCACAGGAACACGGTTGTTACCCACGAGACCCCTCAGTGGGTCAAGACCATGAAAAAAAGAGATAAAGAGGGCCTCCTCATAGTGTAAATCAATCCGATAACGGAATGGATTTATTTAAAAATTCTTGTTTGTCAAAATAAAACGATCAAAAGTAAAAACAGAGACAAATCAAGAAATAAAAGAATAAACGCAGTGGTGATGGGTATAGCGTATCCGCCCTACGCGTTTCGTCTTACAAGACTTCTACAGGGGCATAGGCTAATGCACCCCCTCTGCGTTGTATATATACCACTATAAACAGACTAACACCTGAGCTAGTTAGGGGCAGTCACACTTCCGGTTGTGCCCTCCCATATACCCCAAGAGGTCTGATTGGTTACAAACAGCCAATCATGGTATCTACTCACCAAAGAGGGAAGGTCCATTGTGAACATACCAGAGTGTATTGGGCTATCCGAGTGCCATTAAGAATGATACGGATGTCATTGGCTGTTGGGCGTCATGGACAAGCACAGCCATTACTGGCATGTATATAGGAGGGATATTTGTTTGGGCGCGAAAAGCATATAGGTTTGAGCGCCAAAAAAACGTCAATCCTGTATGGAGAGGCGAAGTCACGTGGCCGCAAACTTCCGGCTCGCAATTACTAGGGAAATACTTGTCCCCGACCAAACACCGTACATAGCGCACCGCGCACGCGCGACCCGCGGTGACGAGCAAGGACGCAACAGCGTCATCTAACAGCCAATCACCGGTCCCAACGCAGATAGCGACGTGCCCGTCCACGTCCACGGGTGGCGTGCACTACAACGTGAATCACGTGCCAACCCCACGTGACGTAGGTAAACATTGTGATCACATGACGAGACTACATGGGAGTGGATGGGACTTGTATCCTCATCCGCAAAACATATAGTATAACTAATAAAAATCAGAAAAAGAAGAAAAAACAGAAAAAGTGAAGCTATACCATAAAGGCGGACTTATAATAACTCGTTAGTGGGTACATGTAAATCTATTTTAGGAAACCGGAGTCTGACTATCCCAAGTCACTTAGACATAAAGCGTACACATGTCATTGTCTTGTAAAGGGGACAATAATAGGCATATACAATGATGGTATTCAAAAAAATAGTATACATTAGTTCATCACAGTATCAATTAATTAGTCCAATATTCAAAACAAGAGAAAAGAATAGACCAGAACACAAAAAATTTTTTCAATGTTACAAAAAGAATATATATATGTGTAATTACACAATAGTATTCATTTGTTATACTATGAATTTTTTACAAACCAAGGGAGTCGCTATGGGCGCAAAGTTCGCCCCCAGCCTTGCAAATATTTTCATGGGGAAATGGGAGGAGGATGTCGTCCATGTTCTGGACCCTCCACAGCTCGTGTTTTGGTCCAGATACATCGACGACATCCTCCTCCTATGGAAAGGCTCCAGGGATTCACTCGATGATTTTATGTCTATGTTAAATAACAATGACATTGGCATTGAACTTTCTTATGAAGCTAGCACTTCTACTATTCACTTTTTAGATTTAGAAATCAGTGCTAGCGAGGGTCGTATTTCCACCAAAACGTTTTTCAAAACTACAGACCGGAATGGTTACATTCCGGTCGATAGCTGCCATCACGCCTCATGGTTGAAATCAGTACCTCGAAGTCAACTTATGCGCATCAGGCGCAATTGTTCATTTCTTCCTGATTTCTTCCACCAGGCGGATATTCTCAAACAGAGATTTCTGGACAAAGGTTATATGGCAGCACAAATCGATGATGAAATACAAAAAGTATCCATGATTGATCGTGAGACCCTATTAGTGGAGAATCCCCCAAAAAATAAAGATAATAAATACAAATGGTCCTTCATGACTAATTTTTCAGTCCAACATAGACAAATTAAAGAAATTATGGTTAAACACTGGAAGATCCTCAAAAATGATCAAGTATTAGGACCTCTACTACCCGAGAGAGCAGGTGTGATATATAGAGGCGCTATGTCCCTTAGGGGAAAGATTGCTCCTAATACTATCGACCCTCCCTGCCCACCCACGTTTTTTCACAATATGAAAGGGTTTTATCCATGCCGTAAATGCAACGTGTGTTTAAATAACACATGTCGCAAGAAATGTGACTCTTTTAGGTCCAGTGTGACAGGTAAAACCTATGAAATGAATTGCTTCACAACCTGCCACACTAAATACATAGTCTACCTTATCACCTGTCCGTGCGGGAAGCAATACATCGGACGCACTATTAGGACCTTTGCCATCAGAGTAAACGAACATCTTGCTGCGATAAGGGCAGGACGCACCAATCACAGTGTTCCGAAACACTATTTGTCCTGTCACAACAGAAACCCAGCAGGTTCAAAATTCCAGATTATCGACAAATTTACAGCCCACTGGAGAGGTGAATCCAAGATTAGGGGTGTATCCAAACTCGAAACATTTTGGATACACCAAATTAAATGTTATAACCCACACGGGATGAATGTAGAGTGGGACATTAACTCGTTTATTAATCGTTCCTGATACACCTGCATTTTTACTTTTATTTTTATTTTGTTTATGATATTGTTTTTTTTTTCTTTTTTCCTATATCGATATCATTATGGGCACTTCATGTTCCATATATACGATTTGGGACTCAGCGATCCTTATACATGATAGTTGGCATATAAGATAACATTAGCCAACCTAGCACTAATTAAATGTGATTCATAGTATAACAAATGAATACTATTGTGTAATTACACATATATATATTCTTTTTGTAACATTGAAAAATTTTTTTGTGTTCTGGTCTATTCTTTTCTTTTGTTTTGAATATTGGACTAATTAATTGATACTGTGATGAACTAATGTATACTATTTTTTTGGATACCATCATTGTATATGCCTATTATTGTCCCCTTTACAAGACAATGACATGTGTACGCTTTATGTCTAAGTGACTTGGGATAGTCAGACTCCGGTTTCCTAAAATAGATTTACATGTACCCACTAACGAGTTATTATAAGTCCGCCTTTATGGTATAGCTTCACTTTTTCTGTTTTTTCTTCTTTTTCTGATTTTTATTAGTTATACTATATGTTTTGCGGATGAGGATACAAGTCCCATCCACTCCCATGTAGTCTCGTCATGTGATCACAATGTTTACCTACGTCACGTGGGGTTGGCACGTGATTCACGTTCCGGCCGACGCGGGCGCAGTTGTAGTGCACGCCACCCGTGGACGTGGACGGGCACGTCGCTATCTGCGTTGGGACCGGTGATTGGCTGTTAGATGACGCTGTTGCGTCCTTGCTCGTCACCGCGGGTCGCGCGTGCGCGGTGCGCTATGTACGGTGTTTGGTCGGGGACAAGTATTTCCCTAGTAATTGCGAGCCGGAAGTTTGCGGCCATGTGACTTCGCCTCTCCATACAGGATTGACGTTTTTTTGGCGCTCAAACCTATATGCTTTTCGCGCCCAAACAAATATCCCTCCTATATACATGCCAGTAATGGCTGTGCTTGTCCATGACGCCCAACAGCCAATGACATCCGTATCATTCTTAATGGCACTCGGATAGCCCAATACACTCTGGTATGTTCACAATGGACCTTCCCTCTTTGGTGAGTAGATACCATGATTGGCTGTTTGTAACCAATCAGACCTCTTGGGGTATATGGGAGGGCACAACCGGAAGTGTGACTGCCCCTAACTAGCTCAGGTGTTAGTCTGTTTATAGTGGTATATATACAACGCAGAGGGGGTGCATTAGCCTATGCCCCTGTAGAAGTCTTGTAAGACGAAACGCGTAGGGCGGATACGCTATACCCATCACCACTGCGTTTATTCTTTTATTTCTTGATTTGTCTCTGTTTTTACTTTGATCGTTTTATTTTGACAAACAAGAATTTTTAAATAAATCCATTCCGTTATCGGATTGATTTACACTATGAGGAGGCCCTCTTTATCTCTTTTTTTCATGGTCTTGACCCACTGAGGGGTCTCGTGGGTAACAACCGTGTTCCTGTGCAGTCCTTTAAAGTGCAGTTCCTATATTGTGACCGGTGATTCGGTGAGTACAGACTGTGGTGTCGGCCCAGTCTTGCCCTCTCAAGTTCCTGATCCCGGCCTGCGATCCCGGCCTACCATCTTGCCAGTGCCATCCATCGGCATACTCAAGCTCTGTTTGACCCCTCACCAAAGGTCAGCGGGTCCATCCTTGACGGTAAGCGTACCCGATCTCATTTCTGCATCTCATAGTTCTTGACGCCGTCCAAAGTATATGAGGATGATACGTTGATGAACACTATATAGCATCATAAGAATACGAGCATATCATCACATATGAAATATACCATCTGGGACACCTGAATCCATATATTTAATTAATTTCAACACGTGTCACTATAGCACTTGTTTGAGTTCACTTTTTCATATATGTCATCATTGAGTCTAATACTTTTATGAATGATATTTTTTTTGGATCATAATTGCATTTTGTTTATTCAAATTGAAGTTATGGTTATAGGTGTAAAAAAAGCAATTGCAATACACTGTATGAGTTTTTATTTTTAGAATATCACGTCATCTCAGTGTTCCACTACATATTATTGTAGCACCTCCTTGCTTTTGTACTATAATTAATTCACGTATATGATTCACATAGACTTGTGATTTCTATTTATATTTCTTTCATTTGCCTTTTTATAAACAGTTCTGACGTGGATTGTTTATACCCACTTTCTTTTCACCATCCTTTATATATACGGTGATTAGCCACTAAAATCTGGATGATAGCAGTGTAACGGAGATTGGATTCTTCCTTACAGCTACCGATCAGATACAAGTTTCACAGCGCCACACTTATTCACTTTTTATTCTTTTTCACAATCGGTCATATTGTTGTGTTGGCAGCTTTTTCACAGGGGAAGCGCAGCTGCATCCATATATATGTTCCTATAACACGAATTTGATGCGAACGGGCCACAAAGTTCTGGTTTTGACGAACGGACGATGTTCAATTCGAACATGGGTTCGAATCGAACACCGGGCTCATCCCTAGGGACTGTTAACCTCAGATATGAAATATGAACAAAGCACATCCTTCTATAGTATGTACTTGTCTCAATTAAGAGCACTAAATGTAATTTCTGCCTGCTGCTTTGTTCCCCTGCTATCATCATGAACCACTTCTGACAACTTTACCCTGACACCAAGAGAAAAAAGCTAACAGGGGAGGGAGCTCCAGCTGTTTGACAGCCTGGGCTATGGCCCTGTGTGAAGGGAGTGTGCCCCTTCCCTCCAATCAGCTCTCAGAGCTCTGCTCACTGAGATCTGCAGAGTGTAACCTCAAGCTCTCTGTCCCTTTTCCTGAATTCTCAGACAAGCTTTAAATATTCAGCACTTTGAACAGATGTAGAGATGAGAGGGCTGCAGATAGACAGGTACAACTTGTGTAGGAGGAATGGTTATAGCTCTGTGTATCACCTGAGGCTAGTCACTTCACTGGGTATATGTAAGGGTTTACAACCATTTTAAATCAATGAATGTTTAACCGATTGCCGACCAGTCGCCGCAGTTTTACTGCGGCAGAATGGCACGGCTGGGCGAAACAGCGTGTGCCCAGAGCCGATGCAAGTGCAAACCGCTATCGCTCGTGACAGAGCGAGAACCGGGATCTGTGTGTGTAAACACACAGATCCCCGTTCTTTCAGGGGAGTAGAGACAGATCGTGTGTTCATACCAAGTATGAACACCGATCTCTCTCTCCTCCTAGACAGTCCCATTCCCCCTAAAGTTAGAACACAGAGGGAACACAGTTAACCCCTTGATCGCCCCCTAGTGTTAACCTTCTCCCTGCCAGTGACATTTACACAGTAATCAGTGCATTTTTATAGCTGTATAATTGTCAATGGTGTCATAGCAAAAAGTAAAAGATAGTATTTTTTTCAAAATTGTCGCTCTTCTTTTGTTTATAGTGCAAAAAATAAAAACCGCAGAGGCGATCAAATACCACCAAAAAAAAGCTCTATTTGTGGGAAAAAAAGGACGTCAATTATGTTTGGGTACAACGTTGTATGACCACGCAATTGTCAGTTAAAGCGACGCAGTGCCGTATCGCAAAAAATGGCCTGATCATTGAGCAGCCAAATCTTCCGGGGCTGAAGTAGTAACTAAAGGCAACACATTTTTTCATTTCGCATAGAGTAAGGAAGGTATAAACTCTTTTTTTTGCCATCTGTGTCCCCTTGGGGAGACTTCTCTTCACTTCCTGTCCCATAGCCAAAACAGGAAGTGAGAGGAAATCCCTCCAAAGTAAAAGGAACTCAAGGGTGTCAACCAGGGTCACCAGAACTAGCATCCAATTTGGATGAGTTCCGCTTTATTACAATTCCGATGTCAACCAAAATTTTAACTTTCAATGATAACAATAAACAGGACTAATAGAGAAGAGGGTGAATCTCGCTAATGGGGGCACAGACAGCAATACAAACTGATAGGTGTTGTAATCCATCCTAAAAAAATAAAATAAAAAAAAAAAGGTTTTGCCTCAAGTTACACTTTAATGTACAGAAACAGCATACATAGGTAAATGTTCACCCAATTTTCTGGAATCTTTGTAAATAGCAAAGGATATGGACATTTTTTAATTTAGCATACAGTCTTGCCAGCTGTAATTTATTAACTGAATTTCCTTTTCTGGAATTTTTTTTTTTTTATTCAGTTCTAATAAATAATGTAGATTATGCTCTAGAGCAGGGGTGTCAAATACAATTTCATCGTGGGCCGCATCCGCGTTATAGTTGCCCTCAAAGGGCCGGTTGTATCTGTAAGACTATGTATGCAGATTTCAGGAGTACACGACTTACAGAGTGCAGCATTTAGGGGTACACTATGTACAGAGCGCATGGTTTGTGGGTACGCATAGAGTGCAGCTTTCAGGAGTGTGCTACGTACAGAGTGCACAGTTTAGGGGTGCGCTACGTATAGAGTGCAAGGTTTAGGAGTGTGCTACATACAGAGTGCAAGGTTTAGGAGTGTGCTACATACAGAGTGCAGGGTTTAGGAGTGTGCTACATACAGAGTGCAAAGTTCAGGAATATGCTGTGTGCAGAGTTGAGTGTGCTACATACAGAGTGCAGGGTTTAGGGGTGTGCTATACACAGTGTGCAGAGTTCAGCAGTGTGCTATGTACAGGGTGCATAGTTTAGGGGTGCACTACTTATAGAGTGCAGGGTTTAGGAGTGTCCCAAGTACAAAGTGCAGAGGTCAGGAGTACGCGGCTTAAAGAATGCAGGGTTTCGGGGTGCGCTACATACAGAGCGCATAGTTTAGGGGAGTGCACTGTGTGCAGAGTTCAGCGCACAACATACAGAGTGCAGGGTTTAGGGGTGTGCTATACACAGTAAGCAGGGTTCAGCTGTCTTTCACATGATGGGCACATCTCCCCCCACAGGCTTCATTCCTCCCTTCCACAAAAGCTTCCTTGTATCTCACCAACCTGGCCTGGCCTAGGCTATAAGAAGGTTACCAAGACCCTGAAACTGAGCTGCAGCAGTGTGGCCAAGACCATACAGCGGTTTAACAGGACAGGTTCCACTCAGAACAGGACTCACTGTGGTTGACCAAAGAAGTTGAATGCACATGCTCAGCGTCATATCCAGAGGTTGTCTTTAGGAAATAGACGTATGAGTGTTGCCAGCATTGCTGAAGAGGTGGGGGGGTCAGCCTGTCATTGCTCAGACCATACACCACACACTGCATTAAATTGGTCTGTATGGCTGTCGTCCCAAAAGGAAGCCTTTTCTAAAGATGATGCACAAGAAAGCCTGCAGTTTGCTAAAGACAAGCAGACTAAGGACTTTGATTACTTGAACCATGTCCTGTGGTCTGATGAGACCAAGATAAGCTAATTTGGTTCAGATGGTGTCAAGCGTGTGTGGTGGTAACCAGGTGAGGAGTGCAAATACAAGTGTGCCTACATTCAAGCATGGTGGTGGGAGTGTCATGGTCTGGGGCTGCATAAATGTTGCCGACACTGGGGAGCTACAGTTCATTGAGGGAACCACGAATGCCAACATGTACTGTGACATAATGAAGCAGAGTATGATCCTCTCCCTGGGCCACAGGGCAGTATTCCAACATGATAATGACCCCAAACACACCTCTAAGAAGATCACTGCCTTGCTAAAGAAGCTAAGGTTAAAGGGGATGGACTGGCCAAGCATTTCTCCAGACCTAAACTCTATTGAGTATCTGTGGGGCATCCTCAAAACGGAAGGTAGAGGAGCGCAAGGTCTCCAACTTCCACCAGCTCCGTGATGTTGTCATGGAGGAGTGGAAGAGGACTCCAATGGCAACCTGTGAAGCTCTGGTGAACTCCATGCCCAAGAGGGTTAAGGCAATGCTGGAAAATAATGGTTGCCGCACAAATTGACACTTTTGGCCCAATTTGGACATTTTTCCTTAGGGGTGTACTCACTTTTGTTGTCAGCCGTTTAGACATTAATGGTTGAGTTATTTTGCGGGGACAACAAATTTACACTGTTATACAAGCTGTACACTCACTACTTTACATTGTAGCAAAGTGTAATTTCTTCAGTGTTGTCACATGAAAAGATATAATAAAATATTTACAAAAATGTCAGGGGTGTACTCACTATTGTGAGATACTGCAGCCCTCAAATTTTCCACTCGCCTACTCGCATTTTGCTAAAATAAAATGAGGGCTGGTGAGGAGCTGGGCTTCCTGGGAGTGAAGAACGAGCACCACCGGCAGACGGGGTTGATCATGAGCCATTCTCCCAGCGATCGCCCCGGGGAAGGAGAGCATGGAGAAAGAGGAGAGCCGTGGGATTACAGAGCTAGGGTAGCCCGCTGTAACAGCTTACATTAAAATTCCCTCTGTTCGCCATCAGGGTGGGCACAGGTGAGGCTGCAATGGTGGGCACAGGTGAGCCTGCATTGATGGGCACTGGCAAGGCTGTACTGAGGGGCACTGATAAAATTGTTAATATAAATTTTTGTAACTTAATTCTGCATAAAACATTTAAGTGCAATTTCATGAGATAATTTATGAGGGCGTGTTTAGGGTGAAATTAGGGTGGGGGCAGGGTAGGGGTTGGGTGGGGCAACTGGTGGCGAGTAAATAACCCTTGAGGCCTGGCTAGTAGCTCAGGACTTGAAATTTTGAGCCCTGAGATACTATATTATATATATATATATATATATATATATATATATATATATATATATATATATATATATATATATATATATATATATATATATATATATATATATATATATAGATAGATAGATAGATAGAAGGGGGGGGGGGGTGTTACCACGCTGGAAAAATAATAAAAAGAAATAGGCCAAAAAAGCAGCAGCATACAGTGTGATGACACAGGTGAATCAAATAAAATTGGAAAAGCTGTCTTAATGTATTGAGTCTTGATGATTTACACTTGATGATTTAAACCACCGCAGTGTGCACACACAAACAGAGTGCCCGACCACCGTAGCTGTAGATTCTGCTTACCAGACGGGGTCCCCATTGACAATGACTTTTGATGACGAAACACGTCTGGAGGAAGGCACGTGGTGACATCACCACGCGATCCGAGTAGGACGGGCTCCATTTGTTTATGCCGGCCGGCAAACTTTTCATTCATTGATATGACTTCTTAATTGTAAGTGCAATATTTTATTTAATAAATCTGTAAGTTCAGACTATATTACACTATGGTCAGTTCTTTTCTCTTCCTGAGCATCCATTGGGTACACACAGACATTTTAATGAGGAAGTGATCAATACCATCCGATTACCATCTGCATTGTGGTCATCTGCAAGCTTAACCACTTCCCGCCCGGTCAATAGCAGATTGACGTCCGGGAAGTGGTTCAGTTATCCTGTCTGGGTGTCATATGACGTCCTTCAGGATAACATCGCGGCGATCGGTGGTGCAGTGTGTGTCAGTCTGACACACCGATACACCGATCTCGGTAAAAGAGCCTCCGGCGGAGGCTCTTTACCACATGATCAGCTGTGTCCAATCACGGCTGATCACAATGTAAACAGGAAAAGCCGTTGATCGGCTTTTCCTCATACACGTCGGACAGACGCGAGTAGCGGAGAGCCGATCGGTGGCTCTCCTGACAGGGGCAGCTGATTGTTGCATTGCAGACCCCCCTCGGATGCCCACACTAGACCACCAGGGAAGCCCCCAGGACCACCAGGGAAGTGGGCAACATGTGGATGGCCAGGTATGTACCCCATGGCCATCCACATGTACAAATGAATGCCCAATCTGTGCCAATCAGTGCCCACAAATGGGCACTGACTTGCACCATGATGAAACAAATTAAATCAGCAATGCCACCCATCAGTTTTATCAGTGCCACCATCAGTGTCCATCCGTGACCACCTATCGTGCCCAGTGCCACCCATAAGTACCCATCAGTGCCGCCTATGAGTGCCCATCAGTGCCACATATCAGTGCCCGTCAGTGCCACCTCATCAGTGACCGTCAGTGCCACCTCATCAGTGCCCGTCAGTGCAGCCATATCAGTGCCCGTCAGTGCAGCCATATCAGTGCCCGTCAGTGCAGCCATATCAGTGCCCGTCAGTGCAGCCATATCAGTGCCCGTCAGTGCAGCCATATCAGTGCCCGTCATTGAAGAAGAAAACTTACTTATTTACAAAAAAATTTAAACAGAAACAAAGAAAAACACAATTCGCAATTTTCGGTCTTTTTTTATTTGTTGCACAAAAATAAAAATAAAAAACGCAGAGGTGATCAAATACCACCAAAAATAAAGCTCTATATGTGGGAACAAAATGATAAAAAATTTGTTTGGATACAGTGTTGTATGACCGCGCAATTGTCATTCAAATTGCGACAGCGCTAAAAATTGGCTTGGGCGGGAAGGTGTCTAAGTGCCTGGTATTGAAGTGGTTTAAGGCCTGGGCTGGGTTATAGCCATCCACCTTTGACCACTTGCCGCCAGCCATATAGCAGAATGACGGCAGCAAAGTGGTTTCAATATCCTGACTGGGCATCATATGACATCCTCAGGATATTAAGCCGATGCACGACCTGGGGGCGTGCATCGCGACGATAGTTGTTGCGGTGTGTCAGTCAGACACCCCGCAACACTGATCTAGGTAAAGAGTCTCCGTCACAGCATGTGATCAGCTGTGTCCAATCACGGCTGATCACAATGTAAATAGGAAGTGTAGGAAATGTAAATAGGAAGAGCTGGTGATCGGCTTTTCTTCACTCGCGTCTGACAGACAAGAGTAGGACCACCAGGGATGCCACCACACTGGACCACCAGGTATGCCCCCCCCCCTAGACCCCCAAGGAAATGCACATCTGTGCCCAGGCAGCTGCCAATCAATGCTCAGGCAGCTGACAATCAGTGCCCATTGACAATGCCTACCACTGCCAGTGCCACCAGGGATGCCAATCAGTGCCTCATATCAGTGATGTGCATCAGTGCCCATCAGTGCCACGTATAAATGCCCATCAGTGCCGCCTATCAGTGCCCAGCAGTGCCGCCTATCAGTGCCCACCCATAAGTACCCATCTTTTCATCCTTTCAGTGCCCAGTGTCGCCTATCAGTGCCCACCTGTGCCACCCATGAGTGCCCACCAGTGCCACCTATCAATGCCCATCAGAGCTGCATATCAGTGCCACCCATCAGTGCCGCATGTCAGTGCCCCCTCATCGGTGCCGCCTTATCAGTGCCCATCAGTGAAGGAGAAAAAAAAACGTATTTACAACATTTTATAACAGAAACAAAACCAAAACTTTTATTTTTTTCAAAATTTTCGGTCTTTTTTTATTTGTTTAGCAAAAAATTCAAACCGCAGGAGGTGATCAAATACCACCAAAAGAAAGCTCTATTTGTGGGAACAAAATTATAGTTTGGGTACAGTGTAGCACGACCGCGCAATTGTCATTCAAAGTGCGACAGCGCTGAAAGCTGAAAATTGTCCTGGGCAGTAAGGTGTATATGTGCCCGGTATTGAAGTGGTTAAAGCTTGCCGTCTGGTAAGCAGAATCTACAGCTACGGTGGTCGGGCACTCTGTTTGTCTGTGTGTGCACACTGCGGTGGTTTAAATCATCAAGTGACTTCAATTTGTATTAGTTATAATTGATTTCCTTGGCACCATGCTAGTTTTTATGGACTCAATACATTAAGACTGCGCAGCTTTTCCAATTATACTCTTGCATAAAGAGAGTAAAAATGTATGAAACTGTAAGGGTGAGAATTTCATACATGTTGCAACAGCAGCATTAAATGGGTTGTAACCTCTCGACGTTTTTCACCTTAATGCATTCTATGCATTAAGGTGAAAAACCTCCTGTGCTGTAGCATCGCCCTCGAGCCCCCCTTATACTTACCTGAGCCCCGTAATTCCCACGACGGGAACGAGCACATCCGCTCCGGACGGTGTCTTGTGTCCTGATTGGATAGATTGATAGCAGCGCAGCCATTGGCTCCCACTGCTGTCAATCAAATCCAATGATGTGGGTGCCGGAGCCGAGTCCTGCTGTCTATGTTTACGGACACAGCAGCAGGACGCAGAATCGTTCCCACACGGGGCACTCGAGAAGAGGAGGAGCCAGGTGCGCCGCGGAGGGACCCCAGAAGAAGAGGATCAGGGCCACTCTGTGCATAACCAAGTGCACAGCGGAGGTAAGTATGACATGTTTGTTATTTTTAAAACCAAACCTTTACAACCACTTATACTACTACTAATAATATAAAATAAATAAAAATATAAAAAGGCATACTTGGACAAACTTTGTTAGCCGAGAATCCATCTGCATCAAAATTTCTTCCCAGGCTTCACACATACAAGTCAGAGACAACTGTAAATACTGAAAATTAAAAAAAAAAAGAATAGTAAAATAATAGAAATACTTTGAAGCACTCTTAGCACCCAACATGTCCACTTTCAAACATATCTAGATTGGAGTTTATTAGTTTGGTCCTCGTTCATCCTTTTCCACTATGGTACAAATATGAGTTTTTACATTGCTCAAGAAATCCAAACTGCTTTGTGACCAGAGGACCCCTGCTACAACATGCTTTCAAAAAACATTTCCTAAAAGTGATAGAATATTGTATTTTCAGTGAGCACCCATTGTGCAGAACTACTAAGCAAACCAAAAAAAAATCTTGCATATGAAAAGAAAAAAAAAGTACAAATGAAAAAAAAAAAAATACCACCCGATGCAAAAGCTACAGTTTACCTTAAATGTCTATCAAGTTAACTTTTCTTTCAAATAACAAAAATAAAATCAGAACATATCAAGCATGGCTGCAGTGTTCAAATCTGTATTTTCCTTCTGGGAAAGAAACACCTTCTGCTTTGGGGACATGCACACATTGTTCCATTTAAAGGCAAATTCACTTTCCATTAGTTTTCACTTCAGAGTGATTTACCTGACGAAGAGTTGAAATGTGTGTAAACTTTCGTGCCATTCGTGTAACCTCAGGTAAATAGGAAGAAAGCAAGCTGGTATCCAACTGCAAGATAAACGGGGTTTAAAAATTAAAACTGACATTTATGAATTCAATGTAGTCTTTTCTAGCCATTTCTGTAGCTCACCTGGAAATATGTGATCTCAGGGGTAGTGTTTGTTGAAAGCTCAGTAACAACAGCGAGGGATTTTAAGTCACTTGACAAGCACAGACCAAGGCAAGAGCCAAACACCTGAAGTTAAAGACATAAACATATTTAGTGTAATGAGGACAACACAGGGAGCTAAAATTCACAATAAAACACCCTCTCTCTATCCTCAATGGAAGAGAACGCACCTACCAAAAAAGGACAAGAGTCCTAAAGATATTTTCAGTTGGAGAACCAAGCGCTTTCTGCAAAATCTGTCAATGATCTTCATGTCAATGGATGCCAGTGAAGATCTTTGGCAGATCTATCCTCCGAGGTGTAGTATTATAGTTATTTTATAATAATTTTCTTGTTATATTTATAATCAGCACAACAGAAATAACAATTTCAGCATTAGCTGCAGTCAAAAAAAAGTCTAGCTTTTGGACTGTCTCCAAATACAGAGTGGTCACAGTCTGAGAAATCATTTATTTTACACACCTTAAGAGAGGTCAGAGCTGTAATAAGGATACGCTTATATGAACTGCAGGTAGTGCCATCTACCATCAAGCAACCTGACTGAAATAAAGCCATTTATGCTATACCCCCAATCCTCATACACTTGTTTTTCTCTGTAAGGCCTAAGAAAGAGTTCCGATTCTGAAAAACGGTTATTTCCTCCAGGATTAAGCCAGTGCAGGGATGTTTGTTGGTACCCATCTACTACCTTTCCCCATCATATTAATAAACCTGCATACTCAAAATAACTAAAAACACACATTTACCTGAAATTTAAAGCAAGTACATTTTATATTATTCAAGCATCTTAAAGAAATTCAAAACACTTTCTGAGTTGTAAGGCATTTCCATTTATCCAACTATACAGAACTAGCTGGCTAAAAGATATGCCTGACCCTAAAAGATATCCCTATGGGCTGGTTGGCTCTCTTTATTCAAAATGATACCAGACACATAAAAGACAGATATTGGAGAAATAATAAACAACATACATAAATTACAAAAAAAAATACAATACCTCTGTAATTGTAGCAATCTTGTACATTCCATAGGCATAGACTTCAATTTGCCCCGATTCCCCTCCAAGGACCAAAGCATTGAGTCTGTATAAAATAGTGCATAAAAGTAATGTTAAATGAGAATTCTGACAAAAAAAAAAAAAACTGACGACACCCACTTGCTAGATAACTAGAATATAATCTGACAGATGTCATTATTTCCTTTATTGCCAATAAATCTTTGACATTAAATTAATAATAACTAATTTGCATTTTCAAACAATGAACCTATTATTATTATTTTTCCTGTGACAAAGGAAATGCTTATAACAGAAATCACACTATGAATGATTATATAATGAAATATAATTGTTACATGTGGTAACCAGCTACAGAGCAATTTACTTTTTGTAATAGATATTTTTTATTGTATTTTACAATTCTGGTAGTTAAACTGGCAGAACTCTATAAAAGCAGCAGAGCTTTATTGCAGGCTGAAGGCAGAAATGACGCAGAAAGCAGGGGATCTGCACAAGAGTATAGCTGTGGCACACTTCTGGCTAATAGTATTTTGTCAGATAAAGCAGTTCCCTTTCATAGCTGTACTTCAACAATATATATTGGGGACTTTGAAAACATTAACATTTTAAAAGAATGTTTTCAGTATTCAGCAAATTTAGGTATTAAAAGGGCACATACATGTTTTTTCTAAGTTATGTATTAAAATAATTGATTTTATATATTAAACAGGAGGTTTCACTAAAGTAATTAGGACATTTTTATGTTTACCGAAAACTAGTAAAATCCTTTATTAATATAAGCCTTTAGACTTTCAAATACAAGTATACCTATCAAAAGGTAGGAGGTAGGAGTATAAATGGAGTGATAAACCACATCTTAATAGTCTTATATGTGAACATGTGTTTATACAGGGAACTACAGAATTATTGGCGTTTTTTTTTTTTTTTTTTAAACTATATTATATGATTATTCCTTATTGTTATTTTATTTTTCTCCCTTTTTGAAGATTATATTTTGGCACTGATCTTGTTCTTCCCTCCTTGAGTGCCCTGGGTGCATGGTTTTTGGGTTCGGTATTGCCCCTGTAAACTGACCACCAGAGTATATAAAATACAAGCCAAAAGTAAGGGTTAAAAAGTAGTGATTTATTGTTCACAGTAAAAACCATAACAGGTTGTACGATACCAAGCCGGTGTTGGTAGATGTAGACGGGCTAATATCAACATGGTACGGTGGACAGGGGAATGGAAGGAGTCCGCTGTGGTGTGTAGCAAACAGCCGCTGGGACGGAGCCGCAGATGGTTAAGAGCTGAGCCGGAATCCGTCGGCACTCCCGTGAAGTGCAGAACTGAAGATGATTGCCAATCAAACCAGCATTGAGCGCTTCCCCTGCAGCTCGGCTCTCGAGTGTCTGTGGCTCCTTCCCAGCGGCTGTTTGCTATACACACCATGGGGGACTCCTTCCATTCCCCTGCTCACCGGACCCAGTGGATATTAGCCCATCTACCCACACCGGCTTGGTATTGTAAAACCTGTTATGGTTTTTAAACTTTACTGTGAACAATAAATCACCACTTTTTAGCCCTTATTTTTGGCTTGTATTTCATATACTCTGAGAATTCAATGTCAACCACATCTATCCAGATAGTGCAGTCTATTTTCTGGTTTGTATTCCTAGTCACTGTGTGTACTATTCCTGACGGCTGCATCAGATTGGCCCTTGGGCAGTGGACAGTGTGATTAACCATAGGGCTCCGCACTTGGGACACTTTGTGGTTTCTGACCACCTGGATATACTTTCTCTTTCTTGGGTAAACTTTCAATATTAATAAATACTTTGGATAAAGGGTAGCTTTATATTTATAATGGTGTGCTATGTCATAACTGCTGGATATATTGTTTCACAAGCTGACATTATTATTATATTTTATGGTTTATAAGTCTTATATGTATCACTACTATTTTTTCATTTTTGGTTTCAGCACACCCCTCTCCTGAAGAAGCTTACTATGAAACACGTTTACATCTTTTTACTCCTCTATAGCCAACGTCCTTTCTCATTATGTAACAAACACTGTATATGTCAAGTTTGATAATGATAGCTTTTACTATATTGGCTCTCAGTTTGGATAAATGTAACTTATGCTATACTGTGGATGGGTCTATACATGAGGTTTGTGTTTTGATGAAGTAGATGATATATATTTTTTTATTACTGTTTATCTTCCTTTCTTTTAAGGACTCATCCTGATATATATCTTTGAGTTAGAATAATAAACATGAGATTTTAACAGCTATACAAATGTGTTGAATCTTTGAGAGATTACACACCTTAAAAATCCCACCAGAATTTCAAATAAAATTGAACATTTATGTTTGGGTAAACTGTAAGAAAAGTTGCGTTTAAATCATTTGTCTTAATTTCATATATTTACTGTACACACATGGCATAAGTATATAGTATATTTTATCTAAAACACTTACTTAACATCTCCCAAAAGCTTCAGTATTTCATCAGATTTTTCTTCACTAGAATATAAAATAGTTTAGATTTTAGTTGGAAGTGTTGGCACATATATAAATAGTTTCCACAAGGCATATTTTGCACTTGTGATTTAGTAGATAGGCAATAATCCCTTATACTCAGGAACTGGGCAGAGCTGCAGTTGATTTCTGGTTTGGATATTTCCAGCTGTTCACCCCAGTTCTGGGGGAGGATGGTGGTTGTGGTGGACAGGTTGGGAGATGGTATATTCACAAAGTTTGTCCTTAGCGCCCTTCATTACATAAACCCCCTTTACAGCACAGCCCCCCCCCTTTATATCAGTGTCCACATTCCCACTTTACATCACAGTTGCCCAAGTCTCACTGTGTCCTCAGTTCCCCTTCACATCACAGCCCCCCTTTACATTACAGTGCCCCTTTACAGTGCAGTCCCCTTTAAATTAATGTAACAGGGACTGCTCTGTAAAGGGGTGCTGTGATGTAAAGGGGACTGAAATTTAAAAGGGGAACTGTAATGTAAAGGGGGGCTGTGATGTAAAGGGGACTGCACTGTAATGTAAAGGGGGATGTGATGTAAAGGGGACTGGACTGTAATGTAAAGGGGGATGTGATGTAAAGGGGACTGCACTGTAATGTAAAGGGGGATGTGATGTAAAGGGGACTGCACTGTACTGTAAAGGGGTCTGGGTTATAAAGGGGACTGCACTGTAAAGTGCCCCGTTACAGTGTAGTCCCCTTCATATTACAGTGCCCCCTTTACATCACAGCACCCCTGCAGTCTGCCCCCTACTCTCCTTTCCTCTTTAACATCAATCTCTGCTTCCCCTGCTCAGGACTCCTACCTGCAGGGCAGAGGCTGTTAACAGTCCATGTGTCCTCTCCCAGCTCCCCCGCCCGCAAGCCCAGCTGACAATGTCATCCTATCAGCAGGGCAGGGGGCGGGAGGAGCTCTCTTTTCTGATCTGCAGCTCCTCCCAGCCCACGCCCTGCTGATAAGATGACATTTGTTGGGCGGTAGAGGAGGCAGAAGAGGACACACTGGCATGGTCGTAGAGCAGGTTTTGAGCGGCGACCGCGGTCTGTGCTAGTCCTGTGCAGACCGCGGTCGCTGCTCATCTCCTGCTGTGCGGCCCGGTCAGCAACAGGCCACGGACCGACACCGATCCAAGGCCTGGGAACCCCTGCATTAGAATCTTTCCCCAACATGGGAACTAGGATGCAAGTTCATGGCTGTATGCAAGATCCTATCAAAGAAAGATTTTATAAAAGCTTCTCTATGTAGCAGATGAAAAATACCTTTACTTAATGAAGCTATATCACATACCATGTTAAGAACCATCATACAAAACTAGGAAAAAAAAAAAAAAAAAAAAAAAAAAACTTACCTAAAGATTTTTGCAGTAGCATTGTAACTAGAAAACAAAACAAAAAAAAAAAGACCATAAGTACATAATACAAAAGGACCAGTAATACTTCTAGTACACATAAAGCTACATCATTTCCGCACACTCTGTTCCCTTCACCTGCCTTGATCCTAGTACATTGTCTTACTAACAAACTGACAGCGGCAGCAGAAAACATGGAGTGGCCTGCACAGACAATACCCTTCAAGATGAGTAAATATGATGACTAATAATTATTTTCAGGGTCTCAGCTTAAAGCCCAACCCTAGCCAAGTTTATTTTTTTTTAACTTCTGCACAAATGGAGAATTTTTATTGATGTGCATCCCTGTTGAGGACAGATTTTCTGTTTAAGTTATTTAGTAGAATTGAGAGGAAATGGAATATCTGTAAGGTTTTTTTTATTGCCCTTTTATTTCCTGTCATGGGGTGGTTGTCCTGCTTAGAAAGTAAGAATAAATCCCCTCAAATATGACACAAACTGGAATTAAAAACATCATACATTCTAATACCCAAAAAAATAAAAGTTTTGGCTTGAATCGGGTTTTAATGCAAAATTCCAGGTTTGTTTAAAAAATAAAAATTCAAAATATACTGTAATTCACATCCCAAAATTATTTTTGTCCAAGAGGTGAATTCAAAGCCTTACCTTTTTTTTTTGTTATGCAGTCAGCACATAAAGAGTAAAGAACATGACAAATACAGTATATGTTTATTGTTACTATGTATGTTTAAGTGTACGAAGCTGCCCTATGCTCACAGCATGCTGGAGCGCTGAACTGCTGCTCACACACATCAGACAGGGTCTCCATCAGTCCCTTTCACAGCACTTTAATCAGCAACGCTCACCCATCTGCAATGGTCTGACACACCCCCTCTACAGTACAATAAAACAATACTCACACCTGAGTTAAAGTGTTACTAAACCCACAACAGTAAAATGAGTGTGTATATGCAGTAAAGCAGGCTTGTTATACTCAGTGTGGAATCTAAAAGGGGTTAAAGAGGTCGTAAACATCAAAAAACCTGCAAGACAAAAAAGACATAATTATGAAATACTTACCTTAGAACGATGTTCTTTCAGTGCGCATGGGCCGATGATGTCGGAGGCAGCGTATATATAGTAAATGTCTCCTAAACGGTGCAAGTTTAGGAGATATTTACAGTACCTACAGGTAAGCCTTATTATAGGATTACCTGTAGGTACAATTAAAGAGGAAGATTTACTTCCTATTTAATCTTGCGCATTGTGTAAAAAGATTGTTTGATCCTGTCTTCTCTGATCCTCTTCTTTTACTGTCCCCACCCAAGCCATCTGCTGATAGAACAGAGCCTTGGGGACACTCTGCACATGATCAGTTTGGTGTGTACTGCTGGAGAGGTTTATTTAATTTTTTTGGGGAGGGTGCATGTGATCGGCACAGGGCCAATCAGCACTCTCCAGACAGAAGGACAGGAGTCATGCAGCCTCATAGGACAGTTAGAGGAGAATGAAAAAACTCCTACAAACTTTAACCAGTGCTCGGCCTGACACTGATAGAAGCCACAAGACTGCTTTATACTGCTGATGAGGGAGGGTATTTATCAGTTTATATTTATTAAAATAAATGGATTTCCATGTTCTGTGTACTGTGAGAGACCAGATAGAGTGAATGCAGGGTCCTGGGTTTAATAACTCTTTAACTAAAATGCTACGTATGGGTTGTGTTGGACTGATGTGCTCTGTGTACTGAAAACATCATGATCATCCCAATTAACCACTTCCCATCCGGAGGCTGTCATATGACGGCCTCTACTTTTCGGGGGTATATCTGAATGATGCCTGTAGCTACAGACATCATTCAGATATTGCCGTTTTCAGCCGGCGATTCCCTGCACCATAAGAACGATCATAGCGGCTGTTCCAACGCTTGATCGTTCTTATGGGCGGCGGGAGGGGACGCCCCCCCCCTCCCGCCGCCCTCCGGTGCTTCTACCGATTCACCAATCCCATCGGTGAGTCGGACACAGGATCCGCTGGCCCCCAAATGATGACCATAGAGATTTCCGGCGGACCAGATGATCGTTCGGAGGCCGGGCGCGATGTTATGACGTCACGCCCGGCCTCTGCATTCAAATAACGGCGCCTCCTCCGCTGGGAAGCGGTGATCGTTTTTATTTTTTTTATTTTAGGCTTCCCAGCCTAGAGGTGAGATGTGGGGTCTTATTGACCCCATATCTCACTGTAAATAGGTCCGATCATGTAATATTCCTATTACAAGGGATGTTTACATTCCTTGTTATAGGAATAAAAGTAATACATTTTTTTTTTTTTAAACTGTCAAACTCAAAAAATAAAAGTCAAATTAACAATAATAAAAAATTTTTTTTTTTAAAGCGCCCCTGTCCCCGTGAGCTCGTACGCAGAAGTGAACGCATACGTAAGCCCCGCCCATATATGAAAACAGTGTTCAAACCACACATGTGAGGTATCGCCGCGAACGTTAGAGCGAGAGCAATAATTCTAGCCCTAGACCTCCTCTGTAACTCAAAACATGTAACCAGTAAAACATTTTAAAGCGTTGCCTATGGGGCTTTTTAAATACCAAAGTTTGGCGCCATACCACGAGCGCGTGCAATTTTGAAGCGTGACATGTTGGGTATCTATTTACTCGGCGTATCTTCATCTTTCACATTATGCAAAAAAAATTGGACTAACTTTACTGTTTTGTTTTTTTTTAAGCATGAATTGTTTTTTTTCTGAAAAAAACGTGTTCGAAAAATTGCTGCGCAAATACCGTGCGAGATAAAAAGTTGCAACGACTGTCATTGTATTCTCTAGGGTCTTTGCTAAAAAAAAACATATATAATGTTTGGGGGTTCTATGTAATTTTCGAGCAAAAAAATTATGAATTTTACATGTAGGAGAGAAATGTCAGAATTGGCCTGGATGCGAAGTGGTTAAAAAAATAAAAATATCCAAACAATTCAAATACAAAAATGTTCTTGGCACAACATTTTATCTGCATTAAAGTATATTTTTGTAAATGTTTAAATAACTCTTTATTACATTTCCACATTTATTTTTAACAAGTAAACATTTCCACATTTACATCTGAATAAATAAAATGGGCTTACTTTTTTGGCAGTGCTGGTAACTTTGGTAGAATGTTAGATTCATTTTCTGCCTTATAAAATGATGTCAAGACGCTACAAATAGAAAAAGAGAATATCAGGCATATCATTTATAACCAACTAAGAGAAAAGGAAATCCTAATGCCTAAAAACAGTTTTGCAACGTTAGCATGTGTTAATAAAACTGTACATATATTTTCAGCTATTTAGTATATCCTGGTGAAATATACCTTGTTTTTTTAGGACAAATTAGTCTTCATTTGGTGGTGGAGATTTTTTTCATTTATCAAACGATAAAATTTGACCCAAAATAGTAAAAAATACAATTATATTGTGAAATGTAACTGTACTAAATACTTCTTGCCATTAAAGTGGTTGTAAACCCTTGTTTACAACTTTATATTACAGGTAAGCTTATATTAAGGCTTACATGTAGCTAACAAGGATAACTCCTAAACCTGCACGGTTTAGGAGATATCCCTGTATTTGCATGTGCCGACATCATGCGGCACATGCACACATAAGAAAACTGAAGCAATGGCACTATATGCTGTTGCTTCAGTTATACTGTGCCGTTCCTGCGCGCCGTTCCCGGGTCAACATATCGGCGGTCGGAGGGGGAGACGTGGACCGATGCGGGAGCTTCGATCTGAGGTAAGTGATACATAATTAGCTAGTATGCTATGCATACTAGCTAATTATGCCTTTGTGCTGCAGGGTTTTTCATTTTTTCATTTTTTTTGCTGAGGGTTTACTTCCTCTTTAATATAACCCACCACCAAAAAGCAACCAAAAATAAATATTGCCACTCCTAATGAAAACAGGGATACCACATATGTGTATATCATTATGCATTTTTTCTAAAATACACTGACCCTGAATTTGACTCTAACCTATATTAAACCCTGATCAAGCCATTTTATCTTTATTTCATATTTTTATCCTCTAGCTTGGAGAAAAAGATACAATGTATCTTTTTCTCCATTCAGTACTGCGGCGGGCTGTCCAGTTGCTGATCACTGCGATAGCCACAGAGATCATGTGGTCAAGAGTCGTCCTCCCAGAACGTTTATTTGCAAATAAGTCTCAATGCTGGCAGCACTCTGTGCAGCGGACTTCCAGGACAGGTACGCACATGTGCAGTTCCACAAAAGACAACCCACTTTGGTGAGGCTTCATATGCTCATACACTCAGCAGAATCATATCCTTGGCTAAAATCAGTGTCTTTGGATACTAGGGGTAATAAGGTTTGTTCCGTGTAATTAGAGACTGCAGAGATTCTTCTGTGGTTCAGGTGGTGAGATTTTGAAGGAAAGCTATGCGTTCTTGGTGGGTTCCACTATTAAAGCCATCCTGTTTCTTTTCCCTGCATGGGCAAAGAGCAGGTAACTTTTAAAAGCAAAGAAATGGGAAAGCAGTATGTAATGTAAGGTTACTGCATTTTGTTAATGCTTTTAAACATTTTACTACCACTACCATAACTATTCCAGCTGGGCTATGGAAGAAAATAAGCTTGTTGTAACAGCAACTCCCCAAAACACTGAAGGCTCTTCCTGAGTGGTCCAAGGTAACATACAAGCAACTTTTATGTTTCTGGTGGCAGGGGGAAGTTGATCCTTGCATGTAAAGACTGCTACCACAGTGTGCATGTCACAGTATTACATGTCCCCAGCAGCGATAATGACATGGGATATGCAAAATCCGTTAAAGCCACAATGTGCCACAGTATGTTTTAGCACTGGCATAGTTCCAAGAGTTCTTCAACAATGCTAGCACATCTCGCATTTTCCTCAGAAAGATATCTGCCCATCTATGGTCACACTTATCCCAACCTTAAGGTACTTACCTGCTTTCCTCTGTCACTTCCATCCAGTGCATACAGGACACTGTTGTTTCTACAGAAAAGGAATGTAGAGTCTCAGGCTTTTCCACATCACAAAGCACAACACGTCTGGTATCAGCCAGGCCAAAAGCCAAAACTATAAGTAAAAAACAAAATTGCTCTTAAGACACCGTCATAAAGATACCAAAATACACTAAATACATAAAACACCACTGATCCAAATTTACTTTTGCCATCGGGTCTCCATGCCAGACATGACACTTCTTTCCCTGTATTCTCATTTGGAGGTAAATTCCACACTCTCTGAATATTTGCCAGTCGATGCAGCAACACCTAAAAGGAAATCATATCAACATAATTATCTTATATACCGATTTAGTTATTAATCACAGTTTAAAGCATAACCACAAAATACCACAATCACAAAAATACCAAAAGAAGTTCCGTGCAAAGAATAGATTTATACCACCCTCTCCAGGTGCCCGTGTCTACCATCTTCACTCAGCTGACATGGTACAACTTATGTCAGAATCTTGAAAGTTGTGAATGCCGAGGAGTTTTGGATGCCTTTGACCCCCATTATGTGCGGTTATCCAGTCCGATGACCCCTACATCACTATTATGCTGCTCAGCCCTAAAGCACCCTTGGGACCCAAAAGATTTAGCTGCAGATTGCCTAAGGCAGTTGATAAAGGTAGTAGGTCACCACTGTAGGATTTATCCTGCACACACTGAGGCAAAGGATGCAAAATAGCAGCATATACCTGTATAATACACGCTTCAAAAATTAGGTACTTACAATCTATCCTAACAATAACAGACTCATAAAGAGTACATTAAAAAGTATTACTGTATACAAGGTGTTAAAATGTAAAATAAAATCTTCATGAGTCTATGTAAATACACAATTATAAAAGAAGCTTTCAATATATGCTTTTAATTCATGTTGTTTTAACAGCTGTCACTTGATTGGTTGTTTGATCAGATGAGGACAGCTACTTATTCAGGTGACAGAAAAGATAAAGTTAGCCTTATGAATAAATTTGAAGAAGTTTATTATATTTGGTTTTGGGATACAGCAACAAAACATTAGGTGTGTTTAATGGAGTGTATGGCATTACTTGCAGGCGGCTGGCTGCTTTTTTCTAAAATCATTCCTGCATCCTCAGCGGCACATACTGCAGAGTGGCTGTCTTCCAGCCTTGGGAAGGTTAACAAAGCAGCTGCTACAGAGAAAAACATTGCGCAGCTCACCCAACTCCTTCTGCCCTTCCCGACATTCATATCGCTCATATTGCTACACTCCTGTAACTCATCACCTTCTGTGATGGTGGGCAGAGATGCTGTCATTTAGTACCTCCTCATCCTCTATTCACAAAACACGATGCACTGTGTTACAATAGTAGAATTCTTTGAATGAATGAGGGCAGAAGGGGGTTGTAGAAGTGCAAACTTTCTCTGTAGCAACTGTTGTTAACCTTCACAGTGCCAAATACACTTGCTCACTGACCCCCCTGCACAGACAGCACACTGACCCCCCCTGCACAGACAGCACACTGACCCCCCCCTGCACAGACAGCACACTGACCCCCCCCTGCACAGACAGCACACTGACCCCCCCCCCCTGCACAGACAGCACACTGACCCCCCCCTGCACAGACAGCACACTGACCCCCCCTGCACAGCATCCATGCACAGTACAAGCCTCCTGGGACAGCGCTGCCAGCATACCTTTAGGGGTTGAGAAGCTCCTCCTGTGTCACGGTCATTGTAGATGGGGGCTTCTGTGTGCCTCAATTAAAGCCGCTCTCTCGTGGACCCGGTCATGTGACTCTCCTCTGCTGTTTCATTAAGGGTCACATGCCCACTCTCCTCCTCCAATAAAAAGCTACAATCGAGGAGACGGAGCGGGAGGAGAATGGTCATGTAACCATCAATGAGCAGAGGAGAGTCACATGACCGGGTACACAAGAGATCTCGATTGAGAAGCCGCCTCCTACAATCAAGGAGGAGGCGGAGCGGGAGGAGAGCAGCATGCTTCTGCTTACAGGTACCGGCATCGGCATCTGAACCAGGGCCAGGAAGGGCGGGGCGGCCGGCCCGACACCCTCCCAATGAGGCGGACCGCCCGATCCACGCCCCCCCCCCCCCCCCCCGATCGGTAAAAAAAAAATGTGTATATCGGCGTATAACACGCAGGCACGATTTACCCTCTGTTTTCAGGGGGGAAAAGTGCGTGTTATACGCCGATAAATACGGTACTAGTAAAAATCACCAAGTTCCACTGTTTGGGATCATTTGACTCCTTAAAAAGTCTCCTTAACTTGACGTTTGTGCAGAAGCAGAACTAAACTCCAAATTACTTACCTGTGCTTCAATAGCCCAATGCCTGCAATGTCCCTGACAAGCATCTTATGGGTGCTGGTCTTCAGCCATCTTGATTGGCTGGTGCAGGATGTCACCACTCCTGTACATGCGCAGGAGTACAGTCACCCCAGCACACAAGCATTGAGTTAGAATGTAAACGGAGCGGGGGGCGTGGTCTGGACATGCAGCGGTGGAGGACGCTTCTCTCCTGAGCTCTGCCGCCGACCCATTGATTTTAGCATCTTTTCATCTGCACTGAACCCACAACTCACACAGGAGGATGGGTAAGAGGCCTGCCAAGTCGCTGCCCAAGAAAAACCCGTCCACAAGCTCCATTAAACGGTTCCTAACGGACCCGGAGGAGACAGAGGACATGGACGGCCTAGGCCGCTCTCCACGCGGCGGGAGTTTGGGCGCGGACTCCGCCCCCCGCCGCAGAACAGGACCTAGACATCACTGGCCAGTCTCATCTGCCGGCTCAGAGGGCGAGGGGAGTGTATCCCATCAATCGGAGGTAGCAGCCCTGGTCAGCGGGCTCCCCACTAAGACGGAACTGGCCTCGATGCTATTGGGACTCGAACGCTCCATTAAAAGAGAGGTCTCAGCCGTGAGAGCGGATCTCTCACAGGTCCTCGACCACGTGGAGGAGACTGAAAACCGGCTAGACAGGCACGCAACGGCCATCCGGAAACCTCCAGGCAACCACCCGATCGCTGGCCATAGCACACAGGATGGCCCTCTACAAGATCGAGGACCAGGAGAACCGCAACCGGAGAAACAACATCCGCATCCGCATCCGATGACTTACTCCCGTCCGTGCGCGGCATCTTTAATGGCCTACTAGGCCAAGCACCGGACTTTCCACTGAAAATCGTCCGCGTGCACAGGGCCCTCCGCCCGCGTACCCTTTCGACAGACACCCCTCATGATGTGATATGCAGAGTGCATTTCTTCGAGGAAAAAGAACGCATCATGCAGAAGGTACGCTCCATGTCGTCACTAGATTTCGACGGCGCAACACTATCCTTTTTCCCCGACCTAGCCCGGGAAACATTGGAACGCCGAAGGGCCCTACGCCCGCTGACGGAGCTCCTACGCACAACCGCCATCACTTACCGCTGGGGATTTCCCGCGGCCCTCATAGCACGTAGAGATGGGAAGACTGCCATCCTCCGATTCCCGGAAGAGCTGGACAAATTCTGCGCGGACCTCAACATCTCCCCGCCGGATCTATCGGGCTGGCAAGACGTCATACCCCCGCTCCCTAACAACGCGGAACAAAGATGGCAGAAGACAGACCGAAAGCAACGTTCCCCACAAGCGGAGACCTCTCCTCGGCAAACCTGAAACCCTCACTTCTCCCTGGATCTCAATGGCCGCCCGGGCCTTACTCCTTGGGACGCAAGTATAACCTACCGATGTTGCCCCGACTTTTTGTTTTCAGTTACTGTTCTTTTTTCTTTTTTTACTGTACTTAGTTCGTTTACTTGCACCCGCCATGTGCGGAAACCAGGAATGTTCTGGGGCTCCTGGGCCTAGATATGTTTTGCGGCCTCGGTGAACTTACCGCCCAGCCTGACACCGGTAGTGAGGCTTAGGCTTGCTCTACTCCGCACCCAAGGGTACCCTGGCTCAGTTTTTTATATTTTTTTCTTTTTTTTCTTTTTATATGAACATGTGCTCATCCTTCCCCCTCTTTTTGTATCTTATTTTATTTTTTATTTTTGCACAATTCTTATGCCCGTCCACAACTGTGTTTGAGTTGCTGTATTTACATGACGAATGTGTTATTTTGAACTACCGAAGGGTCGGCGCCGGGGTGATGGACTGGGACCCAAACCGATTTGGTGGGTCGCGCTTCATGGCCACGACGTCGCCCCCCCCCTATGGGGGGTGCCTCCCGGGCCTCTGCCTGCAGGCCTCCGCCCCTCCAGGGGCGGCGGTCTGTGCGGTGGTGGCTCGGGGGAACGCCCCCCTTCTTGCTACGCAGGTATATGCGTGCATTTGCAGACCTTATACCATTAGAGTCTGCGGTTTACATGCTCTAAGTGTTTTACCTCTGTATTTGCTCTTTTCCTTTCTGCTTTTCCCCCCCACCCCCCCCCCCCCTTCTCACCCCCTCTTACTACCCCTGTTTCCCTCTGCTCCGGACAGTGCACCCTCGTGATGTCAAAGAAGTGGACACCCTTGCGGAGATCCAATGGCCGCCACAAATCTAGTTTCCCTCAATGTGAGGGGCCTCCATGCCCCAGGTAAGAGACACTCTCTCTACAGAGAACTGGTTCGCCTGCGGGGGGACGTAGTCTACCTGCAGGAGACCCACCTCACGCACACCACACCTGTGCGCCTCTTCTCCCCCCAATACCCCACATGGTATTACAGTCTATCAGACGTCCATAAAGCCAAAGGGGTGGCCATTAGGCTCCGCAGGGGCTCTTCATTTATCCTAGACTCTAGATTGAGTGACCCTGCCTGCAGGCCTCCGCCCCTCCAGGGGCGGCGGTCTGTGCGGTGGTGGCTCGGGGGAACGCCCCCCTTCTTGCTACGCAGGTATATGCGTGCATTTGCAGACCTTATACCATTAGAGTCTGCGGTTTACATGCTCTAAGTGTTTTACCTCTGTATTTGCTCTTTTCCTTTCTGCTTTTCCCCCCACCCCCCCCCCTTCTCACCCCCTCTTACCACCCCTGTTTCCCTCTGCTCCGGACAGTGCACCCTCGTGATGTCAAAGAAGTGGACACCCTTGCGGAGATCCAATGGCCGCCACAAATCTAGTTTCCCTCAATGTGAGGGGCCTCCATGCCCCAGGTAAGAGACACTCTCTCTACAGAGAACTGGTTCGCCTGCGGGGGGACGTAGTCTACCTGCAGGAGACCCACCTCACGCACACCACACCTGTGCGCCTCTTCTCCCCCCAATACCCCACATGGTATTACAGTCTATCAGACGTCCATAAAGCCAAAGGGGTGGCCATTGGGCTCCGCAGGGGCTCTTCATTTATCCTAGACTGTAGATTGAGTGACCCTGCCGGGCGCTTCCTGTTCCTAAAAGGTACACTATATGGCATGCCATGCACCTTGGCCGCGCTTTATGCTCCCAACCGCGATCAGGTCAGCTTTATAAGCTCCACTCTCAAAAAACTTAGAGAATTTGCTCACGGATGTATTCTTCTAGCAGGTGACTTCAATATACCACTGGAACCCAGCTTAGACACCTCCCAGGGCAAATCATGTGTACCCTATAGAAGCCTGCTACACATACGCAAGTGCTTACACGAGACGCAGCTGATGGACGCATGGAGAATTATGCATCCAAAGGCAAAAGACTACACGCACTATTCCCAAGTACACCTTTCTTACTCACGGATTGACCTTTTTCTGATAGACCACCACCACCACCTCCCCCTGATCACAAAAACAGCGATTGAAACTGTCACCTTCTCTGACCACGCCCCCATTACATTAAGCATAAAAATACCCTCCACCCCACTACGCACCACCAACTGGAAATTGAATGATAACCTTCTTACTGATGAAATTGACAGGGAGATGCTAAGTAAAGAGCTAAGTTTATACTTCAGAGATAATACCCTACCAGACACGTCACCCAGCATATTATGGGAGGCGCACAAAGCACACATGCGAGGCAAATTGATTGAACTAGGCTCTAGTAAAAAGAGAGAACGCATACACAAACAGAACGCGCTAATTGCAGAAATAGGCACCTTGGAACAACAGCACAAAGCCAAGCAGTCCCTAGCAGCACTTCATGCACTGACACTGAAACGTGAGGAGTTAAAGTCACTCTTTCACTCTGAGCAGAAAAGACACTTCCGCATGGTAGCTCACCGCTACTATGAGGGGGGAAACAAACCAGGCCGATTACTAGCGCGTTCCCTTCAGCAGAAAAAAGCAGCCTCATTCATAGAAAAAATTAAGACCCCCACAGACACACTTGTATATGACACACCAGGGATAGCCAAAGAATTCCAGGAACTCTACCAACATTTATACCATGTACAACACACAATCCCAGAGCAATCCACTAGAGCAGCCCTTATTAAGGACTACCTGGAACAAGCAAATCTCCCCAAGATAGCCCCAGACATTTTAGCCTCACTGGAGGGCGAATTCACCACCACTGAACTTTGCACCGCATTGAAGGCAATGGCTAACGGAAAGGCACCAGGGCCGGACGGTTTTACAGTGACGTATTATAGATCCTTTACAGAAATATTGCTACCCCGCCTTGCCTCCTATGCGAACGCTAACTCCAGGGGAATACCTCTCAGGCCTGAAACCCTTCATGCGCACATCACTGTCATACCAAAACCGGGCAAGGACCCAAGTAACTGTGGGAGCTTCAGACCCATTTCCCTCCTGAATATTGACGCCAAACTTTACGCCAAGGTTATTGCAAACAGATTGTTACCCCTCATACCCCAATGGATATCTCCAGACCAAACAGGCTTCATTCCGGGTAGGGAGGCACGTGATAATTCTCTCCGCACCCTGTCTTTGATTTCACACGCGGGGGGGTCTTCCCAATCCACCCTGCTCCTCTCCACAGACGCGGAGAAGGCGTTTGATAGGGTGGACTGGGAATACCTCCTTGCAACACTCTCACACCTGGGAGTGGGCCCATCCCTCCTAGCCCACATAGCCGCGTTATACAATCATCCCACGGCCCAAATACGGATAAATGGCACCCTAAGTGATCCCTTCACACTCCACAATGGTACCCGACAAGGCTGTCCGTTGTCCCCTATCCTATTTGCACTATCCCTAGAACCCTTCCTAGCTTTGATCAGGAATAACCCCAACATACACGGAATAAAAATACACGGTACTGAACACAAGTATGCTGCCTATGCTGACGACATCCTGTTTTTTGTCCAACAACCACTAATTTCCCTCCCCAATCTCATGCAAGCATTCACTACATATGGTTTAATCTCCAACTTTAAAATTAATATGCACAAGTCAGAAATATTGAACCTCACAGTCCCAGAACGGCTGGTGTCACAACTTCAACAATCCTATCCTTTTAGCTGGCAGAAGAATAAAATGAAATACCTAGGTATCTTACTTACCCCTAACCTGAAGTCCCTATTCCGTAGCAACTACCTACCTCTCCTTAACACAATTAGATCTGATCTCCAGAAATGGACACAGCTCGCTCACTCGTGGTTGGGACGCATTAGTGTGGTCAAGATGAACATCCTACCTAGGATACTTTTTCTCTTTCAGATGATTACTTTTGGAATCCCAGCAAGTTTCTTTACCCTAATTGACTCATTACTAACGAAATACATATGGAACAGGAGGCGCCCTAGGCTGTCTAGAAGTCTTCTCATAAGACCTAAATGCCAAGAGGGCCTAGCTCTCCCAGATATTAGACAATACTTCAATGCAGTGATACTTAATAGGTTGTCAGATTTGAAATATCACAGACATAAGAAGCTCTGGGTGGACCTAGAACTATCTCTCAGTGGCACTGACCTTTTCTCCCAAATGTGGATTCCTAACCGCTTTAGATCACTGGCTTCTCAGACCTCCCCTCTCACTCTGGCATCCCTCAAGATCTGGGACCAACTGAGTAAGAGGCATAAATGGCGATACAACTCTCCGCTGATGCCCCTAACGGGCCACAACTTTTTCCCACCTGGCAATATAGACCCGACTATACAAACGTGGAACCTTGATACAGCACCTCTTTTGCACCAAGTAACGAACCAACAGGGCTTAATACCTATCTCATCTCTAATCCTACAGCAAGTACCGACACCCATGGACCATTGGAGATATCGGCAACTATCAGCTTTTGTTAGATCTTTACCAAAACCCCTACGCTTATTCTCTGACCTATCCCTCATAGAAGCTGCCTTTGCCGACCTCCACCCAGTGGATAAACCTATTTCTTACTTTTATCAAGCTCTCCGGAGCCTATCCATCATGGGTCACCCCTCTTTCTTAGCAAAATGGGAACGAGACCTCAACAAGGATCTAAGTGACGCGCAAAAAACTACCATCCTGCAACTAGCTTGCTCCTCTTCCACAGCATCTAGAACAGCGGACGTTAATTATAAGCTTCTCACTAGATGGCACTATACGCCACTTAACCTACACAGGACTTTCCCGGAGACATCGCCTCTTTGCTGGAGGGGCTGTGGAGAGCATGCCTCTCACGCACATATATGGTGGTCTTGCCCACTTATAAGACCGTACTGGACATCTATACTCCACTGGGCAAAAGAGATACAAGGTTATGAGATTGTCAATGATCCATGGGTTGTATTACTGCATTGCACTGGCACTCCATTAGGACCATATAAAAAAATCAATAATGCCACACTTACTCAACGCTGCCAAAGCCCTAATCCCCAGGTATTGGAAACAGCCTACTGTACCCTCCCTACGCCAATGGCTGCAGGAGGTAGATAACACATACTATATGGAAGACCTTACTTACTCCCTCAAAAATAAATCCGACTTGGGTAGACAAATATGGTCCTGTTGGTTTGCCTTTAAATACACTAGTGCCTACTCGGAATTGATGGCACCGCCAGTCACTTAGAGAGGCCTATCTTTTCCCTTTTTTGTGTCTTGTAAGTATGTATGCTAATATAAATGTAAGCGACAGCAGGGTGCACACCGGAGCAGACCCCCTCCCCTTCTGCCCCCCCCCCACCTCCTCTCTTCTCTCTCTCTCTTTTTCTTATCCTTCCCGCCCTATTGGCGGATGCAGTGATGTTGCACTTTGACTGTTTATTCCTATAAGGAACTTGTTTTTCCAAAACGCTATAGGTGACCTGTTTGACACCTACTTTGCGCCAGTTTTATGATGCTCACGGCAACACGCCTCTGAATAAAGAGAGTGTGACCTGCACAACGGATATGTACTGCACTGTTACACCAAGGTTCTATGCTCTACAAGCTGTGTATGTGTGATGTTACTGTATCCTTTGTGCACTGTTATTTTCCTTTCTTCAATAAAAAGTTATTAAACAAAAAAGAATGTAAACGGAGCTGTGCATGCACACAGAAGACAGTGAGCAGGCCGGTAGGTTTATTTTATTGCAGTAGAGATATTGCATGTCTGCTTGCAGTTTATGGGCACCCTTATTGAACAGGGTACAAGCAAACCAGCATGGCTTAGCACAGTCAAGTATAGCCTCTAGTAAAGTGAAAGTTATTTACAAAAGGGTTTTCTGGCTAGGTGGACTTCTTACCATGGGCAAACTTTTACCAAAAAAGGCTATAACAGCTTATTTTAGGTAACAACATATCCCTACACATCAGTCAATTTGTGTTCACACCAATGTCTACTCAGCTTGATAAAATTATTTGAATATTCATTTCCTTTTAATAAAAATCTATTGCAAGTGAATATGAATTTCCTTTGTCTCATGGCTACACAGCTGTACTGCCTCAAACAGACATATTTCTTATATGAAAATGATATATTGTTGCATTTAAGGCCCCTTCCACATGGGGCAGGCTCCATTGGCGTTTGTCTGCTCAGTGGGAAACTTGTCCGCTGATCTATGCTGAGCAGGCGGATGGCTGGTCCATGTCTGCTCATGCAGAGTGGACACAGACAGAGCCTGTTCTCATCTATGGGCCGTTGAATGTAAAACAGACTGCCTGTTTGTTTCCATCCAACTGTCATCCAATCTGTCAGACGGATGGTGAACAGATCTGTCAGCAGGTATAAACAGACACATGTCCGTTGACACCTGCCGCTCCATAGAGGAGACTGGAGGGTCCGATCAGATCCACCCTAAAGACCGACATACTGAAAATTTGATTGCTCCGCTAGAGTTAAAGGGGTCCGAGTCTACCAGGTGTTGATACAAACACACAACTTACCTCTCCAGTTTTGTTAACAAGTGCAATAAGATCCCTTCTAGGTGACCATGACATAAATATGATTTCTTGGGGCAACTGCTTCTCTCCAACCTGACGAAACGACCGCATTGTTGCCTATGTGTTACAGCATGCAGTTAGTCTTTCACTGGTTTTCTCACTGAAGTCACAAAAAGAAAGACATATTAAATGTTATTGTTTTACTTCTTTTATAAGCAAATTTATAGTTTACAAATCAACCATCGTACACCATCATGAACCATGCATTGAAATGTGAAGATGTTGTACAAATATAAACAAATGCAATACTGAGTGTAAAATCACAAAATATGCAGAGGACATATCATATCATTTGAACCATTTGCTCCAGAAGGACGTGATTCCAGGTACATGTAAGAAAGACCTGTGTGTCGTGTCTAAGTAACTCATGTGAACAAATTCACTCATAATATAGTATGTATAAATGTTAACACCTTATTGTAGCTTTTTTTTTTTTTTCTTCTGTTAGATGAAGTCAGGGTGCATAAAAAGTAAAAAGTCTTCAAACGTCTCTTAGTACCTGGTTTTGACAGGTACCCGCTCCCACTTCCGGTTGAATCGCATAGACGATCCGAGCGGGAGTTCTCCTCTCCCCCTCCATCCCCACAGTCATCTGGGACACATAACATGTCCCAGAAGACTGCGGGACCATTCCCAATGCACAGCGCGGCTCTTGCATGTGTAGTGGGCACCTGGCTGTGAAGCCACAATCTGTCACAGCTTGTGGCTTCACAACGGAGATGCCGGCACTGGGGAGAGAATAACAAGAGAAGAGATGGCTCAGGTGAGCTGGATCCTGGGACAGATGAGGGTCTGTTTATTAAAATCAGCAGCTAGTTTTTGTAGCTACTGCCTTTTAATAATCACAAAAACGACTGGAGCTCCTCTTTAAGCTGACCATAGATGGATAGAATTTCAAATGAAAATGGTAAGGAAAAGTCTTAGAAAAAAAAAGCGTATGGAAATTCTCCGAAAATGTGGTTGTCGTTTGAAAGATTTAGTTTGATTTTGGAATAAATGGACTTTAACGAGCGAAAGCCACATACGTGCGTTTAAGAAAAATTTTCCATCCTGCTCCTTTGAAATTTCTCCTCAATGAGGTCAAAAATAAATGTTTATTTGACCAATCAAAAGAAAGAATGAACAAACTTTCTTAGAACCTTCTTTCCCCAGGAATTTTCATTTAATCTATGGCCAGCTTTGGAAAAAATTTCTTGAATGAACAAATTTCTAACAGTGAATGTGGGTTTCATTCGGTAAAGTCCATTCATTCCAAAATCAAATGTTACAAGCAAATTACAGTAATTGTAAATCCTCGTTTATTTAAATAATAAACATATTATACTTGCCTCTACTTGTCTCTGTGCAGGTTGTTTTGCACAGTGTGGACCTGCACCTTATCTTCTGGGGTCCCTGGCGGCGCTCGCGGCTCCTCCACGCATCGGTAAACCAACTGGGAGGAGCGCTCTCCCTAGGAGCTAATGTGCGTGCATGCTCTTGAATCCAGCATTTGTGTCCAGACTCAGCGCCCGCATTATTGGATTTTATTGACAGCAGCGGGAGCCAATGGCTGCGCTGCTAGCAATCTATCCAATCAAGAGCCAAGAACCCCCGGGCAGAGAGAAAGAGCGCATCTCCGCCAAGGGAACGAAGGGCTCAGGTGAGTAAAACGGGGGGGGGGGGGGGGGGGGGATTACGGCTAGGGGGGCGATCAGTGTCAGAAGTTTTTCCACCTTAATGCATTGGATGAAAAAACACAGGGGTTTACAACCCCTTTAAATCTTCTGTTCTGAGAATGTTCACACTTTTTCATAAGAGTTCTTTCACATTGAGGCACATGAAAACTGCCCATAAAATACTGATCGCTTTTCGAGCGCTTTTGATGCATTAGTGGTGCACTTTTTTGAAGGTGACGTGACTCAAAAACTGCTTCGAGAACCATTTTGAGGCGCTTTTGAAGTGCTTCCCATTCATTTCAATAGAAAGGGGTGCTTTTCTTGGTCCAAAGATGCTGCTTGCAGGAGTTTTTTCACCTCCCCTCCAGAGCACCACCCCAGTGTGAAAGCATTTATTGATTTCAATGGAAATAGGGTTTCGGGAGCTTTTCAGGTGCTTTTTTTTAGCACCAAAGTGCTTCAAAATGCGCCTCTGTGTGAAAGGGCTATAAGACTTTACATTTGAAATTCTATCCGTCTATGGCCAGCTGAAATGTTGCTGAGCAGAATAGTTGTGACTGAGCAGGGTGGGATGTCAGACCCCTGGAGACAGGCGGCTTCTCTCATGCGCAGTACAGCAATTCAGATCTTCAGCCTACTGTTGAAGAGGAGATTGAGATATGGCACTTCCTGTTATAACGTGACAACCGGCTTCCAATAGTGCAGTTGCATTGTCACCCTGTCACATCCGACAGACAGCTACACATACCAGTGCAAGGTCCTTTAAAAAAATACAGGGTATATGAATGGGAGCAGTTCACACTGGTGCATTGCACTAGTTGGATTCACACCTATGCATTCTTAGTGCTTTCTGCATTTTGCAGATTTGCACTACAGAACGTGTTCCATAGGAAACCATGTTAAATCGACGTAGTGCAAATCTGAAAAATGCAAAAAGCACTAAAAATGCATAGGTGTGAATCCAGCCTAAGCCCTACTTTCAACGCAAAGCATGTAAGCGCAACGCACATCAATACAGCAGCCGACACTTTAGCTCCTCTGCTATGCAGGAGACCCTTTCCATGTTCCAGGAAGTAAAGAAAAAAGTACACATTAAAGTGGAACTTTAGTCAGAAACTTAAAGCGACTCTTCAGTAATTTTTTCATCTTTCCATCTATTAAATCTTCTGCCCTTGTTGTTTTAACTTTGGATAGCAAAACATTTTTTTTCTGCAAGTAAATACCTTATACAACCCACTTCCTGTTTCTTGTCTGGTAATAAGCCTAGGCTTATGACATCATGCACAGCTCTCCCTCTCTCACTCTCCTGAGAGTTTGCCAGGAAAGGAGGGAGGAATGAGTCATAAGAGGGCCAATGAGAGCTGCAGGTGTGTGTCTGTGTACATCCAAGAAGTGGACAGGCAGCAGCTTCAGCTGCCCACAGTTAAAATGGATGCAGCAACACTCAGTGGAGGGAGATTTCTGCAGCGTATTTGGCAAGTACAGAATCACAGTATATATAAAGTAATATACAAAGTGGTTGGAGGGAAGCTTCAGAATGGCAAAGATGTTTTTATTACAAATTATGTGAGCAGACTGCAGTTCCTCTTTAAGTCCTGTCAAATCACAAGCTGGCCCCTTTTGCAGGTATAGCTATGTAAAACATTAAAAAATAAATGCCTATATGGTTTAAAATCCAGTAATTTTGTAGAGGCCGATCTGCTGACAGCCTTAAGGCGCAATTAAACCCTCCTATCCTTTACAGCCAAGGAAGCTACTTCTGGTTCGATCTGCAACTGCCATGGTGCTGCACATGTGATCAGTTATGACACCAGCCATTTGATGATTTGACAGTTTGGTTGAGGACAACAAGCAAATGTGACAGTTAGCAATACTCCAGGAATGTAACTGTTTTTTGAAACCATTAAATCAATAGTTTTAGTTCCGCTTTATCATTTACTGCTGTGCAGGGACTCTTAGCTTCAGCAAAACAGCTCCGGCAAGAAGAAAAAGGAGCAATGCTGGAGGCAATTTACATAACACACACACTTTGGTCGCATAATTATTAATGTGGAATGTATTTATCAAGTTGTTATGGGTAAAGTTCAGTTTTAGGGCCTCATCCACATGGGAGTACCGATCTGTACCCCTACAGAAGGGGGGGGGGGGTCTTCAGCCACCCGGGATGTCCAGGTGTTCTGTGTGACAATGAGGGTTTTCATAGAAAGGCAGTGAATGCATCCTTGGGCCCATTCACATGGGGAGCAGTTATGCATCTGCCGTGCAGGAACTTTTACCAGCACGGTGTTGTGTGCATCCCTAGGCCGGTGTCTCATTTATTTCTATTAGGACACATGGCTGCATGGACACAGACACTGTTACCCAATAGGTTTGCAGATGCGTGTCCCAATAGGAATAAATGAGACATCTAGCCTGGGGATGCATGCAACACCGTGCTGGTAAAAGTCCCTGCATGAGAGATGCATGTCTGCGCCCCATGTGAATGGGCCCTTACATTTGTGTTTGGGGGGTTGGTAAAAAGATCATATGTGTGTGGTTTTTACTGCCCCAACCACTCCACCTTAAACTGCAAAGGAGGAGAGATAATATATGCTGTGGCCGTGATGCTTCTTGTGCAGGTAAATGATCCCTGTTGTTAACGGAAATTGGGCTTACGATGGAAGACCAAACAATATGTTTGATTGCCTATTATGGCCACAGTTGTACTGTACTCCTTTTTGTACTCCTTTTTGTTGGAAAATTCAATAAAAAAATTATATTTGAAAAAAAAAAAAAAAATGTCCCCGTTAAAGCAAAAAAAAAAATGTAAAAGCCAGCAGCTACAAATACTGCAGCTGCTGACTTTTAATAATCGGACACTTACCTGTCCCAGGGTCCAGCGATGCCGGGGATCGAAGCCCCGCTCGTCTCCCCCTCCTCTCTGCGGCGCCGGCATGTTAAATGTGGGCGCCCGGCTGTGGCTTCACAGCTGGGCACCAACTGCGCATGCGCAAGCCCTGACTGGCCGCGCAGACTACGAGGGACCCCCTAGCAACAGGCATTAAGAGGTGAATAAAAAAAAAAGCACATTAATAAAAATTATTTTTTTGTGGTGGAACTCCACTTTAAGTTCAGCCACCCCCTGCCCGTTTTCCTGGGCTCTCCCATTCAATTTGCTTGGGTTGGCAGCCCACAAAGCAGAAGGAGGAACAAAAGCCAGGAAAGCAGCCAATCAAACCGATAGGTTGCCTTGGATGGCAGAGGAGGCATCAGGGGTCTAATAAACCCCATCTCTCTCCATAAATAGTAGCGGTCACTGCCCTAGGTATCATAAATATCACTTGAGGACAAAGTTGCATTTTTTTGAGGTGGGTGCAGGGGTCAGGATCAGGTGTGGCCCCAGGGGTGGGGTCCCTGTCAGGTAAGCTGTATGGGGCCCCGTGATTTCTAACAGTGGCCCTGGCCACAACTGCATCCCAATACACAAAGGGACTGCCTCCTTGTGGATATGCAGAATCCCATGTGGGCAAAGACGGCCCTTAGCACCAATTACAGATAGGTACCCGGAGTGACTGAGGGCCTGTTTACACTGGAACGCAGTGCAGGAAAGGTGCATTCTGTGCGCCTTTCCCACACCACACATGAACATGCCGCAATGCAGGTGCCAATTACTTAATAGCACAAAAAAATCCATCTCACAACTGCAGCCTGTGTGTACCCACTAACAATGAGCTCTGGGGTTTTCACAACCCCACGTGCCTGCGCCCGCCAGGAAGCTGACACTCCGCAACACTAATCACAGGTAGTAAGACCTTTCCCGATCTGTGCAGCCGTGGCTAAATGTCTCACTGCCTGTTATTAGCTCTGCGGAGTGTCAGCTTCCCGCCGGGCGCGTGGGGTTGCAAACACGCCCAAGCCCATCCTTAGTGGCCCCCAAACCACTTAGTACAGCAACACCGTGCGATTTGGTGCGGTGCAACCTGAAAATGTATCACTTATACTTCTTTTTCTACACAATCCAACAAAACACAACGCTGCACAACCCAGACAACCAGATAGTGAATGAAAGTGTGCGGTGCTCACGGATTCCTGTAAGGATGAGCGCAGGCATGTTCGCAAACAGCACGTGTAGAGCCCGCCAGGAAGTCGGCACTGCGGATCGCTAATCACAGGCAGTGAGACGTTTCCTGATCTCTGCAGCCGCACATTGGGGCAATGTCTCACTGCCTGTGAGTAGCGCTCCGCAGTGCCGACTTCCTGGCGGGATCTACACCTGCTGTTTGCGAACATGCCTGCGCTCATCCTTACCCGTAAGCTGGAACTTCTACCGTGTTTCCCCGAAAGTAAGACAGTGTCTTACTTTCTTTTTATCCCTAAAAGCCCCACTATGTCTTACTTTCGGGGTATGTCTTACATTATGGGGCACATAGCACATTATGGGGCAGATCATGGGGCACATAGCAGATCAGGGCACATTATGGCACATTATGGGGCACATAGCACATCAGGGCACATTATGGGGGACACAGCACATCTGGGCACATTATGGGGCATGGGGCACATTAGGGCATCAGGGCATGGGGCACATTAGGGCATCAGGGCATGGGGCACATTAGGGCATCAGGGCATGGGGCACATTAGGGCATCAGGGCATGGGGCACATTAGGGCATCAGGGCATGGGGCACATCTGGGGACACTTACTTGCGAGCATAGTAAATGTTGAACTTTATTAAAGTTTTAGTGACATTTGGTAGAGGTCCTCGGGCAGGTCGGGGGCCAGTCCCTTGGATTTCAGGATCCGCAAGATCTTGTTACCAGTTACAAAGCGAACCTGAGCAACACCATGAGAGTCCCTCAGGATAACACCAATCTGGGATGGGGTGAGACCCTTCTTGGCCAGTTTGAAAATCTGTTCCTTCACATCATCAGATGTCAGTTTCAACCAAGTGGGGACGCTGCGTCTGTATGGGAGAGCCGACTGGGACAAGCCCTTTCCCGGAGCGTGCATGCGACCCATGATGGCGGCTGGAGAGAAAAGTACTTGCGAGCAGAGTAGTGCAGGAAGCGTCTATCTGTCATGTTTTCTCTCATGTCACGCTGCCCGCTCCCTGGCGGCCCCTCCTCTCTTCTCGTCTATCCCAGATGATGTCTCAAGCCAATGGGGATTGACGAGAAGAGAGGAGGGGCCGCCGGGGAGCGAGCAGCGCTGAGTGACATGAGAGACAGCGTATGACAGATAGACGCTTCCTGCGCTACTCTGCATCTCATTCGGCTCTGGTCTCTGCAGGCAAATCACCCGTGTTTCCCCGATAGTAAGACATACGTCTTACTTTCGGGGTACGGCTTACATTAGCTGTCCCCTCTGACACTCCCGATACGTCTTACTATCGGGGGTGTCTTACTATCGGGGAAACACGGTATGAGCTAAACAGAACAACCCCCAAACTAGAGACACGCAGAAATACTTTATTCAGGATATAATAAAAATGAACATGTCTGCTTCCAGGCTCACGCGTTTCAGCCGTGTGTAGGTCTTATAGCAATATGCTTGATACACACGGCTGAAATGCGTGAGCATGAAATCAAACGTGTTCATTTTTATCACGTCCTGAATAAAGTATTCCTGCGTGTCTGTAGTGCGGCCCGCTCCACGCCATCTCTGTTTTGTGTGTCGCATGTTTGGTGGCTCATTGAAATGAATGGGAAACAGAAGCATGTGAATGGGGCCCTCAGGCTTTAAAGCACAACACCTCCAATACACACCAATGTACATGTGATGACCACAGATCTATGTGAATGGACCCTAAAGATACACTGACTGAAAGGAATACTCCATGTTAGAATGACTACTCCCCATACACAATATAGGACTGACACATCCTCAGAGAACACCCGAGGAGCCGCTGTACGGAAGACACACAACACCCGAAATGTCAGATTCCCGCCATTCATCAACGGAAGAATTATACTGTACAGCTCCGTACACCAACAACACGTACCGAGCGCCAGGACCTCCGCCGACGTCACCGTCACGTGATCCGCTCTGGGAGGGGCGGAGTGGAGCGCTAGGAATGATGCTGGGGGCGGGGCTTAGTGGTTGTATATAACCTTTACTATAGCGTGTCGGCGGCATGTAATTGTGTGCTCGCTATGCCGTATACTGGTATATGGACAGAGCGCAGCTACAGAGGTCTGCAAAAGCAGGAGGCCATGGTGCCGGGGATTCAGGCTGTGATATGATGTGAGCGGGGGACACAGCAGGACAAGTAGGTAAGTATGAGAACAGAGGACAACCCAGCCTGACAGGAGGAGCTTCGCTCATTTATATATAAAGAAAGTAAAGTTGGCATCTCCAAATCCTGATCTGCTGACTTCTAATGGATCCCGAGCCGTCTTCACCTGTCTATTGATCCCGAGCCGTCTTCGCCTGTCCATGGATCCCGAGCCGCCCTCGCCTGTCTATTGATCCCGAGCCGCCCTCACCTGTCTATGGATCCCGAGCCGCCCTCGCCTGTCCATGGATCCCGAGCCGCCCTCTCCTGTCTATGGATCCCGAGCTGTCCTCACCTGTCTATTGATCCCGAGCCGCCCTCGCCTGTCTATGGATCCCGAGCCGCCCTCACCTGTCTATTGATCCCGAGCCGCCCTCGCCTGTCTATGGATCCCGAGCCGCCCTCGCCTGTCTATGGATCCCGAGCCACCCTCACCTGTCTATTGATCCCGAGCCGCCCTCGCCTGTCTATGGATCCCGAGCCGCCCTCGCCTGTCTATGGATCCCGAGCCGCCCTCGCCTGTCTATGGATCCCGAGCCGCCCTCGCCTGTCTATTGATCCCGAGCCGCCCTCACCTGTCTATGGATCCCGAGCCGCCCTCGCCTGTCTATGGATCCCGAGCCGCCCTCTCCTGTCTATGGATCCCGAGCCGCCCTCACCTGTCTATTGATCCCGAGCCGCCCTCGCCTGTCTATGGATCCCGAGCCGCCCTCGCCTGTCTATGGATCCCGAGCCGCCCTCGCCTGTCTATGGATCCCGAGCCGCCCTCTCCTGTCTATGGATCCCGAGCCGCCCTCACCTGTCTATTGATCCCGAGCCGCCCTCGCCTGTCTATGGATCCCGAGCCGCCCTCGCCTGTCTATGGATCCCGAGCCGCCCTCGCCTGTCTATGGATCCCGAGCCGCCCTCGCCTGTCTATTGATCCCGAGCCGCCCTCGCCTGTCTATGGATCCCGAGCCGCACTCGCCTGTCTATGGATCCTGAGCCGCCCTCGCCTGTCTATGGATCCCGAGCCGCCCTCGCCTGCCCATGGCTCCCGAGCCGCCCTCGCCTGCCCATGGCTCCCGAGCCGCCCTCGCCTGCCCATGGCTCCCGAGCCGCCCTCGCCTGGCCATGGCTCCCGAGCCGCCCTCGCCTGCCCATGGCTCCCGAGCCGCCCTCGCCTGCCCATGGCTCCCGAGCCGCCCTCGCCTGCCCAGGGCGGTTCCTGAGCCGTCCTTGCCTGTCCATGGACCTGGAGCCAGTGAATCATTGACCGTCCCAAAAGATTTAAAAAAAAATCTTCTTTTAAAGTGGATGTAAACCCACTGTCATCAATTTAATAGTATTAGTATAGTTAAATCTGTCTGGATGGAGAGCAGAGAAATGGGACACAGAGCGTTTGTTACCGATCGCTCTGTGACCTGTGAGAACTGAGCAGAGTAACCTGTGTTACTCTGCTCAGTTTATGAATGGAGAGAAGCCGCTCTCTTCCCCATTAATTTTCAATGCAGAGAAAGGGACTGGGGAATCTGTGTCCTCTGTCTCTTTCTCTGTGTCAAATGGAAGATGTCAGGGGTCTCTGTTTAGACCCCTGACATGTCGCCAAAGCCCCCAACAGGGCTGATAAAAAAATATTCAAAAATTGTAGAAAAAAAAAGTAATTGTAAAAAAAAAAAACAACAACTGTCCAGGGCCCCACTGACACTGTCCAGGGCCCCACTGACACTGTCCAGGGCCCCACTGACACTGTCCAGGGCCCCACTGACACTGTCCAGGGCCCCACTGACACTGTCCAGGGCCCCACTGACACTGTCCAGGGCCCCACTGACACCGTCCAGGGCCATCGTTCACTGACCACTGACACGACCACTAGCCCACTGACACCGACCGCTACCCCACTGACACCGACCACTGCCCCACTGACACCGACCGCTACCCCACTGACACCGACCGCTACCCCACTGACACCGACCGCTACCCCACTGACACCGACCGCTACCCCACTGACTCCGTCCACTACCCCACTGATACCGACCACCCCCTTTCCCAAAAGCACTGTGAAAAAATATATTTAAAAAATAAAACCCCACCCTCCCATCATTGTTAGAATAGTACAAAAATAAATATGAAAAAAAAAATTTAAAAAATGAAATTGTAAAAATGTATAAAAATAAAAAAAAAGTCCCAAAAGGGAAAATTAAAAAAAAAATTGTAAAATACAAAAATAACCTGACACTGTCCACTATCCTGACACCATCCTGCACGTACTACCCACCACTTTACACTCTGCATTCGTGGGATTCACACTGCATTGCTGTTCAGATCACATGCGATGTCTGTGCGATGCAATTTCAGCCATACAAACTGTATGGCTGAAATCGCATCACATTCGGACCAAACTCGCACAGGACCCTTTTTTTGGTCCGCACCAGAATTGCATGGGTGTTCACACTTATGCGTTCCGATTCATGTCCTAACTGTCAGTTCGCAGTGCGATATGCATGCTGAAATGGGGGTGTCGTTAACATTGTATGACACTCCCCAGCAGTTCGCATATGGCAGTGTGAACTGCCGTGCGAGTCGGATGCGATGTGGGAACCCGCAGTGGATTTGCAGGGTTCCCGAATCGCAGCCTTAGTGGGAGCAGTCAGGTGACATTTGTAAGCTGTATGCTTTGAGGCTCGGTTCACACTGGTGCTATGCGGGAACCCTACGAATCCACTGCGAGTTCCCACATTGCATCCGACTCGCATGGAAATTCACGCTGCCATATGCAAACTGCTGGGGAATGTCATACAATGTTAACGACACCCCCATTTCAGCTTGACATGAATCGGATCGCATAGGTGTGAACACCCATGCGATTCTGGTGTGGACCAAAAAAAGGGTCCTGTGTGAGTTTGGTCCGAATGTGATGACATACTATCCGTATGGCTGAAATCGCACTGCACAGACATTGCATGTGATTTTCACTGCAGTGCGGTGGGAATCACATGCGATCTCGTACAGCACACTGGTGTGAACTGGCCCTAAGCTCATTCAGCCTTACTGGGTGTAATTATAAAACGTGAGAAATCCACCCCTCCCCCACATAACAAATCCTGGTGATGGAAAGGAATGTTGCAATTGATCAGGTGACCTCAGACACACACTACACTATAACAATCATCAGATCACTGCATGTTCTACTCTGCCCAGCTCTGACTACATACACCTCCCCTATATTCTTCTTGCTGTTCACTGCAGAATGCATTTCCCTTCACTCTGGTCTGTGGATCACATCCCTTGATGAGAAACATCCAGTCAAAACACAGTAAAGGCAGCCAATCCTGGGAGAGCTGGAGGGGAGGGGGATGTGAATTGTGAACTGTGAACTTTTTTACACAGGATGTGCCTGTCTCAGGGTAGTGCATGAGATATGTAAATCACCTGTCACTCACAGCAAGGGGGAGTTTTTGACAAAGTTTTCAAGACTTTGTCAAGATTTCTCTAACTGAACAATAAAAGAGGATTGCTCAGGCCTCGAGTAAATCTGTGTGGCAAGCCTGGAATGAAATGAAAGGAAATCTTATTCTCTACATTATGACATCAAAAAATAAAAATACATTTTTTTTTTTTTGTTTACATCCACTTTAAGCTTGAATATATAATCCTTAACCGCTTCCCGACCACCTCATGTAGATATACGTCTACAGAATGGCACGGGCAGGCAAAACCACGTACCTGTACGTGGCCCTTTAAATGCCTGCCCGTGGGTCACGCGCGCTGCCAGCGGCGCGCTCGCGACCCGGTCGGGAGCTCCGTGACCCCCGGCCCCGGGACCAGCGGACCCGATCGCCGCTGGTGTCCCGCGATCGGGCTAAGGAGCTGAAGATATGTGTAAACAAACCTCTCCCCGCGCTTCCTACTCTGCCTGTCATTGATTGGCTGTTCCCGGTCATCGGGAAAGCCGATCAATGACGTCAGACGTCAGCCCCGCCCCCTAATGTAAAAAAAACACACACGTCAGAGCCCATAACCCCTCCCCCTAGTGGTTAACTCTTTCACTACAACTGTCATTTATACAGAAATCAATGCATTTAAATAGCATTGATTTCTGTATAAATGACAATGGTCCCAAAAATGTCCGATGTGTCCGCCATAATGTCGCAGTCACAATAAAAATCGCTGATCGCCGCCATTACTAGTAAAAAAAAAAATATTAATAAAAATGCTATAAAACTATCCCCTATTTTGTAAACTCTATAACTTTTGCGCAAACCAATCAATAATCGCTAATTGCGATTTATTTTTTTACCAAAAATATGTAGAAGAATACGTATCGGCCTAAACTGAGGAAAAAAAAAATGTTTTTTTATATATTTTTTGGGGATATTTATTATAGCAAAAAGCAAAAAATATTGAATTTTTTTCAAAATTGTCGCTCTATTTTTGTTTATAGCGCAAAAAAATAAAAACCGCAGGGGCGATCAAATACCTAGAAAGCTCTATTTGTGGGTAAAAAAGGACACCAATTTTGTTTTGGAGCCACGTCGCACGACCGCGCAATTGTCAGTTAAAGCGACGCAGTGCCGAAACACAAAAAGGGGCCTAGTCCTTTGGCTGCCAATTGGTCCGGGGCTGAAGTGGTTAATGAAACATGACACTGCTGTGATCCACAACAGTGTCCCACATATATATGCTTTCCAGAGCAAATAGACTTTGAGATAAAGAAAAGACTACAAATGCACTGTATATCTCAATGATTACTGACTGGGATGCAGTGCACTTCTTCCTTCGCTCAAGATTATAGGCTTCTAACAGCGGTAACCTCAGGTTTATATCTCTCTGGGATACCATGCACACCCAATCAGGTTACACACTCATGACAGTTAAATTATTTCGGCCATAGAATGCGAAAAAAACACAGAAAAGGCTCATAGTGAAAAACCTCAATAATACTTTATGTAAAAAGTGTACTAAATACTTACGCTATAAAATCACATGAGCTCTTAGTATGCACGAACTGTCCTGGGAGTCAAACGGCCACTTCCTGGTATTGATGTGCACGATGATGTCACTAGCATTTACTCTGCCCTACGCGTTTTGTCACATCTAGCGCCATCGGAGGCATACCCCGAATACTTGCCCAGCGAGGTGCAAGAGAGCTGAGGCCCTGTTGGGTCTGTTCTGCCTCATTGGCTGAGACAGCAGCACAAGCTATTAGCTCCTGCTACTGTCAATTACAGCCAATGAGGAGAGAGCGGAGCAGAGCCACGCACTGTGTGTGAATGGACACACGGAGCAGCGGCTCAGGAGCGAGCCTGCTCGGGTGCTCCCATAGAAAGCTGTTTGTTATTAAAGGCTCCCATTGTGTGTTTTGTGTTTTTTTTTTTTTTTTTTTAATATCACTTTCCTGTCGCATCATGGCAGCATACACATATGGGTTGTGGCTCCGCCCCCACAACCTGATAGGACCGCGTAGCTATTAAACCCTGAGAGGACCCCCGCCCCTACATTCTCCTTTTTTTCCTCACCTGACAAGACCGCAAGAACAGCACCTCTTACCGCTATCGCCCCAGCCAGGTTCAAGCCTCTCCTGGGTGGAAGTCCTACCTGTACAGCCTCTAAATGAGCTAAATGGGGGAACCCCACTCTGATGGTCTCAGGGGTATGTAAATGCTTCTCTTACCTTGACAAGCCTTAAATAGGCTTATAATGCAGCGGCCTCCAACCCTGTCCTGCACCATGGTTCTTGGGGCTTATGTGTATCTCCTGCACTCTGTTTTTTCCAAGCATGTTCAGAACGCTGGGGACATCTTCCCCTCTCCCTCTAGGTTACTTCCGCCCGGCGCCGAGTGTCTCAGCGCTTCTGCGCAGGCGCGGGCGGCTAATACATCCATCCTATAGCCTTGCCAGGCTCCAAAATGGCGCCGGGACGCGCACGGCGCTTCTGCGCATGCGCGGGAGTGACGTCACCGCGTCGGGTACGGCGCCAAATTTAAAACTGTGTCAGAATCTCCTTTCCCTGTGGCTGTTTTGCACAGGAGAAAGAGAGATTTTGGTCGTTTTTTTTGCAAAAACACTCATTTAGCTGCACCTGCTCCCCTATTAGCTTCTATTAAAGGTTAGTAAATTTTTTTTCCCATTTCACCACTGCACTCCTTCTTACCTATGCTTACACTGACTTCCCTGCCTAAATAGATTTCCTTCATGGAGGCCGCTGCCCCAGCAGACCATCGCCCACCGACTAGGTAAGAGGGGAAGACGGGTAAGTAAGAAGAGGAAAAAGAGAGCCTGCCACTAACGCTGTCTAACCTGCACAGCCCTACCAGGTCATCAAGGTCATCACGGCGATCAAGAAGGAGTCGCTCTGGCCACAGACAAAGTCGCTCGGATCGCGGTAGAAGCTGCTCAAGACGCAGAGATTACGGATCAAGCCGCAGAAGAAGTCGCTCTAGGTCCTACTCCCGCCATGGCCATTCCTATCATAGGAGATCGCCTACGCACAGGCACCCCTCACACGCACAAGGTCTGCGTCCATCTGGGAATTCCTGCTGGATCTGCGGCGCAATAGCGCTGCCAGAAAAACTGGCCTGTCGCGCGTGCTTCAATGAGGCAACCAGAGACAGAGAACCCGAACCAAGGGAGTTAGCAAAAGAATTGCCACTACAATCCGCAGAGCCAGAAGCAAGCAGAGCTATGCAGGGCACCTCGTCCTCCGCTTCCTCTCCGCCTAAAACGACAGATCCCCTGTCAGATAGCGAAGACGCGGAAATGTTTTCTGGATTCGATTTTACCTTAGTCGAGCCCTTCATTAAATCGATAAAGGAGGCTATAGATTGGGCCGAGGAGAAAGAGACCCCTCAGAAAGTAAAGAGATACTTCCCAAATCTCAAAAAAGATCCGGAAACCTTCCCGTTTATCGACGAGCTGGAGGATCTAATTAAAGAGGAATGGCAGAAGCCTGAGAAGAAGGCCAACCTCAGCAATAGGCTGACAAAGCTCTACCCCCTAAAGGAGCCTAATGCTAATCCCCTGACGTCCGCACCGGTAGTGGACTCCTCACTGATGCGTCTGGCTAGACATGTGACCCTCCCAATCGAGGATGCAGTCACATTTAAAGACGGGCTAGACAGGAAGATAGACCTCGATCTGAAGAAGTCCTACCTTTCTGCAGGGGGTGCATGTCGACCCGCAATAGCCCTAGCGGCTGTCGGAAGAGCCATCTCTAGTTGGTCCTCTAATGCAGAAAAGCTGGTAGCAGAGGGAATAGAACAGGAAAGGGTAATTGCCGCCCTCCAGGAACTCTCCCTCGCAGGCAACTTTGTAGCGGAGGCCTCAGTGGATATAATAAGATCCACCTCAAGGGCTATGCTTAGCTCAGTGACGGCCAGAAGGGCACTTTGGCTGAAGCCATGGTCGGCAGACCCAGCCTCAAAGACCAATTGGTGTAAAATCCCCTTTGACGGGGCTAACCTCTTTGGGGAAAAATTAGACTCGGCCATTTCTAAGGTCACCGGCGGGAAGTCAGGCTTGATTCCTTCAGACCGAAGGCCCAAGCAACAGAGACCACCAACCTTCAGGCGTAACCTCCCTGATAGGTATAGGGAAGCTAGATCCTACAGACCCGGGAGGGAGTATAGGAAAAACTGGAAGAACCCCCAGTCATCCTTCCTCAAGCTCCAGAAACCTAAGACCCCTACCCCGGGAGATCAGAAACCTTTTTGAAGGTGTGTCCGCCCAACCAGCTTTAGTGGGAGCCAGGCTCACGAAGTTCGAGCGGGTCTGGGCGGAAATGATAAAAGATCCTTGGGCAGTAGCCACGGTTCAATTGGGCCACAGGTGGAGATTCCGGAGACGACCAAGAGACCGGTTTTGCGTTACAAAAACCCCAGCATCTCGAGAGAAAAGGCTGCTAATGACCAAATACGTGCAAACTCTCGAGCACAAACAGGCCATAGTAAAAGTTCCCCTACTACAGAGGGGGAAAGGGGTCTACTCACCCCTATTCCTGGTGAGAAAGAAGACAGGAGATCTCCGTCCCGTCCTGGACCTAAAGGGTCTAAACCGATCAATCCGAGTCGAGACGTTCAGGATGGAGAGCCTACAATCAATCCTACAGGCTATAAATATCGGAGATTGGATGCTCTCCATCGATCTGCAGGATGCCTATCTTCACATCCCAATCCACCCTTCATACCAAAAGTTTCTCCGCTTTGCGGTAGATCGGCACCACTTTCAGTTCAGAAGCCTCCCCTTCGGGATTTCCACGGCTCCAAGAACGTTTACCAAGGTTCTACTCCCTGTAATAGCTCTACTAAGGGAGCAGGGCCTAAGAGTACACCACTACCTGGACGACATCCTTCTGCTGGCAGACACCCAGGTCTCCCTCCTACAACATCGGGTAGTCCTTGTCACCACCCTGCAGAAGTTCGGATGGTTGATAAACTGGGAGAAGAGCCACGTACATCCTACCCAGAGGATGATCTTTCTAGGGGCCGAGTTAGATACCCGCCTCAACACAGTAGAACTCCCGGACGAGAAGATACCCACTCTGACTCAGAGGGTGAAAGGGATATTGCGGGCCTCCGCGGTACCAGCGAGAGAGTGCCTCGGTGTCCTAGGGACCATGTCAGCAACTATCCCAATGATCCGCTGGGCTCAATGGAACACAAGACCCCTCCAAATATCCTTTCTGGAACAATGGAATGGTGTGTCAATGTCACAGCCAATAGCGATCCGGAAGGAGGTAAAGAAATCACTATGGTGGTGGACCAGGACCCGCAATCTCAAGAGGAGCAGGAGCATAGTCCTTCCCTCTCAACAGGTGCTTACCTCAGATGCCAGCATGGAGGGCTGGGGAGCACACTACAATCACTACGCAGCCCAGGGGCGCTGGCCATTCAGGACGCACAACATTGTGTCCAACATCCTGGAAATAAGAGCGGCATTCAAGGCCCTAATAGCCTTCAGCACCTTCCTGAAAGGGAAGGAGGTCCTACTAAGGATGGACAACCGGGTAGCAGTTGCCTACATAAACAGGCAGGGGGGCACCAGGAGTCGCTCAATGCTCAGAGAAGTCATCCCAATCTTCGAATGGGCCCAACTATCCCTATCCGGGCTGAGAGCAGCCTATGTACCAGGAACCCAGAATCAGGTGGCCGACACCTTGAGTCGGGAGTTCTCGTCCAATCACGAGTGGGCTCTAAACCAACAGGCCTTCGCTCTAATAACCGAGACTTGGGGGGTACCAGACATGGACCTAGCAGCATCACCAGCCAACACGAAGTGTCGGAGGTACCTGTCGAGAGTTCCCTTTCCATCAGCGGAGGGCACGGACTGCCTACAACACAGCTGGGATTTCCACCTAGGCTACATCTTCCCACCAATTCCAATCATACCGAGGTTTTTACTCAGACTGAAGAAGTCAAGGTCCACGGTGATAGCAGTCCTCCCTTTCTGGCCGAGACGCCCATGGTTCACAACCCTTCTCCAGCTCAACACAGCAGAACCACTGTCACTCCCGGTGTCAGCAGACCTACTCTCTCAGGGACAGCTCCTCCACCCGTGCCCAGAGAGACTACACCTGACGGCATGGAGGCTGAGAGGGCTAGATTTATAGCGCAGGGATGTTCACAGGGGGTAGTAAATACCCTTCTACAGGCCAGGAAAGTCTCCACCAACATTGTCTACAAGAGAATTTGGGCCAAGTTCCTTACAGTAGCACAACAGCAATCCTGGGATCCATCTTCCCCAACAATAGCGCAAGTCCTGGATTTCTTGCAGTTAGGCCTGGACAAGGGCCTTGGGTCGAATACGCTGAAAGTACATGTCTCAGCCCTATCGGCCATGACAGGGGTAAGGTGGGCACAAGAGCCTCTCATCGCCCAGTTTCAGAGGGCCTGCCTGAAACTAAGGCCTCCTAGAAAACCGACCTTCCCAACATGGGATCTTTCGGTAGTACTGGACTTCCTGGCACGCGAACCATTCTTCCCAGTAGAAGATATATCATTATGGGACCTGACACTAAAAATCACTTTCTTGATAGCAATCACTTCGGCCAAGAGAGTTTCCGAGATGCACGCTCTACTGTCAAAGGAGCCATACTTAACTATCTATCCCGACAAGGTGGTCCTGAGGCCTTCAGATCGATTTGTTCCTAAAGTGGCTACCTCCTTCCACTTTAATCAAGAAATATGTCTTCCCACTCTGGCTACAGAACAAGGCAACCCGCATCCGCTAGGATATAAAAACTAACATCCTGGCCTACCTTTCAATGACACGTAGCCTGAGGAAGGCGGAAAATCTCCTGGTAATACCTTATGGTGCCAGAAAAGGACAAGCAGCAACTTCTCGGACTATCGCAGCCTGGCTGGTGAAGATCATCAAAAGGGCCTACTCATCTAGCCAGGCACAAGTACCTGAGGGCTTAAGGGCACATTCCACTAGGGCAGTGGCGACTTCCTGGGCAGCTTTCTGCAGAGTCTCAGCGGAAACAATCTGTAAGGCAGCCACTTGGTCCTCAAGAAACACGTTTATGGCACACTACAAGGTGGATGCCGCTAGGCTGTCCACAGCAGAATTTGGGAGGTCTATCATACAGGCCAACTCCTCTATACCCTGTAAATAAACCTTGTTTGCTCAGCCCCACCCAGTTTGCGAGTTATTCCCCATATGTGTATGCTGCCATGATGCGACAGGAAAACGGAAAATTGTATACTTACCTTCCGTAATTTTCCTTTCCTGTTGCATCACATGGCAGCATACAAATGCCCACCCGCTGAGGTGAGGTATCTGGATACTGAGAATGTAGGGGCGGGGGTCCTCTCAGGGTTTAATAGCTACGCGGTCCTATCAGGTTGTGGGGGCGGAGCCACAACCCATATGTGTATGCTGCCATGTGATGCAACAGGAAAGGAAAATTACGGAAGGTAAGTATACAATTTTCCGTTTTAAAACTGATGCAGGATCAGCCACTGAACAGACCACTTACTAGTGGATTCTTTTTTCACTGTATAGAGTTCAGCAATGATTTTACAGAGGAGTAAAACTATTTTCTGAATTGATGCACTCATCATAGATTGCCCACTCTTTCTTTTCATGAATGGAGATGTCTCTTCATATTTAGCAGGTCTCTTTGTACCTAAAAGGTCATGGCGAGATGGAGGAGAATCAAGTGCAACAATGATGAGGCTTCTGTGCACAGCAGCAGTGAGCATATCTACATTATCAAGCGTATTGCGTAAAGCTGCAGCTTCCGGTGCATTGGAGCCTGGGGGTTAGAAATCTTCCACAGCCTCTTCTAACACCACCTCTGTTTCCTCTTTATACTCTTAAGTACACCTCTTCTAGGGTGGGCATATTGAGATCCAACTCGGGTAGAGATGGAGGAGCTTAAATTTAGGGGCTTGCCATTTTACAAGCCCTTGACAGCAATGGCTGTATTAGAGCCAATAGTTGTCTCAGAAATTGGAAAACATTTGCAGAAAAATCTGCCATAAGTAAGGCAGCTTGTTGCGTACCAGATGTAGAGACAGATGTTAGACATGGGTTCAGCGGTGCAAGGGAAACATTGTGACTTTGAGGCTGAATGTTTTGCAGGCCTTCAGCAGAGCAAGTGTTCATCTAAATTTTATCCGTGGCTCCCTTTTCTCCTAGTTTCTGCCATAGCTATGGGTGAGAGCGAGCCATTGTGGGATACTCGTAGGCTCACTAGGGTGTGAAATATAGGGTGTATGTGTCCAGAAGAAGTATGCCGCAACCCAGGTGTTGACTTTCCTGTAGCGAGGTCCTTGTGGCGAAATGGCAGGAGGAAGCACCTGGGTAGCTTATAAGCGCTCTAAGCAGAAGTGTCTAAGCTCTAGTGATTGAGTTTTAGTGCCAGGATTGAAAAGCTTACACAGTGAATACATTCCAAACACAGCCCTGTTTTTGACAAAGGTCGGAGGTAAAGGGTGACCATGTCCACGATGCTTGTACCTATATAGGGATACACCAAAGGGATCTTCAAGGTTTGAATACCCTTGGGATGGACCATAATCCTCGACCTGTTCAGCACCCTGCAACTGACTAAATTAATTTGTACGACGTGCCAAGGTGAGTGTCTGTGCAGGATCCAATGTCTGAAGCAACATTATAGGCCATCTCTACGATTCCCAAGGTTTTACTGAGGCTGCACTGATTCGGATGCACTATGTGTATTGTGGTATTAGAAAACAGTGAATGCTGATTGAAAAGATGATTGAAGACTCTGATGCCAGTTCACACCAGAACGCGATGCAGGAGATCCACATTCCGTGTGTGTTTCCTGCACCACATTCAAAAAGAACAAGGCTTGCGATCTGCAGCGTGTGGCAGTGTTAACCCAACGACCAAATGAAGGCCGCAAATGCAGTGTGTATGCCTGCACCAGATTGCATGGTACAGTACATGCACTACTTTTTAGTGTGGTGCTGCACAATTTCAGCACATTCAAAATGGGCTGGCACTGCCCCCAGATCAAATGTGCTACGCACAGTGCATTCCTGTCCAATTCATGGTGTGAACCTACCCTCCAAAGTATCTGATCATACCAGTAACGGCTTGTGAACAAGCAAACTAAAACTGTAAGTGATGAAATCTTTGTCTCTTCGGGTTTCTGACATCCTGGGGGGGGGGGGGGGGGGGGGGGGGGGGGGGGGGGGCAATGTAAGTTCTTAACAGTCTTCCTAGTGATACCCATGTGACAGATTTCATCGGTGGGATGGGAGAGTCTCCTATAAAAGTAATCGAGTGGCTGTGTAGCTGCTTGGATCACTTTTACATGAAAGCCATTGCCTGCTGTCAAAAATTACACCACAATCATGGATGCCGATGCATTGTGATATTACGACCCCTGCCTGAGGATATATATATATGTGTGTGTCTATAGCTCACAAAAGTGAGTACACCCCTCACATTTTTGTAAATATTTTATTATATCTTTTAGTGGCAACACTGAAGAAATTACACTTTCCTACAATGTAAAGTAATGAGTGTACAGCTTGTATAACAGTGTAAATTTGCTGTCCCCTCAAAATAATTCAACACACAGTCAATAATGTCTAAACCGCTAACAAAAAAAGTGAGTACACCCCTAAGTGAAAATGTCCAAATTTGGCCCAATTAGCCATTTTCCCTTCCCGGTGTCATGTGACTCGTTAGTGTTACAAGGTCTCAGGTGTGAATGGGGAGCAGATGTGTTAAATTTGGTGTTATCACTCTCACTCTCTCATACTGGTCATTGGAAGTTCAACATGGCACCTCATGGCAAAGAAGTCTCTGTGGATCTGAAAAAAAGAATTGTTGCTATACATAAAGATGGCCTCGGCTATAAGAAGATAAAGACCCTGAAACTGAGCTGCAGCACAGTGGCCAAGACCATGCAGCGGTTTAACAGGACAGGTTCCACTCAGAACAGGCCTCACCATGGTCGACCAAAGAAGTTGAGTGCATGTGCTCAGCATCATATCCAGAGGTTGTCTTTGGGAAATAGACGTATGAGTGCTGCCTGTCAGTTTTCAGACCATACGCTGCACGATGCATCAAATTGACCTGCATGGCTGTCGTCCCGGAAACGAGCCTCTTCTAAAGATGATGCACAAGAAATCCTGCAAACAGTTTTCTGAAGACAAGCAGACTAAGGACATGGATTACTGGAACCATGTCCTGTGGTCTGATGAGACCAAGATAAACTTATTTGGTTCAGATGGTGTCAAGTGTGTGTGGCGGCAACCAGGTGAGGACTACAAAGACAAGTGTGTCTTGCCTACAGTCAAGCAAGGTGGTGGGAGTGTCATGGTCTGGGGCTGCACGAGTCCTGCCAGCACTGGGGGGCTACAGTTCATCGAGGGAACCATGAATGCCAACCTGTACTGTGACATATTGAAGCAGCGCATGATCCCCTCCCTTCGAAGACTGGGCTGCAGGGCAGTATTACAAGTGCACTTGTAAGTGCAGTTGCTGTAGATTTGAGGGGAAGCTCTGCTTATTTTATCATCCAATCATGTACAAGCAAAAATGCTGTTTTTTATTTTCCTTGAATGTCCCCCTCGGATCTACAGCGACTGCCCTTCAGATCTACAGCGAAATTCACTTGTGCAAAGTGGATTTGCCTTTAGTAAATTAGCCCCATTGTCCTGCTGGAAGATGAACCTCCGCCCCAGTCTCAAGTCTTTTGCAGACAGGTTTTCCTCTAAGATTGCCCTGTATTTGGCTCCATCCAGCTTCCCATCAACTCCAACCAGCTTTCCTGTCCCTACTGAATAAAAGCATCCCCACAACATAATGCTGCCACCACCATGTTTCACAGTGGGGATGGTATGTTTAGGGTGATGTGCAGTATTAGTTTTCCGCCACACATAGTGTTTTTTTTGCTTTTAGGCCAAAAAGTAAAATTTGTGTCTCATCTGACCAGATCACCTACATGTTTACCGTGTCCCCCACATGGCTTCTCGCAAAAAGCAAACGGCATTTCTTATGGCTTTCTTTCAACAATGTCTGTCTTTCTTCTTGCCACTCTTCCATAAAGGCCAGATTTGTGGAGGACACGACTAATAGTTGTCCTGTGGACAGATTCTCCCACCTGAGCTGTGGATCTCTGCAGCTCCCCCAGAGTCACCATGGGCCTCTTGGCTGCTTGTCTGATTAATGTTCTCCTTGCCTTGCCTGTCCGTTTAGGTGGACGGCCATGTCTTGGTAGGTTTGCAGTTGTGCCATATTCTTTCAATTTTTAGATGATGGATTGAACAGTGCTCTGTTAGATGTTCAAAGCTTGGGATATTTTTTTTTTATAACCTAACCCTACTTTAAACTTCTCCACAACTGTATCTTTGACCTGTCTGGTGTGTTACTTGGCCTTCATGATGCTGTTTGTTCACTAACAAACCTCCTGAGGGCTTCACAGAACAGCTGTATTTATACTAAGATTAAATTGCACACAGGTGGACTCTATTTACTAATTGGGTGACTTCTGAAGTTAATTGGGTCCACTAGATTTATTTAGGGGTATCAGAGTAAAGGGGGCTGAACACAAATGCACACCACACTTCACATATTTATTTGTAAAAAAAGTTGAAAACCATATATCATTTTCCTTCCACTGCACAGTTACGTGCCACTTTGTGTTGGTCTATCACATAAAATCCCAATAAAATACATTTATGTTTTTGGTTGTAACATGACAAAATGTGGAAAATTCAAGGGGTATGAATACTTTTGCAAGGCACTGTATACATTTTTTATTGATGTTATCGATTATTAACATTAAGGTTTGAGAGCACAGCACTTTTCCCAATCCTGTTGCTGTCAGGCAAATCCTGTAAAGAGGGAGAGGTGTGGCCAGGCAGGACTGTGTGTGTTCATGGATGCACACAGCCTGGCTCGTAAGCATGCCCGCACGAGTGCCCCCTCAGCACACAGCTTGCTGAGGGGACACTCAGAAGTGAAGGAGTGGACAACGCTGGCAGGGGACCCCAGAAAAGGAGGAAAAAAGAAGGTAAATATAAAAGGTCCGTTATTTTAGGGAAAAAAAAGAACCTTTAGAACCATTTAAATGTATAATAAAAATAAAGCAATCACTAAATAAATAAATAAGACTACAAAATACTTATTTACGGATTAAGTACAACTAAAATATATGTTTTTTTGATCATTAGTGTTGCATACTTTTTTTTTATTTTTTTTATTAATGCCCACTATCATTATTATGCACATACTTTGAATACGGTAATCAAGAAGATTAAGGTAGTTTCTCTATGCCCCTTATAGAGCCAGATGATGTGTTCACATTTCCGTTATACTGACTGAATTGTTTTATTAATAGAGACCATCAGTATAATGTCATTACTAGATGAAGCTTCACTACGTAGGCGGTTTACAAACCTATTGCAAGACATAATGTATGCGTTCCTAACAATCACAATTATTTGACATTCATGTCACTCTTCTCTTCTGCATCTCTGATACCCTCACAATCCATCCACAGTCTTGAAGGTACTTGGAATCTGGTGTCTTTTTTCTGTTATTTATAGCTGCTGGATACTGTTCATGTTTCTGTTTCAGGTCCCCTCCTCACCAGATTTTTCTCTTTTTCTTCTGAAATCCTAAATCTGTACATAGTAAAGTTTTCTTAATACTAGAAAGGAGAATTTAAGTCGTTGTTTCTTCCATGCAGAGGTTAGCTATTTTTTTTGTCCTGCAATTAATGAGCAGTTCTCAAGACAGAAAACAGACCATAGTACTGAATATCACAATCCATTTGTTCCGAACAACTGCCCAAATCTTGTGTTCGTCAGCTTTAGGAAACTTGGCCTGTTCCAGTCTACTTTCATGTCTTTTCATTATCCTGGTCTACAGCTGGGAGTGAAAGGCTGTTGCTACTACCTAGTGGAGAAGCACCTCTGCTAATTCTGTGCATAATATTCTCCTGGTCCACAGCTGGGAGTGAACGTCTGTGTTGCTGTCACCTAGGGAAGTGTCCTCTGCAACTTTGTGTCTAGATGTTTTGGAGTATCCTATACCCCACTGTCCTTCCTAGGTACAAGTTTCTACACTAAATTAAAAAATGACATCCTCTAGACCAGGCATTGCTAAATGGCAGACTGCAGTCTGGATCCGGACTGAGACAATATCCCACCTGGACCCATGGTTCCACCATTTAGGAGCCACTTCCTTCCCGTGGTCTCTGTTGCTGTAATTCTCAAGGCAGAGTGAAGAGCGGGAGGCAGGATAGCAATGAACAGAGAGTGGGAGGCACAGCTGCACTGGATGGAGAGTGGGATGATTCGCGCTCCCACCCTCCACTCAATGGTGCTGTGCCTCCTGCTCTCCACTCTGTGTAAGGTAGTAGAGCATGGGCAAGAGGACATGGCTGTGAAGGTGGGGGGTACAGAGGGAAACGTGGGGGAGATAGTGCTGTGTGTGTGGGGGGGGGGGTGGTGTGAAGGGGCAGAGTACATTTTTTGTGGTGAGGGAGGCTGATTTGGAAGGGGGCAAGTGCTGTAAGGGGGAGCAGTGTTGTTAAGGGGGGCAAGTGCTGGTGGGGAGGAGAGATGTGATGTGACGAGGGCTAGTTGCTGTGGGGGGGGGGGGGGCAGGGCAGTGCTGTGGTGGGGAGAAATGTAAAGGGGGCAAGTTCGTTTTTTTAGATTAGAGAACAAAAATTAGCTTCATATATTCCTCAAATAATTACACCCCAAGGCCAAAAAGTGGGACTTCCTAAGCAAATTACACAGGGGTTCAGAGATTACTATTCTTCCCTATATAATATTCCAGAACAGTCTTCGGCTCAGATACAAATGGAAGACTATATAGCTTCCTCCCAACTCCCTCAGCTGACCCCGGAGGTTCAGGAAGAGTTGGAGATACCTATAACTCTGGAGGAACTACAGAAGGCATTGGGTGTCTCCAAGTTAGGTAAAACACCAGGTCCTGATATGTTTTCATTACAGTATTATAAAAAAAATTCCTTCCATTATTAGGTCCTCATATGGTGGAATTATTTAATAAAGTAAGCTCCGAGACAGCTTTCCCCAGAGACACCTTAAAAGCACATATTACAGTAATCCCTAAAGAATGAAAAGACTCTACCTCCTGTGGCAGTTATAGACCTATTTCACTCTTGAACAGTGACCTTAAATTATTTACAAAGATCATAGCTATTCGAATCGCAGAACACATACAGCCGCTGATACATCTTGATCAAGTGGGATTCATTCCAACTAGGGAAGCCCGCGACAACACAATTAAAGTGTTAAATCTTATTCATATAGTACAGGAGACACATACTCCGAGCGTTATAATAGGTACAGATGCTGAAAAGGCATTTGACCGTGTCAACTGGAACTTTATGTTTGCCGTTCTACGTCATATAGGATTGAGGGAACATATGCTGCAATGGATTGGCAAGATTTACCTGCATCCATCAGCTCAAGTTAAAGTAAATGGAATTTTATCAGATCCCTTTCCTATTTCAAATGGGACTACAAAAGGGGTGTCCATTATCCCCACTGCTTTACACTCTATCCCTGGAACCCTTCCTTTGTACGATTCGGTTGAACCCAGATATTACTGGAGTCAGAATAGGAGAGCGGCAGCATACAGTTTCAGCTTACGCGGATGATCTGCTTTTTTCCCTTACTAACCCTATAGTCTCACTGCCGAATCTAATACGTGAATTTGAAATATACGGTGGACTCTCGAATTTACGGATTAATTTTAGTAAATCGGAGGCTATGGGAATAGGTATCCCTTCTGCGCCGCTTAAAAATTTGCAGTTAAATTTTAGATTTAAATGGACAGATACAGCCTTGAAATATTTGGGAACATATATCCCGTCTGATCTATGCCGGGTCTTTGAACTCAACTTCCCTCCTCTTTTGACTAGAACACGTATGTTGTTGGAAACCTGGAATAGGGGACTATTCTCGTGGTTCGGTAGATGTAACCTTTTAAAGATGAGTATTTTACAAAAATCCTTATATTTATTTCAAACTTTACCGATTAAGATACCATCTCAATATTTTAAACAGGTTCATTCCCTGTTTATTTAATTTATATGGGCACATAAGAAACCATGCATTCCTAGAAGCCAATTAGTCTTACCTAAACATAGCGGAGGTATTGCATTACCAGACGTATTCAAATACTATCAGGCGGTACATTTAGGGCGACTCATAGACTGGAATCGTCACTCAATAGGCAAATTATGGACCCAGATCGAACAGGCACAAACTGATATTCTACTGAAAGGAGCACCATGGTGCTATGATAAACTGCCGGCCCATCTAAAGACGCACCCTTTGATAGGCCCTACAGTAAGAACCTGTTCACAGGTGATCGTCAAAACTTTGCTTTCATCAGTGGACTCGCCTTTGACGCCCATCCTGGGGAATCAGAGATTCCCTCCAGGCCTTAGAGACCATAATTTCTCTATTTTGCGACAGACTAACCGTTTTCGAGCATTCCATTTTTTACTATCAGATGGCTGGCCCTCAATAGCAACATTAATAGAACCCTCAGGCTCTTTCGGCCTACCGTTTTGGAATGCCTTGCAGCTCCATCACTTTCTTCACTCATTAAAGCCCCTAGAGAGGTTCAGTCGACAATTATCTATCTATGAAAAATACTGTTCAGAGGAAGGAACTTTAACGCAAACTCTTTCGAAGATGTATGATCTATTGATTACTCCCTCGGAACAACCATATCCATCTTGGATGGAGAGATGGGAAGGAGAGATAAACTGTAAGTTTACAACCAGTCAAAGGCAGAATATAGTTGAGCTTTCGTTGAGGACATCGATTTGCACTAGGATCCAGGAGACTAATTACAAAATATTGACACACTGGTATTATACCCCACAGAAGATGCATAAATTCTACCCTGAAATACCAGACTGTTGTTGGAGATGCCATGAGGAGGGAGGTACGATGTTACATATTTTTTGGTCTTGTCCAAAGATAATACCATATTGAAGGGAAGTACGGAACATTACACAAAAATTTTCTGATTATAGGATACCTGAGGACCCATCTTTTTTTTTACTACATGTTACGACTATTTCAGTTAAAAAATATAAGAAATCAATTTTAAGACATTTAGTGAACGCAGAAAAACCATGCATCCCTCTTAGCTGGAAAAAAACTTTACCCCCTACCATTGGATGCTGGCTCCACAGGGTGGAAGAGATTAATAAGATGGAAGACCTCACACTCTCAGCACAAAATAAACAAGAAGAGTATTTTGAGGTATGGAGAGGGTGGAATACGTTTATCCTCTCTGAAGAAGGTTTGACGCTGCTTAATTCATGATCATTGGGCATAGGCATCATAATAGACAGTTGACAACTAAGTATCCAGTACTTATTAGGGCTTTTTTCCTTTTTTTTTCTTTTTTTTTTTTTAGTGTATTTTGATTTTTTCTCTCTTTTTTTTTTTTTTTATCTAGAAAATGGGAAATTGGGTGATACCAGGTATAGCGGCTGAGGGTTATTTTTCCTCTCCTAGATTGTTACAATATTGACGTTATATTGTTTTTTTTTTTTCTTGTTCTCTTTCTTTGAGAGGAACATAGAAGATGTTAGATATGAGATGTTATGATTACTATATGAAATACTGTATCATTTGTCTAGCGCATTCTGTTACGTTACTGTATATATATGGCTGCCATGAAAACCTGGACTCACCTTTTGTGGTTTAAATAAAATATTTGAAAAAAAAAGGGGGCAAGTTCTGTGGGGGATCTAAAGGGGCAGTGCTGTGGGAGGGAGATGTGATGTGGTGCAGTGCTGTGGGGGGTGATATAAAGGGGGAACATTGTTGTGGAGGGTTGATGTAAGGGGGCATTGTTGTTGGGGTTGATGTGAAGGGGGCAGTGGACACTAGTAAAGGGGAAACTGATGTGATCTGAGGGATTGTGATGTGCGGGGGACTGAGGACAGTAATGTAAGACCAGGATTGTAATATAGGAGGAGAGGACTGTGATGTGAAGGAAGTGAGACATCATACAAACATGCGAATCGGACCTCTACTGGAAGAACATTTTTCTGATCGGACCGACATGAATTTTATTTCAGTACCCCTGCCTTAGACTGATTTCTGAGCCAGTATGAGTGAACTGTTGCTGTGTGCCTGGCTGCTTCTGCACTAATCTTGGGAAAGAACTGTTTAAATTACTTCAGCTCCTTCAGGGGTAGCACTACATAAACATTAGGAAGCCAAGGCTTCATAGGTGACAATATTTTTTATAAAGGGAACAGTGTTTTTGAACTGCTGGGAGCCCTTTGTTTGCATTAGCTAGTTTATGTATAAGGTGAACTTAGCTTTAAGGCCTCATGCCCACGGACGTTTTAAAAAACGAGCTTCAAAGCTAATACCGATGCCAGGCGTTAAAGCGGTTCTGCACTGTCTATTTTTTTTTTTTTTTTTTTTTTAGCGATGCTATGGATTGCAAGATGTTTTGTTAGTACTCACGTGTTCCTGTTCCCCGAGTCATTGCTGCCGGTTTTCGTCCTGTAAAAAAGAAGAATCATCCTTCCTGCTGGGGGCCATCTTGCCTGTGGGCATGTGAAACCCCACAGGCACTTTAGATGGCCCAGCATGCACCGCCGTTACTGCGCCGAGCTCGCGCGTGGCCAGTAACGGCAAAGTGCGGCTCACGTTCTCCGAAATCTCACGAGATGTCGGCACATCTGCCGACATCTCGCGAGATTTCGGAAGATGTGTCCGAAATCTCGCGAGATTTCGGAAGATGTGTCCGAAATCTTGCGAGATTTCGGAAGATGTGTCCGAAATCTTGCGAGATTTCGGAAGATGCCCGCACAGACTCCTGGGATCAATGACACCAGATCCCAGGAGACAGTGCGGCGTGACGAGGATCCCCGCACAGACCCCGCCCACCCCCGAAGAGACAGAAGACAGGAAGTCATCGATTACAAGGTAAGTGAAAAAAAAAAAAAAAAAACACATTTCATTTAGTACTCTTTGCCTGATTTGGAAGGCAAAGAGATTTACTAAATGAAATGTGTGCAGAATCGCTTTAACGTGATTTTTTTTTCATGTCAATACACGTTTAGCCATGCTCGCTTTCAGCCGCGTTTCTCTGTCTCTATATTCAAATCAATGGTTCCCTATGAGAGCCCATTGATTTGAATAGAAGTCTCACCAGAAGTTGGATCAAGATGATCCGACTTGCGGTGCGACATGTGTGCTGAGAATCTTTAAGGGGAACCCCGACAAAATTTTGCGTGAGGTTCCCCCCAAGATCCATACCAGACCCTTATCCAAAGCACGCAGCCCGGCAGGTCAGGAAAAGGGGGGAGCGAGCGAGCACCCCCCCTCCTAGACCATAGCAGGCCACATGCCCTCAACATGGGGGGTGGGTGATTTGGGGCAGAGGGGGCTGCGCCCTCCCATCCCAAAACACCTTGTCCCCATGTTGATGAGGACAAGGGCCTCTACCCGACAACCCTTGCCCAGTGGTTGTCGGGGTCTACGGGTGGGGGCTTATCGTGATCTGGAAGCCCCCTTTAACAAGGGCCCACCAGATCATGACTCTAGGTGAATGAGTATGGAGTACATCGTACCCCTACCCATTCACCTAAATAAAAAAGAAAGTGTCAAAATAAACACACTACACAGGTTTTTAAAGTCTTTTTTTAAGGCAGGTCAGGCTCTTCTCCTCTCTCTCTCTGCTATAATCTGCTCTTTTGCTGGGTCTTCTCCCCTCTCCGGGTCTTCTCCTCTCTCCCCCCTATGCAATGCATACTAGCACATTATGCTGTTGTCTTGCAGGGCTTTTTTTTTGTTTGTTTTTCTGTGGTTTACTACCACTTTAAAAAGTTTCAAATGTCAATACATGATTGGAAAAGGGCATCCTAACAAATCAACGTGTTTCGTGAGCCACTGCTTACTTCCTCAGAATGGATGCACATAAAATGTCTATAAAGTAAAGCATCAGTTTTATAATATACAGCATAGTGATGATATATATATATATATAGATATATACACACAGCATCTCACAAAAGTGAGTAAACCCCTCACATTTTTGTAAATATTTTATTATATCTTTTCATATGACAACACTGAAGAAATTACACTTTCTACAATGTAAAGTAGTGTGTGCAGCTTGTATAACAGTGTAAATTCGCTGTCCCTTCAAAATAACTCAACATACAGCCATTAATTAACAACATCACAAAGCTGGTGGATGTTAGATCTTGCGCTCCTCCTCCGTTTGAGGATGCCCCACAGATGTTCAGTAGGGTTTAGATCTGGAGACATCCATCACCTTTACCCTCAGCTTCTTTAGCAAGACAGTGATCGTCTTTGTGGTGTGTTTGGGGTCGTTATCATGTTGGAATACTGCCCTGTGGCCCAGTCTTTGAAGCAAGGGGATCATGCTCTGCTTCAGTATGTCACAGTACATGTTGGCATTCATGGTTCCCTCAATGAACTGTAGCTCCCCAGCACTCATGCAGCCCCAGACCATGACACTCCCAACACAATGCTTGACTGTAGGCAAGACACACTTGTTTTTGTACTCCTCACCTGGTTGCTGCCACATACACTTGAAACCATCTGAACCAAATACATTTATCTTGGTCTCATCAGACTACAGGACATGGTTCCAGTAATCCATGTCCTTAGTCTGCTTGTCTTCAGCAAACTGTTTGCAAGTTTTCTTGTGCATCATCTTTAGAAGAGGCTTCCTTCATGGACGACAGCCATGTAGACCAATTTAATGCAGTGTGTGGTGTATGGTCTGAGCACTGACAGGTTAAACCCCCTACCCCTTCAACCTCTGCAGCAATGCTGGCAGTACTTATACGTCTATTTCCTAAAGACAACCTCTGTATATGACGCTGAACATGTGCACTCAACGTCTTTGGTCGACCATGGCGAGGCCTGTTCTGAGTGGAACCTGTCCTGTTAAACCGCTGTATGGTCTTGGCCACTGTGCTGCAGCTCTGTTTCAGGGTCTTGGCAATCTTATAGCCGAGGCCATCTTTATGTATAGCAACAATTCTTTTTTTTTTTTAGATCCTCAGAGAGTTCTTTGCCATGAGGTGCCATGTTGAACTTCCAGTGACCAGTATGAGAGAGTGAGAGCGATAACACCAAATTTAACACACCTGCTCCCCATTCACACCTGAGACCTTGTAACACTAACAAATCACATGACACCGGGGAGGGAAAATGGCTAATTGGGCCCAATTTGGACATTTTCATTCAGGGGTGTACTCACTTTTGTTGCCAGTGGTTTAGACATTAATGGCTGTGTGTTGAGTTATTTTGAGGGGACAGTAAATTTACACTGTTATACAAGCTGTACACTCACTAGTTTACATTGTATCAAAGTGTAATTTCTTCCTTGTTGTCACATGAAAAGATATAATAAAATATTTCCAAAAATGTGAGGGATGTACTCACTTTTATGAGATACTGGGGATTATTTACTAAAGGAAAATCCACTTTGCACTGCAAGTGCACTTGGAAGTAAAGTTGCTGTAGATCTGAGGGGGGACATGCAAGGGAAATAAAAAAAATAGCATTTTAGCTTGCACGTGTTTGGATGATAAAATATAAAATCAGCAGAGCTTCCACTCATTTCAGATCTACCCCTTTAGATTTAGGCTGCTTTCACACTGGGGCGGTGCGGGGCGGCGACGGTAAAGCAGCGCTATATTTAGCGCTGCTTTACCATCGTTTTACCCGCGGTATGCGGCCGCTAGCGGGGTGGTTTTAACCCCCGCTAGCGGCCGCAAAAGGGTTAAAAACCTCTGCAAAGCGCCGCTGCAGCATCGGTTTGCGGGCGGTATCCCCGCGGTTTCCCAGTGATTTCAATGGGAAGGAGCGGTATAGGAGCGGTAAATACACCGCTCCTTCACCGCTCCAAAGATGCTGCTAGCAGGACTTTTTTTGCGGTCCTGCTAGCGCACCGCTCCAGTGTGAAAGCCCGCCGGCTTTCACACTGGAGTGAATTGGGCTGGTTTTTGCAGGCGGTGTACAGGCGATATTTTTAGCGCTGTACCGCCTGAAAAAGACCCCAGTGTGAAAGCAGCCTTAGAGCAACTGCACTTCCAAGTGCACTTTCAGTGCAAAGTGGATTTGTCTTTCGTAAATAACCCCCACTGTGTATGTATGTATGTATGTATGTGTGTGTGTGTGTGTATATATATATATATATATATATATATATATATATATATATATATATATATATATATAGGGCCAGTGGGGGAGGCCTACTAAAAGAACTGAGCCTGAAAGTATCGGTTTCAGGTATCAGAGCATTTGCACAAGTACCAATACTCAATTGGAACTGATACCAGTATCGGTATCGATGCAACCCTACTATATAGTATTGTGGTGATTGTTTGACTTTAGTATTTAGTGTTCAGCTGGTGGCACAAGTGACATGGGTATGTTGTCTTTATTTAAATCACTAATTACATGTGGATGTGCATTTCTTAATTGTGGATGTGCATTTCTTTATTGGGGATGTTTATGAACTATTGTTTTCCTTACTACCATCTCACAACTTGCTGTCGATTTACCCTCAATGACCTGTGACGTGCGTGGGTGTACTGCTCAAGTGTAATGCATCTCCAGTGAGCTCAAGCCAGTCAGGGAATACCGTTCTCAGGACTTTTTGGCCCATTTTTATTTAGTAAAGAAAGTAGAAGTTCACCAGAACAAAAGGTTGCCTTTTAAAGGTTTCCACCATCATTTCAAAGTACAAACTATAAATCTCTTAGCCCCTAGCTTGCTTTTGCAGCACCGCTGCTTAGGCCTTTGGCTTGGGCCTCTAGCAAGGTCCCTCAGATTTCCTCATGGCACCCCTTTGCTTATGTACCTTCAACTTCTGCACCTCTCTCTGCACATTCTGGCCCTGAAGCTTAGGGCCTCTGTTGGTTCCACCACAGACTTCACACACATTGTGCTAATCAGACTCCTCAGGAGGATGGAGCAATGACCTGCTGCTAGGCCATTAATTATAAGGACTGCACACACCTACTAGTCTCCAGCAAGACCTGGACACAGGTAGAGGCTTCTTTCCTCCCAAAGCTCTTTGAAGCCTAATTCAGGGATTACAAATCCTGACCTGGAGAAAATTGAAAATACATTTTTCTCCATGCAAAACCATTACTCTGCATCAATGAGAACCCTGTGTAGTCTTTAACTTTTTACACAGTGGCAGGGCCTAGCACTAACCCAGACCATAAAAACCTTTCCAGGCAACAATGTCAGCACTGATGGTACCAGGACAGCTTAAAGCGGGATTCCGCCGACATATCCTTTCCCCCCCCCCTTCATTGTTTACTAAAGTCATTAATAATATGTCACTTACCTGTTGTAGTTCTTTTCCCCACCGATTGCCGATTTCGTCCGTTTGGGTAAGTTATAAAAAATCTTGCTGGACGATTCCATTCTGCTTGTGGGCATTTGAAACCCACAAACATTTACTTCCGGGATGCGGTGAATGCTGTGCGCCCAGCATTCACCACTCAATCCCGCGCATGCTCAATGCTATGAGCAAGCAGCGCTGTTGAATTCCGAGCTGCTATCACATCATGCCGAGATCTCGCGAGATTTCGGCATTATGCCGAGATCTCGCGAGATTTCGGCATTATGCCGAGATCTCGCGAGATTTCGGCATTACAGCGTTCCCCACTGATTCATGGGAAGACTCGGACAGAGCTCCCAGGGGCCTTTGCGCAGCCGGGGAACACGCCTACTCCCACAGGAGGAAATCCCGGAAGCCATAATTCTTATTCTGATTATAAGGTAATTACGGCAATTTTTTTTTTTTTTAATGGGCATTTGGTCATCTCTGGCACTAACAGATTTATTTTAGATTAACTTGCAAATTTGAGTACAACACCGCTTTCCTCCTCAGTGTTCCTTTTTGTGTTGTGAGACTCTTGACAGCAAGATCCCTTCAAATGAAGCTCCCTCTCCACCTGGGTTATACCTCTCCCAGTAGTGAAGGCTTTGGTGTTATCGCTAAATGGGTGATATCCACAGCATTCTTGGTGCCAGAGTCATCCTTTGGAGCACAATTATGCAGTTTTTGTTTTGCAGCTGTTATACAGGCACTGTCTCTTTTCTCCTACCTTTGTTCCCCTTTCACCAATGCAAGCTGTAGTGTCTGACGCTACTTCTGGTCTAGAGGGTGACTCTTCCACCCTTAAGCCCCATACACACGGTCGGACTTTTTCATGGATTCTGTCCGATCGGACAAGGTTGTTGAAAAATCAGACCGTGTGTATGCACCATCGGACAGTGTTCGTCGGTTTGTCCGACGGACAAAGTCTTATCTCCTGCTGGAAAGATTTGCCGTCAACACGGTCCGATCACACCAAATCCGAGCGTGTGTACGCTTGTCCGACGGACAAAGTGCTACGCATGCTCAGAAGAAATTCTGTGACGGAAGCGCTCGGTCAGGTAAAACTACCTTTCCTAATCGACACAGCACATTCGTCACGCTGCAATGTTAAAATGTCTTTAATGCAGCGCATTCTCTTTTTCTTTACAATGCAACAAGAATGACATGTTTTAGCTGCTCCTATTCACCCGCACTTCTCACAAACTTACTTCTTTATTACTTTGCAGCATTTATACACTACATGTTTATTTTGACTCTGAACGGAAAAGAATCTTTGTTATTTTTTTACCATGATTTGTCTTTTTTGTTTTTTTTTGGGGAATACATATTTGAATGTTTTTTTTTGTTTTTTTTTGGAGGGGGGTTGTGTGTCTCAAATTACCAAAAACACATTATTAACATTTGTATTTCTTGCTTAAATTTACTAGGAGGTTGTTTGTTGTTGGTGCCCCTTGTTAATTCTACTTTAGGATTAGTGAAATGTACCTGCCTACTCAAAGAAAAACTGTCATTGTAGCAAAGTAAAACACAATAGTCAATGATTATTTCAAATCAAAAAAACCTTTATTTAGGTCACACCAACAAACCAAAGAGGAACGCAGCCATGGTGAAACTTGGGGAATTTGCAAAGTCTTGGCCCCCCACGGCAACCATCATTGTTCAAGCGTAGAAAATTGGGGGCCTGAGGAGTACGTATATTAAGGGGAGTGCAATCTGGTCGTGAAGTCCAAAGTATCCGGAACTGCAGCAGATGCCATCTAGGTCCCCAGGCTCTGGTACTACAAGAGGCTCCATCTTCTCTCAGACCAGACTGATTCCAGGTCGTCACTCTCAGGTCTTCCTTCCACGCTTCCTTGCACGCTGTGGCTGTCGTGTTGGTGGGGTGGCAGAAGGAGGAGGAGGAGGAGGAGGAGGAGGCGGAGCATGGTAGCTATGGCAAACATGTGTGACTGGGGTCATCTCCCCAGCCCTACCCTTATTTAGGACATGGAGGATGAGCCCCTCACACATGTTGCGTTGCCTCACCTCCATACCCATCATTTTTGTGACAACCACCGAGCCAAAGGTCTCCTCGTCGGCGGGTGTGGCATGTAGGGAGTCTGAAGCCTCTCTGATCATGCGGAGCGCTGACTGTGCCGCATAACCCCCCCTTCTCGCCCTTTTGTACGGAAGGCGGAGGGGAGGGGTTTGGGTGTCAGTCAGGCTCCGCGGCCTAGCCCCCTCTTGGCTGCCACTACCCAGCTGGTGGCTGCCACTAACCCCTGCCTCCTCCTGACTGCCACCTTCCACAGCCACCTCCTGGCTGAGGTCTTCCTGTGTATGAAAAAGGGACATAGTTTCAGTTATTTGTTCATCAAACACACACAATTCTCATCTAGTGACTGTTGCAAAATGTTTACAAATAGAAAACCATACAATTCTCAGCCCAGCAGTTTAGATTCTGGCCCCAAATGTCTCCAACACTACTGTCAGTTGATATGTCAAACACGTTAGGAACTAAGCAATTGGGGATCCTGAATTAAGTGAACATCATTCATTATTCCCATAAATGGTAACCTAAATACTATACCTGGAACAAGCTGGGCTCCTCCACCTCTTCCATACTGGAAGGCCCAGGTTGCTCCTCGGAAGCCTCAACAGGGGTGGGCTGCGCGCAAGGAAGCGTGGAAGGAGGAGTCGAGGTTGGCTCCGTGACATCAGTCTGGTCTTTCAGAAAATGGAGACTCTGATAGTACCAGAGCTTGGGCACATAGACCTCATCTGCTGAAGTTGCAGTTTCCTCAGACTTCACGACCTTCTTCCGCTCCCTGATATACGCACTCCTCAGGCTGCCAATTTTCTTTCTTAGATCATCAACAGTTGCCGTGGGGAACCTTGGCTTGACAAATTCCACAAGTTCCTCCAGGGCTGCGTGCCTCTTTGGTTTGTTGGTGTAATGTGGGTGTTTACCCTGCCATAAAACGGGAAATTCCCTGAATTTGGCAATGAAGAGGGGGAGAAAACTCATGTCGTTGAATCCCTGCATAATCTCTGCAAGACACAACACCACACAAAACCCTCTCAATTATGTCAGGCTAAACTCTCCTAATCTTCTCCATAAAGAAGCCTCAAGTTCAAATCAGTCTAGGCTAGTTATGTACCAACGTCAAATTGTACCTTCGTTTGTAGCGATCGTCTCGTGTGAGTTTTCTCTCCCCTCGTCTCCCAGATCGTGGCTACGACACAGGCGTGTGACGTTTTATATACAGTGCGCATGCGTCAAACTCCGCCCGCCCCTGACGATCTTTCTCGTCTATTCCCCACCCCCGCCTCTTTACGGCGCAGTGGGGAGAGCACATGGCGTGGACACAGCAGGTGCGCCCCAAATATCCCACCAACGAGGAGGAGGACGAGGAAAGTCCGGAGGCAGAAACGTCCCGATCCCGGAGCCTGAAATTCAAGGCCTCTAATATGTCATTTGGAGAAATGTTGGAGATGGTGGACATATTAAAGAGGAGCGACTATGATGGGAAGTATGGGCCTTACCTCAACCCCAATGTCCGCAAGGCCAAGATCATGTCTAAAGTTGTGAGGAGGCTGTACAATCAGTTTGGGGTACAACGATCCAAGGAGCAACTGAGGAAACGCTGGTCAGACCTGAAACTGAGGGAGGCCGATCAGTACAGAAAGATCAAGCGAATTCTTCAAAAAAGTAAGTAGTTGTGTTTTGTGTTTGATTTCTTGCTTGCATACTGCTCCATTGTGGTTTGATTTTTACAAAGTTGTACATTCCAAAATGGCCACTTTCAGGTTCGTCTGTGCATTCGATCGTACTCAGCCTCGATCTTTCTGCCACTGTCATGGTCGTGTGTGTGTGTCCATTCGATCGTACGCAACCTCGATCGTTCGGCCACTTATAATACGATGTTTGGTGTTTTTTTGGGGGAAATGAAGTTTGTTCTCACTAGAAATGTCATCAAGAATGTAAAGCCAATTTATTCAATGTAAAGGAGAGGTCACCCAGTAGCTGTTTACCCATCTGGACTCTAGAGCACTAGTGCTGGGACACCCAAACCCCCTTTTTATTCGGCTTTTCCACACATGTGCTCCAGTGGATACTAGAGGGGGGTCTCCATCACACAAACTTCTACCAAAAAGCTAGTCAGTTTAGCACCTTTACAAAGTGACTACATTCATGTAGTTGGCATTTGTAACTGGCCAAACTAAAATAGTGTCCGTCACTTTCAACCAATGTTTGTCATTTCCTATTTCTGCCCTCAATAGATTGTGTTGCTAAATCTTCCTTTTGTACATTCTCATAGGGGAGCGAAAACTTGGGCCGTCTGAGGAAACCCCCAAACCAACACCTCCCAAAAAAGGGGAAAGAGCAGAAGCAGAGGAGGAGGAGGAGGAAGGAGAGATCATCGAACTTGGAGAAATTGTCACCACAACAGGTGAGTGTTGGAGAACACAGCTACTGGTAAGCTAATCCATGTATGGCTGCCTCATTTCCAACACCCCATTTTTGTTTGTTTGTGGTTTTTAGGTGACGTGGATGTTGTGGAAGAAAAATCGCACTTTACCACAGAGAGTGCCCACGTACTGATCGGAGAGATAATGGTCTGCAATAGAGATCTAGATTACATAAAGCAAAACATCAATGATGTTCAACAAAAATTGAAGAACATCATTGATGTTTTAGGAAAAATATGAAAACGCACCAAGTAATTAACACACATTTGTGCCAGCTTCTGAACACATTTGCAACTTAAAAACTGTGTGAAATTTGGAACATGCACACATTGTGTCCACATGTGCTAGCTCCCATCATGGTGGATGAATGCCAATGTTTTTTTGGGGGTGCAAACACTTTACGAACTACGAAAGTGGTTGTGGTGAAGGGGTTGCACCCCCAAAAAACGTCCATTCATCCCCATGATGGAAAATGGCACTTTTGAAGCTTCTAGGCATGTGTTTTACCATCTAATGACCATTTTCAGACCCAAATTGTGTGCATGTTCCAAATTTCCACTTTTCGGGGGTGACCCCCCCATGTGGTGAAGGCAAGATCAAACACACTTTGAACATATAGTCATGTCTGATCTTTTCTTCACTTTACAAAGTTGAACTTTCCTAGTTCATAGGTTCTGGTTAGCTCCATGCCTGGTTTTACCAATTGCGGAATCTTTGTAAACAATGTTGTAAATAACCAAGATGTTGTCAGTTTTGGCGTGAAGATTGTAAACGCACTTGTGAATGTTTTCCAAGTAAACTTTTTTATTTTTCGAAATGTGTGGCTTCCTTATTTAAAAAACACAATGCATTATGTATGTAAAATGTAAAGGATATGGGGGGCAATGGGTGTTATTTACTAAAGGCAAATCCACTTTGCACTGCAATTTCCTTTCCCAGGGAACTTTTTCAATGCACTTGTAGAGCATAGCGGATTTGACTTATGTAAATGACACCCACAGTGCTTTGTACGAAAACACGGAGCACAGCATTTTTCAGAATACACACATGTCAGACCTGGTGATGAAAAGGAGTATTTTGGCTGTCAGTTATGCAGGACAAACCTTCTCTAGACCAAAGATTAGGTAGCAAACACACAACATGAGAATAATCTTTTTGGGAAGAAGAGACTGTTACCTCCTTTTGCCCAGAAAGTGCATTCCCACTGTCGAAGGCAAAGGGAAAAAATGTCAAAGTAAAATAAGCTAAAAAGAAGACTGAAATGACAAGAAATCAGAGGTTGGTTAAAATATCAGATTTATTAAAAAATGCCTCTCACACATCGTCAGGCAGAGCAATGGCCCCCCTACCCACAAAGTACTCCATATATTGCTCGCGGACCACGCGGGCATTTAGAGGGGGCAAGCCTGGACGTGCCACTTGAAGGGCTGTGAGGTCCGCATTTGGAGGGCCCTCCACATCTGGGCCAACGGGCACCACATAGTTCCTGTTATGTCTTTTGAGGAAGTTGTGCAATATGCAACAGGCAAGAACTATGTGGTTCAGTTTGTATTCCGCCAAGTGAAATGCCGTCAGGAACAGGCGGAAGCGGCTGGCCAGGATGCCAAAAGTGTTCTCCACCACTCTTCTGGCTCTGGACAGCCTGTAGTTGAAGACTCTCTGGTCCGGGGTGAGGGTCCTCATCGGGAACGGCCTCATCACATGGGGAGTCAACGCAAACGCTTCATCTGCGACAAAGACGAAGGGGAGTCCTTCGGCATTCTCCTCTGGAGGTGGCAAGCACAGACTGCCACTTTGGAGACGCCAGTAGAACTCCGTGTGCGTAATGGCACCACCATCCGAGATCCGGCCGTTCATCCCCACGTCCACATACATAAACTCGTATGTTGCCGACACCACCGCCAACATCACTACACTATTAAACCCTTTATAATTATAATAGTAGGACCCCGAGTTGGGCGGTGGGACGATGCGGACGTGTTTCCCATCAATTGCCCTCCGCAGTTAGGAAAGTCCCAACGGCTGGCAAAGTGGGAGGCCACAGTCTGCCATTCCTGTGGCGTGGAAGGGAACTGTGGAGTGAAACAAGAAAAATAAATTAGTCACTTTGCACTTAAACATTGCAAGCAGATTAGACAATCAACATCTTGGAACAAGAGCATTGTATAAAATTGGAGTCTGGAAAGTATTTGCACAGAAAAGTAGAGGCTCCCCTTCACAGATGACTCACCCCCCATCAATCCCCCCACTTCTGATGGGCCATTGGCAATAACTAGGGTTTTGGGGGGGGGGGACAGGTAACCCTCTGCACTTCATTGATTGGCAAATGGCTCAATAATGTGTGCTAGTTTGGCCAGACCCTCTGTACTTAACACTATTGGCAGCCCCCAGGAAAGATAAAATAACATTTCAACCCCCCCCCCCCCCCACCAAAAAAAAAAAATTCTAAAGGGGCTCTACATGAAGTAAACCACACAGCAAACATTTGTGCATATTTTAGGGGGTGTTTGGGGGCAAACAATACTATGCAGCAGACAAAATACATTGCTTAAGTGACTAGGCCATAGGTGTCTATTGGGGCAGAAGAGCATGCTGGTAAGGTAAGTGAAGGGAAAAATGCATGAAGGAGAAAAGGGGCACAGCATATTAGAACATATTGCAATCATGGTAATTAGGGAAGGAGGTCAAAAATAGAAGACATTAGCAAACAGAGCATACATAGAAGGGAATAGTAAAGTATAAATGTTACCTTAATATAGTCCTCCTGCAGGACCTGGATGATGGCAGAACAGGTCTCTGGAATAATGATTCCCAGGGCCTGGGGAGAGATACCTGAAGAGAACTTCAAATCCTGAAGACTTCTCCCTGTCGCCAAGTACCTCAACGTGGCAACAAGCCTCTGCTCCGGAGTAATGGCTTGTCTCATGCAGGTATCCTGCGGCTGATAAAGGGGGTCAGCAAAGCCAAAAGACGGTGAAAATCGGGGTCCGTCATCCGGAGAAAGTTCCTGAAATCATCAGGATTATTCTCCCGGATCTCACGAAGCAAAGGCATGTGCGAGAATTGGTCACGCTGAAGCAACCAATTCTTGGTCCACATACTCCTCGTCACTCTGTTCATGGACGGGTCTTGGGTCAAAGCTAAAAGCCCGACACCAATTCCGCGTACAGCACGAACTCGGCGACGAGTACGCACGGGAAACATCGCTCACAAGGTCACAAAAGGTCGGCTGGTCAGAACGGACAAACAGAAAGCACCGATAAACAGCAAGGCCTGAAAGAACGAAATGAATACCAGCAACGAGCAGACAATAAGCAGTGCAAATCAAAGCGTCCTATATCAAGATATAGGCCGCAATGACCAACAAATGCGAACTGACTACACGCACTAATAAACAGATACGCACGACAAGCACAAACTGATGAGCAGTAACGATCTGAGTCAGAAAACTGAGAAGCGCGAATCTTAAGTCACCAAACTTCCACTAACTCTCGATAAACACGGGATCAGCAGAAGGAGCCCAACGGGTGCCTGACGTGGTGCTGAACTTCCCTTTTGTAATCTCGTGGACGACGACTTACGTCACGACGTTCTTCCAGACCGGATATTCCGACAACGTAGTCCGACCGTGTGTACGCAACACCAACATCGGACAAAGTACGACGGACAAAATCCGACCGACCTGGTCCGCGGATTGTCCGACCGTGTGTATGGAGCTTTACTATGGTCTTTTGACGTGGAAAGAAGTAGTCTGTATCATTTATAATGGAGTTCCTGGGTATGTGCCTTCTTCTCTGTTGCACCAGCTTTGATACTGAGCAGTTCTGGGTGGCGTGGGCAGCCATGATGACCTATTTAAATTTCTGTGCATGGGCTGTTGGTTGTCGGCTGCTTCTTCTCTGGCTGCCAGGATGCTTTTTCCCGAAATCATCCTATCTTTTTGGTCAATATCCTATTCTGTCTATATTCTGCATTGTAGATGTCTCCCTTTTCAGGTTGCTGAGCCTTTGGTGGATCATCTCTTTTATTATGGATTAATTAATTAATAGAAATATGTTAAACTTGCCAACACTGAGGAATAAGCTTCCCTTTTCTTTCCAATGATAGACCACATTTATTGGATAGCCGCACCTTTTTAGCGAGGTGACTAGCCTTTAATTCAAATTTTTTCCTTGTTTACCTATAGTGCTTTTTATATTAATGGGTCCTCTATTGTTCTGGCATTCTAACCAGAGGACAAGGTGGGAGCTGTCATCAATTACAATTTTTGTTTTTTTTTCCCATTAAGATTCTAGAAAAGAGTGAGCAATGGCTTCTTCTGTTTATTTTGATAGTGCTTAAAGCAGAGTTCCGCCCACGATGTCCTCCCCCGAAGCCGACCTGTCCCTCCGCTCCGGGTGCAGGCGCTGGCATCTTCAGTAAGGGAATCAGGAAGTGAAGCCTTGCGGCTTCACAGCCTGGTTCCCTACTGCGCATGCGCGAGTCACACTGCACCTTCTGAATGGTCCCTGCTGTCTTCTGGGTCCTGTGTGTCCCCCAGAAGACAGCAGGGGGGACGAAGGAGGGGCCAGACAATAGCGTAGTTCGCCGCGGATTGGTAGACGCACTCTCCCGGGGGGTTTACCATGTGGGCGTGCTCCCGAGTCCAGCATTTATGTCCATAGACACGAATGCCGGACTCGGCAACGCACCCGCGTCATTGAATTTGATTGACAGCAGCGGGAGCCAATGGCTGCGCTGCTATCAATCTATCCAATCAAGAGCTGGGACCCCTTGCAGAGAGGGAGAACGCGTCTCCACCAAGGGAACTACAGGGCTCAGGTAAGTAAAACTGGGGGGCCAGTCACTGCCAGAAGTATTTTCACCTTAGGATGAATTAAAGTGAAAAAAAAACAAGGGTTTACAACCCCTTTAATGTCTTGTAGATAATGTTTTCATTTCCCTTTTTTACTTATGTGTATAAATAAAAATGTATATAATTGCTCTTGTTCCATGAATATGTACAGATTGCACCTATAAAGTCCCACATCTCTTCCCCTTTCTTATTGTACATGCTGGTGCCATATACTTAGTGTTTTGGTCATGACCACATATTTACCATATTTTGTAAACAAGTGTCAAAAATAGGCTTGGTCCCTAAGTGGTTAATAAATGTACACCTCAATGAGGCCTAACTGGGATCTCTTGCTTGTTATTCAAGTCCTCATGTGACAACTTTTCAAACCTCTGGATTCTATCTCTATGTAGCACCCTCCTAGTTAGGTGCTAGGCTGTAAGGTAAATTGTGTTCTTTTTGAGCTCCTCTGTAATCAGTGGAGCAGTTGTTGATTGCTTTGGACTTGTCAGGGTTCCACAGGCTGCAGGCTTGGCTGCTTCTCCCTGCCTTCTGGAAGGCTACAGAATATAGGAGTTAAGAAGGTTAAATTAGCAGCCTGAATATTTATGAGGTTTCAGCCAATCCCTGGAAAGGTGTGCCCAGTAGGGGCTGCAGAGCACATAAATCGTCTGGGAGATGGAGCAGTAAGGTTCTGAAGGAGAAGTTTCCATCCTGGAGGGCTGCTGCCCTCTCAGGCAGTTGAGCTGAAAATTATCTGAGCTCATTGAGGTCACAGCTATGCTAAAGCTGGGGGGCTTACTTGCTAAGAATTTCTGAAGCTAAACCATGGGTGTTTCACCTAGGATCCAGTCTGGAGAGTCCATAAGGAAATGTTTGCCTGACATTAGGGAGGCATCCAAGTATCCATAGACTTGTGAGTGCAGGATCTGGGTGACTATTGCTACTGTTAACCTCTTGTGTACCAATATGAAGGCTTGCCTGGTCTGGAACATTCTTAAACTATTGTTGAAAGGACTGTTCAAAGAAGTATTTGCAGAGTGAAGTATGTCCTCCTATTGCTGTTCCGCGTTCTGGAGTATACAACAGCTCCCCGTGCCCTATTCAAGTTTGTTCAGCAATAAATGTTAAAAAAGCAACCCCATAGACTGTTTCTTGAGCAAGAAGAGTGAATGTGCCTGGCTGTGTCTACACTAGTGGGAAAGGAACCTGGGACACAATTAGAGGGCCTATTCGGGAGTGAGTGCTACATCTATAAAAAAAATGTCTCCTAATAGCAGTGACTTCAGTGCAGAGGGTGTTGCAACTACAAGCAATAGGTTTAAAAGATCTGTTCTGTGTAGTCTGGGCAGCTAGGGTAATCCTATTTTCTGGATTTCTACCCAAGGTGGTTTCTAATTTCTGCCTGAACATGAAGTGATTCTTTTTGGTGATCTGACACGCTTTTTATCTTGTCCCCAGGACCTAGAAAAGGGTAGCTGGCCTCTTCAAAAAAACAATAGCATCTTGGTAAGTTAACTCAATGCAATTGTCTTACAAAGTGAAAGATATTCCCCCTCCTCTGCAAATGAAGATGCACTCGACTAGGACTATGGCTACATCTTGGGTGTCACAGACTCAAACTTCAGTCTTCTGCAGGGTAACCAGTTGGTCTTCCAAGATGTAGCAGCTGGTAGAGTTTGGCTCTGCAGTCTTATCTTCAGTACTTAACTCAGAAATGTTTTTCTGCACTACCCATCAGTGTTTCTACTTTCATTGCTACTCCCCATCAGTGACTAAATTGGGAGGCACATGGAATGCAGAAAATTCTAATTCTTACCAAATGTTCTTTTTTAGGCACCTAATCATGTCTGCATAATTTCCCTTCCTATATATCTAATTTATTTTTTCAGGATTATGTTGTTTAAATACTGAGAAGAAAGAGTGACAACTTTTAAGCTATGAAAATTTGGCTGTCCTGGAGTCTCACAGTCAGCACTTTGTTAAAAATCACTGCCCCATACAGCCTACCTGACAGGCCTCCCCCTAGCCACCATGTAAATGAAGTGTTCACATGGGCGCTGTGGCCTGTACCGTGTAAATTAGTGGTTTGTGTGGTTGGAACCACCTACAGCTGTGTGCATGCAGCCTATGTTACTGTATGGGGATGCAGCAGCTATACGAACACAGCCGCAGGTCCTAATGTTACAGGCATGGGTGTGTTCAGGTGTACGGCCAGAACAAAGTGTGCAGAACAAAGTGTGCATTCAGGGCAACTCGCCAATGTCTGCACAGCTGCCAAATTAGGACCTGTGTTCATACGCTTGGGAGAGTAGAGGAGGGAAGCCAGCAGTGCTGCGGGAAAAGGGCCACACAGGGGGGCCAGGTAGGGTTGCCACCTCATCCCTTTAAAACTGAACACATATGAATTACACAGGTTGTGAGGGTAATTTAATGCAGATAAGGCACCTAGTGTCTTTAATTACCACCTTAATCAGCCACAGGACCTGTGTAATTAATATGTGTTCAGTTTTTAAGGGATGAGGTGGCAATCCTAGGGCCAGGACAGCAGGTGGAAGGGATGCAGATACTAGAACTGATCCCCCCCTGCAGCGCAGCTGGAGAGAAAAAGATAATGAGAAGCCGCAGCACTTCAGGGGGAGGCACAAGAGAATTGGTGTCTGCAGTAAGGCAGTACAACTTGCCCCCCTTTTGAACTGATGGGGCCTAGGGTTGCCACCTTTTTTTTAAAGCCAAACCTGAACACTTTAGCGGCCTGGGACACCTTTGGGTGCCCCAAGGAGGACAGTAATGCAGTGTGTTTATCATGCCACAGCAAACAATGGATGTGGCAAAATTGCTCTTGCTGACATCATCGCCCTGCCCGCCTCCCCCCCCAGTGATGCTGAACCTGCCCCCAGACAGCTCCCGGACGGCAACAGATTTGTGTGTGACTTTCTTGGTTACTTGGGGAGCCACAGCCCGGTCTGAATAATGTATACCGGTTTCGGTCCGCCTAAAACACGAACACATGATTCAAAACCCGGACAGTACAGGTGGCAACCCTACCTGGGACCGGTACAGGTGGCCCGACTGTACTACTTCATCAGCAGTCCTGGTGCATAACTGACATGGTGAGGTACCTGGAAAGGAATATCACTGTAAGAATTTGATTAGAATTTTACTGTAATTTAGTTGATGTCGGTAATAACAAGGTGAAATATATGCATTAAATAATATATATATATATATATATATATATATATATATATATATATATAACTTTGTGAGAACACATTGGTCACCTCATGAAACAGCATGAAATGTTACCATCTCATATGTTTTATAAAGTGTGTGTGTATATGTGTATGTGTGTGTGTATATATATATATATATATATATATATATATATATATATATATATATATATATATATATATATACATGGTTTGGAAAAAACGATTGAATTAAACTTTCATTTATAAATAACACAAATGCTATTCTACTTTTCTATATTTTTCCTTGATCACTGCTGCCCCCATGTGGTTCTAATGAGGTCAGCCATTCAGTCTCGAGTCAGAATGCAAAATCCCTTTGAATGGAAGTAATGAAGTATTTTTTAACCAATCATATTATAATATATTTACAGTGTAATGTCAAACATATAGTTTAGTTGAAACTTTTCTTAATGAAGCTTTAACCACTTCAGCCCCTGAAGAATTGGCTGCTTAATGACCCGGCCTTTTTTTGTGATACGGCACTGTGTCGCTTTAACTGGATTGCCCGGTCGTGCGACACTGTACCCAAACAAAATTGACATCCTTTTTTCCCCACAAATAGAGCTTTCTTTTGGTGGTATTTGGTCATCTCTGCGGTTTGTATTTCTTGTGCTATAAACAAAAAAAGAGCATCAATTTTGAAAAAAAATATATTTTGTACTTTTTGCTTTAATAAATAGCCCAATTTTTTTTCTCTAAAAAAGCAAAATTTTTTCCTCAGTTTAGGCCAATATGTATTCTTCTACATATTTTTGGCAATAAAAAAATCGCAAAAAGCGTATATTGATTGGTTTGCGCAAAAGTTATAGTGTCTACAAAATAGGTGATAGATTTATGGCATTTTTTTTTTTTTTTTACTAGTAATGGTGGCGATCTGCGATTTTTATCGAGACTTTGACATTATGGCGGACACATCAGACACTTTTGACACCTTTTTGGGTCGATTGGCAATTATACAGCAATCAGTGCTATAAAAATGCACTGATTAATGTATAAATGTAACATACAGGGAAGGGGTTAACACTAGGGGGCGATCGAGGGGTTAACTGTGTTCCCTATGTGTGTTCTAACTGGGGGGGGGTGGGACTGACTATAGGAGATGAGAAATTGTGGTTCCCAGTTCGTAGGAACTCACAATCTCTCTCTCCTCACAGAACTGGGATGTGGGTGTTTAAACACACACATCCCTGTTCTGCGTCTCTTGGCCAGCGGTCACCAGCATCGGCACCCCCGCACATGCGCGCCTGCTATCCTGCTTAAAGGGACCGATGTATAGCTACGACGGTTCGCGGTATTGTGCCGACCTGCCGCAGTATAATGACGGCGGCTGGTCGGCAAGTGGTTAAAGAATTGGTGACTATTACTATATTTATACCATTCTATGTCCACATATTAAGGTAAAACAGTTTCTTTTAGGCAACACTACTACTGTTATTGGTGTAAGAAAAATGATTTTGTTAATGCTCTCAAATATCAATACCACCATTAAAGCTGAACTCTAGGCAGATATAAAGGGCATGAATTAACACAGCTCTGTAATCATTAAGGCCCCTTTCACACTGGGGTGCGGGCATCGGCGGTAAAGCAGCGCTATATTTAGCGCTGCTTTACCGTCGTTTTAGCAGCGGTATTTGCCGCTAACGGTGCAGTTTTAACCCCCGCTAGCGGCCCAAAAAGGGTTAAAACCACCCGCAAAGCGCCGCTGCAGCAGCATTTTGCCGGCGGTATAGCCGCGCTACCCCATTGATTTCAAAGCTTTCACTGCTCCAAAGATGCTGCTAGCAGGACTTTTTTTACCATCTTGCTAGCTCACCGATTCAGTGTGAAAGCCCTCCGACTTTTTTCAGGCGATATTTTTAGCGCTGTAGCGCCTGAAATACGCCTCAGTGTGAAAGGGGCCTAAGACATCATTTTCTTTTTTAAGGGCAAGGAGTGTAAGTACCTGAATTTGACCTGGCATCAGCCTCTTGTCCTTGTAACAGAAAAGGAAGGGGGAGGGAGGCGCACCTAAGTGTAAGATTAAAAGACACAGGTTATTGCTTACTTACATAATCTAAGTAAACACACACATATCGTAAACACACACATATTCTATGACGAAATCATCATCCTCGAGGGCTGCCTGCTGTCCAGTATTTCATCCAGGGTCCAGATAGCTGAGGAGCAGAGCTGGGACACAGAGAGCGTCCATGAAGTCCAAGCTGCCTGACGTGGACTGCCCATGAGGAAGTGACGTAACAGGATGGGCGGGCCTAGATCGTGGAGAGGACGGGACAAGTCTCTGGCTACGCGTTTGGAGCACACAGCTCCTTTTACTGGCCTGCTGCACCAAGGAGGTTGCAGATTTTTTTTGGGGGGACAGCAAATTTACACTGTTATACAAGCTGTTTACTCACTACTTTACATTGTAGTAAAGTGTAATTTCTTCAGTGTTGTCACATGAAAAGATATAATAAAATATTTACAAAAATGTGAGGGGTGTACTCACTTTTGTGAGATACTTTATATTAAGGACTATATAATTTCATGCCATTGCGGTGCAATCCTCCCATTGTTATGCGCCAGTGTGTTTTTCCTTTTTGTAGTCCTTGTACAGCAGGAATAGAGTATAAGAGGAAGAAGCAGAAGGAGCCATGTGCTGAGGAGAAGGTAGAGTGACAGAGAGATGAGCTCATTACTGTGCTGCTTCTGATTTCAGTGTCCAGTCACAGACTGGGGTGGGTCCAGGATGACCTGGACTCAGAGGAAGTGGGTTAAATGATGCTGGTCATCAAACTGAGAGCATTGTGTGGTGGAAATGAAATACTACAAGGCAGAACTCTGGATTAAACTTAAATACTGCAACAAAATACATTTTAATGAGCTATTTAAGTGTATGTTACCCTATTTTTTTTATATGTGTGTTCACATTTGTGTATTTTATAAATCATAGTCTCTATAATTTTCATGTACTTCTTCCATCTGAAGTACCTGCTTGATCCTGCCAGTTATCTTTCTTTCTTGTTATAACCACTTAAGGATCAAAAGAATTTCCCCCTTCAAAGAGCGACAAGTTTGAAAAAAAAACACAATATTATATTATACTTTTTGCTTGAATAAATATCCCCCAAAAAATGTAAAAAAAATAATTACTTCATCAGTTTAGGCTGATATATATTCTTCTGCATATTTTTGTTAAAAAAAAAAAAAATACACAATAAGTGTATATTGATTGGTTTGTGCAAAAAGTTATAGCGTCTGGAAGATAGGGAATAGATTTATGGCATTTTAAATTTTTTTTTACTAGTAATAGCAGTGATCTGCGATTTTTAGCAGGATTGCGGCGGACAGATCGGACGCTTTTGACACATTTTTGGGACCACTGACCACAGCGATCAGTGCTATAAAAATGCAGTGATTACTGTGTAAATGTCACTGGTAGGGAAGGGGTTAACACTAGGGGGCGATCAAGGGGTTAAATGTGTTCCCTTATGTGTGTTTCTAACTGTATGGGGATGGGACTGACTAGAGGAGGAGACATATCGCTGTTCCTAACTACTAGGAACAGACGATCTGTCTCCTCTCCTGACAGAATGGGGATGTGTGTTTTTACACACACACATCCCCGTTCTGGCTCTCATGCCCGTGACCGGCGGACATCGCGGCCATGTGCATCGGGTCCCCCGCAGCGCACACGCCTGCTAGGCCTGTTTAAAGGGCCAATGTAATGGGGATTTGCGGGAACGAGTCCCTGCCTGTAAAGGACATCTTCTTTAGGCCTGGCTGAGCCAGTGTCAGGCCTACAGTGCTAGCTGATCCAGGAAATGCAGCAAATGATGTACTGGAGGAGGTTGTATATACAGAGGTGTATATAGTAGTCCCAATTTTGACTTTGATCACTAGGGCATAACATAAGTTTTCCGATTCCCCCCATTTAAGTTTAATTCCCCTCAATAAAACGTAAAAACAAGTGCAAGGACTGCTTTCATGTCTCTGAGCGAAAGTGAAAAGTGTATGCCTGGCTGGGCAGGGTGACAGACGGAAACTACTACATTCAGCAGCCCCTATTGGGGTACCGCTACATGTGTTAACATGGTTAGGTTTCATCTTTTGGCTGGCCATTCAAAAGTACAGGCACTGTGCAGACACACAGCATGCCTGTATTGAGTAGTTTGTTCAGCCTGTAGCCTGCCTCTCGCACACAACGGCTCCCAATCACAGCCTGCCTCTGGCACACAGCTCCTCCCAATCACAGCCTGCCTCTGGCACACAGCCCCTCCCAATCACAGCCTGCCTCTGGCACACAGCCCCTCCCAATCACAGCCTGCCTCTGGCACACAGCTCCTCCCAATCACAGCCTGCCTCTGGCACACAGCTCCTCCCAATCACAGCCTGCCTCTGGCACACAGCCCCTCCCAATCACAGCCTGCCTCTGGCACACAGCCCCTCCCAATCACAGCCTGCCTCTGGCACACAGCTCCTCCCAATCACAGCCTGCCTCTGGCACACAGCTCCTCCCAATCACAGCCTGCCTCTGGCACACAGCCCCTCCCAATCACAACCTGCCTCTAGAGCATGCCCCCTGCTTAAGCACATTAAGTATGTGTCTGCATAGTGTCCTGTAACCCTGCCCCTACTGTCAAGAAGAGATGCATAGGCCACATGACAGAACTTTTTAACCTTCGAAAACAGGTAATAATTTCATTTTTGAAACTAAGTAAAAGCTGTTATGTTGTTGCATAGTTATAACTCTATTGCAAAGTGTACAGTATATAACATTGAAGGCGGGGCCGGTGGCGCAGGAACCTGTTTGTGTTCCATCTGTCACCTGCAGGCGGTCGAAAGCCCAATAAAATATATTTACGTTTTTGGTTGTAACATGACAAAATGTGGACAATTTCAAGGGGTATGAATACTTTTTCAAGGCACTGTATTAGTCTAGGCAGCACAAGTGTCCAGAATATAGTTTTTAACCACTTCAATACCCGCCCATAGTCATATGACGCCCACAAGGTGGATCTTCCATCCTGGGTGGGTGTCATATGACGTCCTCACATTCCCGGCCGCCTAGGGGGGCGCGCCCGCTGCGGCGTTGCTCGGGACCCGGTGCGAGTGCCCGGCGGCCGCGATGTCCGCCGGGCACCCGCGATTGCCCGTTTAAAACAGGACCGTGCGGGACCGTGGAGCTGTGTGTGTAAACACACAGCTCAACGTCCTGTCAGTGGCAAGGAGACCGATCATGTGATCCCAGTACGGAGGAACACCGATCGGTCTCCTCCCCTTGTGAGTCCTCTCCCCCCACAGTTAGAATCACTCCTATAGGGAACACATTAACCCCTGCAGCGCCCCCTAGTGTTAACCCCTTCCCTGCCAGTCACATTTACACAGTAATCAATGCAATTTTATAGCAACGATTGCTGTGTAAATGTGAATGGACCCAAAAATGTGTCAAAAGTGTCCGAAGTGTCCGCCGCAATGTTGCAGTCACGAAAAAGAAATTGCAGATCGCCGCCATTACTAGTAAAAAAAAAAAAAAAAAAATGCAATAAATCTATCCCCTATTTTGTAGACGCTATAATTTTTGCGCAAACCGATCAATATACGCTTATTGCGATTTTTTTTTTTACCAAAAATATGTAGAAGAATACGTATCGGCCTAAACTGAGTAAAAAAATAGTTTTTTTTTTTTAAAAATGGGATATTTATTATAGCAAAAAGTAAAAAATATTGTGTTTTTTTTCAAAATTGTCGCTCTTCTTTTGTTTATAGCGCAAAAAATAAAAACTGCAGAGGTGATCAAATACCACCAAAAGAAAGCTCTATTTGTGGGAAAAAAAGGACGTCAATTTTGTTTGGGTGTATTGTCGCACGACCGCGCAAGTGTTAGTTAAAGCGACGCAGTGCCGAATCGCAAAAAGTGCTCTGGTAAGGAAGGGTGTAAAATGGCCCGGTGCTGAAGCGGTTAAGGTAGATACCAGGGTTGGTTGCATTTAAAGCACTGTTAGTTCTAACTCCGAAATCTGGAGAAATTGTTACTTTTCACCTTGGCCTTTAGCGTTGCCATTTACTTCTGGAATGGGTATATTTATCACAATGGGATTATGCATATAATTTTTATTGTATTGAGACTGTTGTTTTTAAAGTGGAAGTAAACCCTTCCAAATGACTTTGGCCTACAGTTAAGCCTAGATTAAGGCTTACCTGTAGGTCCAATAAATATCTCCTAAACCTACATGGTTTAGGAGATATTTAGAAAAAAAGAGGCATCGCTGTCTACGGCGCACTGCGCATGCCGAGATCACGGCGATATGCCGCTTTCGTGCGCATGCGCGGGAGTGACGTCATCGCCGATCCAGCGAATGACAGCGCTGGAGTGGCGAGACCCGGAAGTCACTCCGGGCTTGATGGCGCCAGAGAAGGTCGTGGATGAGAGTCGCTTCGGGGGCTTTGTTCTCAGGTAAGTTATTCATAATGAGCTAGTATGCTATGCATACTAGCTCATTGTGCCTTTGCCTTGCAGGTTCCGTTTTTTTTTTTTTTTGGGGAAGGCTTTACCTTCTCTTTAATGATGTATTAACAAGATATCTGTATCCTTGCTTGCAATAACAATATTATTATCGATGTCATAGTGCCAGACCTGTGAAATCATCCATATGTACTGCCAAACTGAACAATGTATTGAGCTATTTTAGACTTAAAGGAGCATTCTGCATTGTTTGTAGACATATCCAGTCTCCTCTTGAACTTTTTTATAATTAAAAAGATAACATTTCAACTTCTGCAGAATGCAGCTTATCATTCTCGGTGTAACTGATACCCTTGCAGTGTTTACATTCTTTCTGCATGTGCAAGGGCAGACATCTCATCATCAAAGCAGCATCTTTTCTTACATCACTCCGAAAAGTTTGCAGCCAAAAAAAGAATAAAAATCACAGATGATTGACGATTAAGTTATCTATCACTTAACAGTGATAAATGAGTAGTTGTTCTTGTAAGTGATTCGCTTTGCAAGGGCTCTTGATGATGGATCATGTTGATGGCTTTACAGTAGTAAGGGATATTCCTTTTGTATTATTCATCTACTTATGGGTATATGTGGTTAATAATATATACGCTGGAAAGTGGTAATTTTAGCATATTAGTGTTTTTGTAAAATATTAAACATAAAGAAACAGAAATGTTATACTAACCTGGTAAGGCTAAATCTACTCTCACCCCCATTCTTATGCCCCGTACACATGACATTCCGACGGTAAAAGTCCGATCGGATTATGTTGTCAGAAAATCCGATCGTGTGTGGGCTCTATCGGACTTTTTCCGTCGGAATTTCTACAAAGTGATTTGTAAGGGTTTACAACCACTTTAAGCAAAAAGCAAATAGTGAGCAGCACTGTAGTGATATCATATCTCCCTCCAAATCCTGTGAAACTAGCACTCAGAGACAGCAGTGCCTTAAGCCTCAAACTTTTGTCTGAAGGGCGTGTGCCGGGAACTTGTCTTGCATACAAGCGGTACACAATTGTTGGCCAACAAACACGAACAGTGACGTACTACGTGGAATTTCAGCTCTTGAGCGCCACCATTTGGGCACCTTCTGCTAATGTCATGTTTGGTGAACATTGATTCCGAGAATGCGTGTTTGTACTTTGGACTTTTGTGTGACGGACGTACACACGAGATGAAAATCTGACAACAGACCGTTGTCCGCTGAAAATTTACTAGCCTGCCATCCAACATTTGTTGGCGGAAAGTTGGCCAACAATTGTCTGATGGAGCGTACTAATGGTCGGATTTTAGGCAAACAGTCAGTCATCACACAATTCCCAGACGAAAATCCGTTTGTGTGTACGGGGCTTTAGAAGTTCTCACAATAGAGCTATTAGGTTCAACACACAGGAGTCCCTAAGAACAGGAGGTGTACTGCTATTTTCCAGGAGGAATTCAATACAAAATGTATTTTTATGATTGTATTGCTTATCAATCTTTCTATATATTCCTTATAAGTATTTTTTTACTTTGAGTACAGGTCCACTTTAAGTGCCATAAGCAGCTCATGTTACCTAAGTGAAACAAAAATGACTTTCCTTTTCATACTCCATTTATGCAGTAGAGCACTTGCTGTTTCAGCAGTGCATGTAGGTGGAAGTCTATTGCATACAGTATTCTGATTAGTCTCCAGGGGTCCATAAACCAACATATTACTGTCTCTACAAAGAATGAGATTTTGCATTTTTTTACTTCACTCCAAGGAATATACTGTACATAGAGAGTGTTTGTTTTGACATTACAGGCTGTTGCCTCTGGTATTTTACAGTAGATATTCCGAGACGAGAAATAAAATGTTTCCCTTAAAGCAGACCTTGCAGTACAATGCAGGGTAGGCTTATAATGTCCCCATTCCCCCTTAACCACTTAAGGACCAACCTTTTTTTTACACTTGTTGTTTACAAGTTAAATTTTTTTATTTTTTTTGCTAGAAAATTACTCAGAACCCCCAAACATTATATATATATATATATATATATACATACATACATACATACATACACACATATATATATATATTTTTTTTCTAACACCCAAGAGAATATTTGCGCAGCGGTCTTACGAGCGCACTTTTTTTGGAAAAAATTTATTTTTTGAATTAAAAAATAAGACAGCAGTAAAGTTAGCCCAATTTTTTTTTTACTGTGAAAGATAATGTTACGCCGAGTAAATTGATACCCAACATGTCATGCTTCAAAATTGTGCCCGCTCGTGTAATGGCGACAAACTTTTCCCTTAAAAATCTCCATAGGCAATGTTTAAAATTTTCTACAGGTTACCAGTTTTGATTTACAGAGGAGTTCTAGGGCTAGAATTATTGCTCTCGCTCTAACGATCGCAGCGATACCTCACCAAAGGCAGGGTGCCTTTGGCCAATCATGGCTCAGGGGGACTAAGTCCACGCCCCACACTATATAATGCTGCCTACACGGCAGCCCTGTGTAGTGTTGGCGTTTCGTCACTTCCGGACGTCGTCACTTCCTCAGACGACGTCCGGAAGTGACGAAACGCATCAGGGTCGTGACCTCGCAGGAAGTGACGCATGCGCTCCAGGGTGTGCTCCAGCCGCCAAGCGAACCAGGAAGTGGCGGAAAAAACATTCTACACATCGCTTTGGCGCCCGATTTCCGGCGGACAGAAGGGCTGATCAGGCAGAGTGCACTCTCTTATTACTTACAAGGCTGTTTTATAATTTTATTGTGGTACGCAGATTTTAAAAAGGGGGGAATATTGGATGTTTAATAAAGCTGTTTGTTTCAAACTGTACTACGCTATCCGCACTATTTTCTTCATATACATATGCTGGGTTAAAGCTGTTTGTTTCAAACTGTACTACGCTATCCGCACTATTTTCTTCATATACATATGCTGGGTTGGAGTGGATCCGCTCTGGTGCTTGCAGATGGTGAAGAGGTGGTCGTGCTGAGGAGATGGCAGTTACCTATGGCTTTGATTGAAATGCTGATATTGATCATATTTCTGGTGAGTGCATCCCCAAAGGGGAGTGTGACCTGCACGCGGTGAAAAATAGATTTTCCGGTGGAAGTTGTATCACTATATTTCAAGAATTTTGGGTTCACTGCACCAATACGGACTGTATTCCAGGTTACCATGATGATGTTTTATGAACTCTTTTAAATTAATTTAAAAGGACTGTATTTTAGCGTTGCTGCAATATTTAAAGGGACAAGCACCTGTCTTTTATAGGATTGGGATTTTACCTGGACTCTAATATTGCCTTATTACCGATTTCATTTTTATTGTTTCAAGTTAAGCATTATTAAAATCACTGTTTTTAAAACTTTTTTTTTTTTTTTTTGCATTGATACATTTCCCTTGGGGCAGGACCTGGGTCCCCAAACACTTTTTATGGCAATAACTTGCATATAAGCCTTTAAAATGAGTACTTTAGATTTTTCAAGTTCGTGTCCCATAGACTTTAACGGTGTTCCAACAAACTTTTTGCATGTTCGCATGTTCTGCTGCGAACCGAACCGGGGGGGTGTTTGGCTCATCCCTACGCCTATATACATGTATTGAGCCATGACACATCCTTTTACACTCCTATACACATGTATAGAGCCATGACAGGTCCTTTTATACTCCTATATACATGTATAGAGCCATAACAGGTCCTTTTATACTCTGATATACATGTATAGAGCCATAACAGGTCCTCTTTATACTCCGATATACATATATAGAGCCATGACAGGTCATTTTTATACTCCTATACATGTATAGAGCCATGACAGGTCCTCTTTATACTCCTATAAACATGTATAGAGCCATGACATGTTCTCTTTATATTCATTTACATGTATAGAGCCATGACAGGTCCTCTTTATACTCCTTTATACATGTAAAGAGCCATGGCAGGTCCTCTTTATTCTTCTATATACATGTATAGAGCCATGACCAGTCCTCTTTATTCTCCTTTATACATGTATAGAGCCATGACAGGTCCTCTTTATACTTCTATACATGTAAAGAGCCATGACAGGTCCTCTTTATACTCTTATACACGTAAACAACCATGACAGGTCCTCTTTATACTCCTCTATACATGTATAGCCATGATCAGTCCTCTTTATACTCCTTTATACATGTACAGAGCCATGACAGGTCCTCTTTATACTTCTATACATGTATAGAGCCATGACATGTCCTCTTTATACCCGTATGTACATGTATAGTGCCCTGACCGGTCCTGTTTATACTCCTTTATACATGTATAGAGCCATGATTGGTCCTCTTTATATTCCTTTACATGTATAGAGCCATGACAGGTTCTCTTTATACCCCTATATACATGTATAGAGCCATGACAGGTCCTCTTTATACTTTATATATACATGTATAGTGCCATGACCGGTCCTCTTTATACTCCTTTATACAAGTATAGAGCCATGACATTTCCTCTTTATATTCCTTTATACATGTAAAGAGCCATGACAGGTCTTCTTTATTCTCCTTTATACATGTATAGAGCCATTTCAGGTCCTCTTTTTACTCCTATACATGTATAGAGCCATGACAGGTCCTCTTTATACTCCTATATACATGTATAGTGCCATGACAGGTCCTCTTTATACTCCTATATACGTGTATAGTGCCATGACAGGTCCTCTTTATACTCCTATATACATGTATAGTGCCATGACAGGTCCTCTTTATACTCCTATACATGTATAGTGCCATGACAAGTCTTCCCTATACTTCTATACACTCCTATACTCTTTAGGTATCATGATATAAAATAATGGATGTGGGGGCCTTTAGGTGGGTGTGATTTTTTTGGGGGGGGGGCAGCAATTCATTCTTGGTCCCAGGTAGCACAATGTCTTGGACCGGCCCTGAGTGAGAGGGTTGGGATATACCATTTATGATTGACAGTGGTGCTTACAATGGTCGGCCATTTATTTTGGTAAAACTTTTATCCCAAAAGGGAAAAAACTGTTTCTGTAACTTCTTAACAAGTGTTATCTTGAGTTTGGCTTTAAAGTGATTGTTAGATTGTAAAGTTTATCTGCTCTGTGCAATGATTTTGCACAGAGCAGCCCCGGTCCTCCTCTTCTTGGGTCCCTCGCCAGCACTCCTGTCTCTTCCTTCCTTCTGAGTGCCCCATAGGAAGTTGCTTCCTAGGGGGGCACTCGTGTGGGCTTGAAACCGAGCCAAGCTGTTCGCTTCTATTCAGACACACAGCCCGGCTTGGCCCCGCCCCCCGCTCTCTGCTCACAAGTTTTGACTGACAGCAGCAGCGGCCAATGGCTCCCGCTGCTCTCAGCCAAGCCTGTGAGACAAAGGAGAGGAGCAAAGAGCTGCAGACCTACACAACTCTGGATTGAGATCTGTCTCAGGTAAGCATTAAGGGGGGGCTGGGGGGGGGGGTGCTACTATTAAGAGGTTTTTGACCTTAATGCAGAGAATACATTAAGGTAAAAAAAAAGCTTTTGCCTGTACAACCACTTCATTTCATTAGTCAGATCCATTTAAATCTGTTAGTACGCCTAATGCCGCGTACACACGACCGGACTTTTCGACAGCAAAGGTCCGACGGAACGAATCCGTAAGACAATTCGATCGTGTGTGGGCTCCATCGGACCTTTGCTGTCCAAAAATCTGACGGACTTTAGAAATAGAACATGTCTCAAATTTTTCCGCCGGACCCAGTTCCTATCGAGAAATACGTTCCTGTGTATGCTAGTCCGACGGACAAAAAACTACGCTAGGGCAGCTATTGGCTACTGGCTATGAACTTTCTTATACTAGTCCGGTCATACGTCATCAAGTTCCAATACGTCGGACTTTGGTGTGATTGTGTGTGTCCAAGTCCGTTCATTCGGAAAGTCCGTCGGAACTCCGCCGAAAGTCCGTCGTGAAGACCGCCAGACCTAGTCCGTCAAAAAGTCCGGTCGTGTGTATGCGGCATAATACTCCCCCAGATTGGCTGTTGTCCAAAGGTGTCTCCACTGCTCTTCCATCCAGGGTCGAGACACCCTAAAGCCCCATACACACGGTCGGACTTTTTCATGGATTCTGTCTGATCGGACAAGGTTGTTGAAAAATCAGACCATGTGTATGCACCATCGGACAGTGTTCGTCGGTTTGACCGACGGACAAAGTCTTATCTCCTGCTGGAAAGATTTGCCGTCAACACGTTCGATCACACCAAATCCGATCGTGTGTACGGTTGTCCGACCGGACAAAGTGCTACGCATGCTCAGATCACATTACAAGACCAAAGCTATTGGCTACTAGCCTCTACGTAGTCCCGTCGTAGGCAACAATCGTCACCGCGTTCAGAATGATCGGATTTTCCGACAACTTTGTCCGACCGTGTGTACGCAAAACCAACATCGGACAAAGTATGACGGACATGGTCCGACGGACCTGGTCCGCGGATTGTCCGACCGTGTGTATGGGGCTTAAGACAGGAAGTGTGTTTTTGGTTGGATCACCAGGTAAAACTAAAGGAACAAAGCTTAAATAGAAAACTACTGCAGCTATCACATTTAAGATTGTTAACCACTTCTTTCTTGTTAAAAAAAAAGATTGTTAACCACTTCAATACCAGGCACTTAGACACCTTCCTGCCCAAGCCAATTTTCAGCTTTCAGCGCTGTAGCAAGTTGAATGACAATTGCGCAGTCATACAACACTGTACCCAAACAAATTTTTAATCATTTTTGTTCCCATAAATAGAGCTTTCTTTTGGTGGTCTTTTTATTTTTTGCGCAACAAATAAAAAAAGACCGAAAATTTTGAAAAAAAAATTGTTTTTATTTGTTTCTGTTAACATTTTTTGTAAATAAGTACATTTTCTTCTTAATTGAAGGGCACTGATATGGCTGCACTGACGGGCATTGATAAGGCAGCACTGATGGGCACCGATGAGGTGGCACTAATGAGGTGGCACTGACGGTCACTGATGATGGGCACTGATAGGTGGCACTGATGGGCACTAATTGATGGCACTGAAGGGCACTGATAGGTGGCGCTCATAGGCGGCACTGATGGGCACTCATAGGTGGCACTGATGGGCACTCATAGGCAGCACTGATGGGTACTTATGGGTGGCACTGATGGGTACTTATGGGTGGCACTGATAGGTGACACGGATGGGCACTGATAGGTGGGCACTGATAGGTGGCACTGCTGGACACTGATGGGTGGCACTGATGACACTGATGGGTGGCAAAAAGACCAAAGACATGCTGGTAGGTTAATTAGATCCTGTCGATAAAATTGGCCAAATATGTGTATGTTGTATGTGTTTGTAAGCGTGTCAGGACCCCACAGGGCAAGGACCGCACTATGCCACAGATGGACACCAGTGGCAAAAAGCCCCCTGAGGCGATTCAGTTCGCATAGGTTGCGCTATACAAGTCATTCATTCATTCATCATTGATTTCATTTCTTACATGATGGTGCCAGTCAGTGCCCATTTGTGGGCACGGATTGGCACAGATTGGGCATTCATTTGCACATGTGGATGGCCATGGGGTACATACCTGGCCATCCACATGTTGCCCCCTTCCCTGGTGGTCCTGGCAGCTTCCCTGGTGGTCTAGTGTGGGCATCCGAGGGGGCGCAGACCCCCCTCTCAGGAGAGCCGCCGATCGGCTCTCCTCTACTCTCGTCTGTGAGACGCGAGTGAGGAAAAGCCGATCACCGGCTCTTCCTGTTTACATCGTGATTGGACACGGCTGATCACATGGTAAAGAGCCTTCGCCGGAGGCTCTTTAACAAGATCGGTGTAGCGGTGTGTCAGACTGACACACCGCACCTCCGATCCCCGCAATGCGCGCCCCCCACGGGCGCGTGGTGGCTGTTATCCTGAAGGACGTCGTATGACGCCTAGTCAGGATAACTGAACCACCGCCCGGCTGTCATTTTGCTATAGGCCAGGTGGGAAGTGGTTAAACTTCAATAAATTTAATTTTTGTTTTGAGGTTTAATACTACTTTAAACCTGTCATTTTCTTTTGTAGAAATTGAATACAATGTATTTAATACATCTGCCTTCTCACTATCACTTTTGACCAGCTTTGCCGGTTCATCTTTTATGCGGCTACATAGTTCCATAGTTACATAGTAGGTGAGGTTGGAAAAAGACACAAGTCCATCAAGTCCAACCTATGTGTGTGATTATATGTCAGTATTACATTGTATATCCCTGTATGTTTTGGTCGTTCAGATGCTTATCTAATAGTTTTTTGAAACTATTGATGCTCCCCGATGAGACCACCGCCTGTGGAAGGGAATTCCACATCCTTACCGCTCTTACAGTAAAGAACCCTCCACGTAGTTTCAAGTTAAACCTCTTTTCTTCTAATTTTAATGAGTGGCCCTGTGTCTTATTAAACTACCTTCTGTGGAAAAGTTTTATCCCTATTGTGGGGTCACCAGTATGGTATTTGTAAATTGAAATCTTATCCCCTCTCAAGCGTCTCTTCTCCAGAGAGAATAAGTTTAGTGCTCACAACCTTTCCTCATAACTAATATCCTCCTGACACTTTATTAGCTTTGCTGCCCTTCTTTGTACTCGCTCCATTTCCAGTACATCCTTCCTGAGGACTGGTGCCCAGAACTGGACAGCATACTCTAGGTGCTGCCGGACCAGAGTCTTGTAGAGCGGGAGAATTATCATTGTATCTCTGGAGTTGATCCCCTTTTTTTAATGCATGCCAATATTCTGTTTGCTTTATTAGCAGCAGCTTGGCATTGCATGTAATTGCTGAGCCTGTCATCTACTAGGACTCCCAGGCCCTTTTCCATCCTAGATTACCCCAGAGGTTCTCCCTCCAATGAGTAGATTGCATTCATATTTTTGCCACCCAAATGCATTATTTTACATTTTTCCACATTGAACCTCATTCGCCATGTAGTTGCCCATCCCATTAATTTGTTCAGATCTACTTGCAAGGTTTCCACATCCTGAGAAGTTATTGCCCTGCTTAGCTTACTATCGTCCGCAAATACAGAGATTGAACTGTTTACCCCATCCTCCAGGTCGTTTATGAACAAATTAAATAGGATACATGTTCGGTCCTTCCTTGTCTTCAGCGTTCTTTGTTGAGAGAATTTGGTTCCATTTAGCACTATACAGTAAAGGGAGTAGCTTTTTAAAGTTACCTCTTTTGAAATTTAGTATTCTTGTTATACCAACGTATCCTTCTTTCCTGTTCAGCAAACCAAAGTTATTAATTTCCACATCTACAATCAGCTTCATGTTGTTTGAAATTAGTAGATCCAGCAGTGCATTATTTCTAGTTGGGGTTTCCATCATTTAACCCATGAAATTATCCTTCAATACGTTCAAAAAATGATGAGGCCTAGTTGAATGTGTAGTTCCCTCTTCAGGATAGTTGAAGTTTCCTATAATAATAACATTACCTTGCTTCCCCACAATTTCCACCTGTGAAAGGAAACGTATGTGCTCTTCATCACTCATGTTAGGGAGGCTATAGCTTACACCTACAATTAGAGTCTGCACCATTTAAGTCCTGTTTCTTGATATCATCTTTCACATTTGTTGTTAGATAGTCCTTGCCCTACAGGCTTACACCTCCCCTTTTTCTACCTACCGTGTCCTCCGAAACAGAGTGTACCCTGTGAGCTGTCTAATCAGATTTCTATTACTCCCATAAGGTCAAAATCCTCCTAAAGTAACAGAAGTTCTAGCTCTTCCAATTTGATAGACCAAAGTCTAGCATTTGTGTGCATACCTTTAAATTTTCTACTAGCATTTAGTGTTTTATCATTGCTCACTTCTTAGATTACAATTAAATTCAGTAAGCTCAACAACAATGAAGATGGATAATGTACTTTGTAGTATCATTGCTATCGGGTTTGAATTGGTTTAGTTGTGTTTACAAGGAACATGCTAACAAGAGGAGAGATCAGAGTGAGTAAAGGGATGAGCCACTTGCCTAAACCCCCCTCCTGCCCAGACCAATTTTCATCTTTTAGCGCTGTCACTCTTTGAATGACAATTGCGCGGTCATACAACGCTGTACCCAAATTTGGTGGTATTTGATCACCTCTGGGTTTTTTTATTTTTTGTTAAAAATTTAAATAAAAAAGACTAATTAAAAAAAAACCAAAAAAAAAAAACCTTTTTATATTTTGTTAATACATTTTGCAAACAGGTCATTTTTATTTTTTTTCAAATATTTTATTTCAACCACAAAAGGTGAGTCCAGGTTTTCGTGGCAGCCATATATACACAATAACATAACAAATACATTGAATGAATAAAACAGTAGTCCACATAGTAATCATATCATATCCTGCATAACACCTTCTATGTTCATCCCATAAGAATATAGCGCCAGTATTATAGTGACCTAGGGAAAAAAAGAAACCCTCAGCAGCTTTACCTGGGGTCACCCCATCTATTTCTCATTTTCTAAATTACAGAAGAAAAAAAAATAAAAAAAAAACAAAAGGGGGGGAAAAAAAAGGAAGGGAGGGAAGAGGAAGGTCCTAATGAGTACTGAATAACTGGTTATGAGCTATCTAATTATAATATCTGGTTGATTGGTAATCTATAATGTCGCTCCTAAAATATATATTACCACCCTTGGGCCAGTGTTGCCAAAAATTGTGTGGATGAATGTGTGTGTGATGAACACAAAATCCTGTGATGTTCTAAACTCAAATAATACCAAAGCTGCCCCTTTAAAAATATGTAATAATGAAAAAGCGATTATAATCAAACATGTAGTAACAAGTGAAATATATAATCAAGTGGCGCTTAAAAACAAAAAAATCTAATATAAAATAAAGTGAAAAACTTCTACATTAATAACACCACGTGAAATAGTGTTCAAATAAAAATACAAAAAACAGTGTCCATTTATAGCTGTGCTGGCAGGAAAAAAATATATAAATCAATCTTCAAAGGAAATTAAGTCCACCAAAATATATATCCAATGAATGATCACAAAAATCTTCCACCACACCGATGTGACTAGTGCTCCCTCTCCCAATGAGACCGCACTCACCAGATGGTATTGCCTCCCACTCACGTGGTTGGCAAAACAAGCGATTGAACCACACCTGGGTTACTAGTACGATCAATCCAAGATTGAATGCTCCATATGTGAAAATATAAAACAAATATTGCTCCACATAGCGTGATTCTGTGATAAAATTATTTATGGTCTAGAGCCCTACGGACGACATGAGTAACGATGACACATAGGAACAACATAAAACTTACCAACATGAAATAGACCTGAAAGTGTGCCTTGGTCTACCGTATGGTACACCAAAATAAGGGGGCAAAAACCTTCAGGTAGGGGATAATTATTTATTAAAGGTAAATGTCACTGAGTAGGTTGAGCAAAGGCCTGAGCCATCTCTAACTGTGGGTTAGGTATGTAGCGAGAGAAGCAGGCCGATTTCCACCGACCCAGTTTCTTGATCACATGGTCCGGAACCCCCTGTCTTGAGGCCGTCGTGGCCGCCCCGATCCGGAATGAATGCCCGGAGTACTGGCTGGGGTCCAACTGAAGATTGCCGAGAAGGACCCGGACATGTTCCACGAACTGCGACGAGTTGAGAGGTTTTACTGGAAAGGGTAAAAGCGGACTGGACCCTGGGCGGTCGGATAGCAGTGCCGTCAAGCGGTTTAACACGGCAACTGGGCACCAGTTGTTGTGAGTCCTGTACAGGTGAATATCTACTCCGGAACCTCGCTGCTGAGTTTTAGACGTCGCCAGGTGAAGGACGTAGTGATCCAGAGATTACTTCTATGCAAGACTGGACCGGCTGGGTGGCTGCGAGTGAACTCGCTGGGCCTTAGAAACCCATAAAACGCCATGTGTATCGCAGCCTGCAGGACGGTGCTGAGGAGGAGACCGAAAGGGGACCTATCCAGGATGTCAGACATCCCCTTGAAGATCTCCCCAGTGATAGGCAGCCGCTTCGGGCTGACTGGCGGCTGGTGTTTCTGAACTCCACGCAGTAGAGCCCTCACTGCGTGGCAGGAGAACACCGAAGGCCTCGCGGGGTCTTGAAGTGACAAGTAGTGCTGCACCCCGGCCACGTACTGCGTATCGTGCTGTGTGACAGTGCTAGGTGAGAATGACAATAAGCGATAAACGCCAGAACCTGCTTGACGCTGGAAGATTCACGAGGGCGATGGGGCAGGAACTTATTAAACGCCCTCCAGGCGACGGGTGTTGCGGGCGAGCGAAGCGTTGATGATGTTAGTAGCTGAGCGTAGATGTGGGGCTAGTCCAAGGTCAGTTGTGACCAATCCGGGATAGTGGCTGAAAGATGGTAGGCTCCTGGCATCTGTTCAAAGAAAGAAACAAAGTTAAAACGGGAGAGTGCGTCCGCTGCTGAGTTAAACTTCCCTGGAATGAATGAGCAGTAAACATTGAACTGATGTTGTAGGGATAGCTGGACCAGTCTGCGGAGAAAGGACATGACGGGCCTGGATTTAGACCTGCCCTTGCTGATGATCTCGGCTGTGGCTTGATTGTCTGTCGTGAAAGCCACAGTCTGTCCAGACCAATGGTGACCCCAGATGTGAGCGGCTGCTACGATGGGGAACAGCTCAAAGAGGGCTGACGTGGTGGTGAAGCCCGGTGTGGCTAGTGCCTGAGGAGGCCAAGGGGCGGCGAACCACAAATGGCCAAAAATGGCGGCGCATCCTGTGGATGCCGCCGCATCGGTCACCACCTGAGGTGACTGCGTGGACACTACTGGGATGAACAGGGACACACCGTTCCAATTACTCAGAAAGTGTTCCCACATGGCCAGATCTGCCCTGGCTGCTGAATCCAGCCTGATGACCTGGTCTGGGTCCTGAGTGTAGGACAAGAAGACCAGCAACCGAGACACGAAGGAGCGGCCCTGGGGGATGATCCTCATAGCGAAATTCAGCATCCCGAGGAGAGACTGAAGTTGCTTCTGAGTACATCCCCCCACCCGGGTGAACTCGCGCAGAACCGTCCTGATACGGTCCAACTTATCTGCGGGAAGGCTGGCCTGCATGGCAAGCGTGTCAAGGTTGATGCCCAAGAACGTGATCTTGTGCGCCGGGCCGTCAACCTTGTGTTCCGCTATGGGGACGTTCAGATTGTCGAAAACCGTCCTCAACTTTCCAAGGTCCCCTGGGGGAGCCCTGGGTGGTTCTATCAGAAGGAAGTCATCCAAATAATGGATGACCTCGTGGCACTGTGCCTCGTGGAGAAGGATCCACGCCAGGGTCTCCGCGAACTTGTCAAATAACCAAGGACTACTCTTAGACCCGAAGGTCAATTTGGTCGCGAAATAATATCGCTCCCTCCACTTGATGCCGTGCCAGCACCACAGGGAAGGATGAATGGGCAGCAGCTTGAAGGCGTCGGATATGTCCGCCTTCGAGAGCCAAGCACCCACCCCCGCCCTGAGAATGGCCTGGATAGCCATGTCTACCGAAGCGTACTTCAGTGAGAACTCCTCGGAGGGGATGAGTGAGTTGAGACTGGGAACGACGGAAGAATGAGGCGCTGACAGATCATACACCAGACGTTTTTTATTTGAAAATTTTCCCTGTACAAGCCCGATAGGGCTAACCCTCCAGATACTAAAGGGAGACTGACTGAACGGGCCTATCATAAAGTCCCGATCCAACTCCGTCTGCAGAAGGACGTCAATCGCTGGCTCATCTGTTGCTGCTGAGCGTAGGTTCGGACATTCGTGGGTGGAGTGGGGCAGGGTGATGAGCCCGGTATGAAACCCATCGGTGAAACCTCGGATGAGGTAGCTGGCGAGTGACGGAGTGGGGTGTGAGGTCAAGTAAACATCGAGCCAAAGGACATTGACCCGGCTTAGTCACGGTTTCTTCTGCTTGACCTCACACAGGACCCTGGGGTGCGCCCTCTGGCATAGGGTGCAAACGTGCAAGAGCCGGCACTGGCTGAAATTGCAGGAGCCGTAGTTGAAGTTGTTGCAAATGGCGGCTCCCCCAACCATCCTCGCCGGACGTCCCAACTTGTCCACCTTCTGCCCTTGCGCCGGGGCCTGCTGAGCCTGGCTCGTGCTGGTAGAGGCCGTGCTAGCTATCGGATGGACAGAGGCTATGTTGGCACACCAGACCGTGGTGTGGGACGCTGACTGACAGACAGCACATAGCGGGGAGCGTAGACCCGCGAAGTGGCGGCAGAACAACTCCGTGTCCACTACGCTCCAGTCCGTTGTCAAATGGAACTGTAAGAATCTGGCCGCGGCTTTGGCCGAGAAGGACCGATGATAATCGTGGAACGCTGAGCCACCGTATTTGTGGCCCAGGTCTACGATCAAATGGAGGTAGAGGTCCAGTTCCTCCCGCCTGCCAGGGGAGGCTGAGCACAGCACGTCCCTGAACATGCCGAAAGCGAGCGTGAATTCGGGCACCGTGAGCTTTCTGTTGAGCCTCGGATCCTTTGCTTTCAAAACCACCGAGACGTCCCCCCAGGTGTAGGCCTTGTTCTCGGCCAAGTCATGGACCGAGATCATGAGTGAGGCCAGGTTAACGTCTCTGCCCTCTAAATCGGAGTGTCGTGGCGTGCGGCCCTGAATGTGCGTGCCGCTAGGAGGCTCTCGATCGTGTACAACCAAAAATGTGCGTGTAACTGTTTAGGTTTTTCGAGACAAGCGGTGCGTGGTTCGTGAGCTACGTGGATCACAGTTTAGTGACATGATAAGCAGTGCATGAGAACGTAAAACATGGGAGCCGAAGCCCTACCTGCGACAGCCGAACCAGACTCTTTGTACGGAACTGCGACTCGGCGACACGAGTGCGACACGAAGGGACAACACGACTTACGAACACGGAACGTGGGACTGCAACAAAAGGAGGCGGACAGACGAAACAGAGCTTACGAACCGGCACCAACAGCGCTTGTCTCGAACGAGTCGGTCCTAGATGTCTGACGTATCAGATATCTCGCACAGGAAACCGACAAAGACCGGCGGCCTTTGGGCTGCTTAAATACCCTCCGGGCTCCTCCCATAACTTCAGGCCGGTACCCAGCCTTCCAATTTATTCAAACTCAGCCTCACTCACACTTCAATATTTCAACTCACATGAAAATCCGTGAAAAATAGCAAAATACAGCACACAATCCACCGCAAGTTTCAGATGACAGATGAGCTGGCAAAGCGCACACACGATCACCAATGGGTATCAAACTGGGTTATAACAAATCTCACCGACTCCCACAGCACTGCTCCTGGTGTGGGTTCTTTATCCAAGAGTCACTCAAGTGAGGTTGCCGGGCGGTGAGCAAAAAAAGGAGGGGGTCCACAAACAAACTCGGATGAACCAGACAACCAAATGGTTTTATTTATATTTGGCAACTTACATTTAAACCTTCACATGATGTTCATTATATACATATAGATAATTTATAAAGTAGACGGCATGGAGTAATGATTTTAGATACTTGCATTTCTGTCTGAATGTGTATATATGTATATTTTTAGAATTTTTAATGTCGATTTTTTATGCTTTATGTTGGATGTTTGAAAAAAAACATTTGCACTATCAGCCATGTAACTCCATATATTGTATATTGTCTTACGGATGAAATAGCTGAGCGCACTGAGGTCGCAGATGGGGGTCAGCTATATGCAGCGATGAAATATAGTTTAGACTGACCGACCGGCGATATGAGTGACAGACCACCTTCCCTCTGTGCAGTCGCGATCGGCGGCTGACAGCCGTTGCTTGCGCTTGTGCGTTGGGGGGTGTGAGCTGTCCATTGGGGATGCGCGCGCATCAAGTCCCGCAACATCACCCAATACGCATGCGCAGGCATAGATGAGAGAGACGCACGCAGGTGGTGCGCGCGCAGTATGGATCATCCCTATGCGCATGCGCAGATGGGGATACCAGGGGCGCGCGCAAGAGGTGCGCGCGCAGCTTGGATACAACATCAATGCTAATCCCCTATGAGATGTACATGCGCGATACAGCACGCTCTGTATGAAGAGCGTGCTGGCGTGATTGAGGGGATGGTGCACACCTGGGGCATGCAGGTAATAGGCCGATTGACGGTCATGTGACCGCCTGGGGATATCATTTAAGGCTGTTTGTGTGTCCGTGTAGCCAATCCCTTTGGAAGAAGTCTTGATGACGAAACATGTCAAGGGCGTGGCTACACGGACACTGAGATACTGAACACTACCATTTGGTTGTCTGGTTCATCCGAGTTTGTTTGTGGACCCCCTCCTTTTTTTGCTCACCGCCCGGCAACCTCACTTGAGTGACTCTTGGATAAAGAACCCACACCAGGAGCAGTGCTGTGGGAGTCGGTGAGATTTGTTATAACCCAGTTTGATACCCATTGGTGATCGTGTGTGCGCTTTGCCAGCTCATCTGTCATCTGAAACTTGCGGTGAATTGTGTGCTGTATTTTGCTATTTTTCACAGATTTACATGTGAGTTGAAATATTGAAGTGTGAGTGAGGCTGAGTTTGAATAAATAATTTTATCACAGAATCACGCTATGTGGAGCAATATTTGTTTTATATTTTCACATATGGAGCATTCAATCTTGGATTGATCGTACTAGTAACCCAGGTGTGGTTCAATCGCTTGTTTTGCCAACCACGTGAGTGGGATGCAATACCATCTGGTGAGTGCGGTCTCATTGGGAGAGGGAGCACTAGTCACATCGGTGTGGTGGAAGATTTTTGTGATCATTCATTGGATATATATTTTGATGGACTTAATTTCCTTTGAAGATTGATTTTTTTCCTGCCAGCACAGCTATAAATGGACACTGTTTTTTGTATTTTTATTTGAACACTATTTCACGTGGTGTTATTAATGTAGAAGTTTTTCACTTTATTTTATATTAGATTTTTTTGTTTTTAAGCGCCACTTGGTTATATATTTTACTTGTCACTACATGTTTGATTATAATCGCTTTTTCATTATCTAATTATAATGCCTATGCCCGACGATTATGAGTTAAGCAGCATCAAACCTTCTTCAGAGAGAATAAACGTATTCCACCGTCTCCATAACTCAGAATACTTTTCTTGTTTGTTTTGTGCTGAAAGTGTGAGACCTTCCATCTTATTGATCTCTTCCACAAACAGGTAATTTTTATCCTTCATTGACGTACACTGATGAGGCTACACTGATGGGCACTGATAGGCTGCACTGATGGGCACTAATAGGCGGCACTGGTGGGCACTGATAAGGCAACCTTAATGGGCACTGATAAGACGGCACTGATGGGCACTAATAGGCGGCACTGGTGGGCACTGATGAGGTGGAACTGGTGGGCACTGATAGGTGGGACTGGTGGGTGCCACTAATGGGTGGCACTGATGGGGATTGATAGGTGGCACTTAGGGGAAATAATAGGTGGCACTGATGGGCACTGATGGGTGGCAGTAATGGGCACTGGTAGGTGACACTGATGGGCAGTACTGCTAGGTGGCACTGATGAGGCACTGATTGGCACCACTGGTGGGCATTGATAGGTGGCACTGATTGCTGGCACTTACGTACTGTGGCACTGATTCGTGGCACTGGCACTGGCAGGCACATATGAGGCTCTTCCGCTTCGGGGCCGATGTCCCTTCAAACAGAAGCCGGCGATCGGCTTTTTTTCACCTCATGCTGTCAGCATGAGAAGAAAAAAATACAGATTACCGATCTTCTGTTTACATCATGTGATCAGCTGTCATTGGCTGACAGCTGATCAGCTGACAGCTGATCAGGTGGTAAGGGGCCGGGATCGGGTCGGGATCGGATCTGTGATCACCCGAGTCTCAATGACTCGGGTGATCACAGCTTGTGCCCTTCAGGGCGGCGTGGCAAGCCTGCAAAGGGGAGGACATCTATTGACGGCCTCCCGGCAAAGCAGATCTGCGCTGTAGCCATCATTCGGCTATAGCGTGGATCTGAAGCAGTTAAAGAGAAAGTTCACACATGTGGACCGTATGTCCGTTTTTCATCCATCCGTTTTTAGATGAAAAACGGACATACATGCATGTCTATGGGATAGCTGGTGTCAGCGGATGACACCCGCTATTGTCCGCCTCCGCAATTGTCCGATTCTGCAGACGGAGGAAAACCCTATTTTTTCATCCGTCTGCAGAGCGGATCGGATGAACACAGACAGACGGTCCGTGTTCGTCCGATCCTCCATAGAGGAGAGCGGAGAACTGACAGTGTGCAGGGACCGCCCTGTCATCAGCCGGTTTAGCGGGGAACAGCTGTGCGATCCCCGCTGAGCAACGGATCTTCACGGGGCGGATCAATACGGATCCGCCCCGTGTGAAAGGGGCCTTAACCCTGTATGTTTTTTTTTTTTTTTTTTAAATATATACATCCTGGAAAGTATTGTAAAGCCACACACATTAAAATATCCCAAAAACGAGGTTTGAAAATACAGTACCTTATTTCTCTTTTTTAGCATTTCATCTCTTCCGGGTATTGCCCGCACCATTGTTACTCCTGTTTGCTGAATCCTTTGCGGACATCATTTCCACCCTTACTTTGCTTCCCCTGTCCAAATCTCACACAGGCACGATAGTGTCTAAACCAAGCCTCTATCACAAGGGGAAGGACCAGGAAGGAGAGGATGAGAGCACAGCATCGCACGGCTTCCTTTCTGTGCCGTTCTCAGTGGAAATCAATGACCTGGCGTGCAGAGGATACTGAAACGGCACACATAGTGTGCCATTAAACAATCGATGGAATGCGCAATCGCAGCTAATGTCAGTGAACATTGCAGGACGGTTTCTAAGGGAATTTTCACAGGCAGAGATCAGCTGCCTGTCCTATATAGATTAAAATGAGCAGAAGTGAAAGTGGAGGGTTTACAACCACTTTAAAGTGGTTGTAAACGCTCTCTCAAAAAAACAACAACCTGCAAGACAAAAGCATAATGAGCTAGTATGCATCACATACTAGCTCATTATGAAATACTTACCTTAGATCAAAGCTGTTGCAGCGGTCGCTGTACACTGCTGTGACTTGTGACACAGGGGTTATTTCCGGGTTCGCGGGGCTCTGGCGCGGTGATTGGCCGGAGCCACGAAGACGTCACTCCCGCGCATGCTACTGAATAAACAGTACAAGCGAGATGTTTCTTCAGTGCGCGTGTGTCTATGAATATAGTAAATATCTCAAGCAAGTTGAGGAGATATTCACGGTACCTACAGGTAAACCTTATTATAGGCTTACCTGTATGTAACAGTGGTAGTACAGGGTTTACAACCACTCCCCTCCCTCTCCCACAATTTAAAAAAGACCCCCAGCTAGGAGGATTGAAGGGGTGATAAGGGGGACCCCCATCCAGGAATAGGTGAGGGGTGATAGGAGGGAACCTTGCTAACCACCCTCTGGTAGAAAGAGACAACTGATAACAAAACAACAAAATCCTGCGAGCCTTAAAGAAACCCCTACCAACCTGCCACTATCAAGCTGCAAACGTTAAACACGTCTCATACGTTTGTGCACATTAAATACAAGATTAAATATACGCTGCGCTAGAATGGCTATGCACTAGATAATCTGTATCTTGATCTATAGTTATAGATCCAAAAGAATATAACAATGTGCATAAAATAGTAAACATACAACTGGTGTAAAGTGCAAGTGCAAAATATAGCAAAAACAAATAATGTGCACAAAATCTGTAAACGCACAACTAAAACGCATAGATAAATATAAAGTGCACAAGTGCCAAAAAAAACTCTGTGAGGTTATATGGACCCTTTAGAGTTACAAGGTGCCATGCACAATAACACACCAAAAAATAAAATAGCAATAATAATAATAATATTAGATGAAAAAAGTGCTAAATGCATACATATGTGATAGCAAACATGTATAAAAGATTTATAAAAAAGTGCATAAACCGCACAAGTGTCTCTATATTATTTAAAAAAAACAGTTCTTTGTGGCAGCCTGTCTTGGGCTGTGATAAGAAACACAAAATGTTGATTGATGTGAGAGTAGATGCAGGTGATGTGATTTCCGGTGATCATACTATTGACATGCTTGTTACATCCAAACGTGGCTCTGAATCATGCATAGGTGAAATCCGGGAACCCCTTATGGTAATAAGCTCACCTCAGAGCGTGTGACCAGCTTTTACACTGAGTCAAAGCACGCATATGAACCACTATAGGGTTCTCAGCTGTTTCACTGGATCAGTAGTATCCTCAGTGCAATGATCTCAGAGGCACATGAAAAAAAGAAAAAGACTAATAGTGCAATACCGTTTTACAAAATGTAATAGACAAGTTAAAAAACATTCCCCCGCCGGGGTACTCACATGTATAAGGTGCGTCAGTGCACCGTAATTCATAAGGCTCAATAAAATACTGTAAACAGTATGGGTATGGCTTGTATCCCCTCCAGGCAGGTGTACTGTCTCTCGCTCCGTCCTGGCCCCTCTCCTATGCGTGTCGATACTCAGGGTGTGGCGTATCTTCCTCAGGGGGTTGAGGAAGATACGCCACACCCTGAGGAAGATACGCCACGCTGCGTCCGCACACGCACCCGTTGCGCACCCGCGTGCGCACGGAGGGCCCGCAGGCGCACACTGGTGAGCGAATACTGCTGCACAACTTGGTCAGCACTGGCACATCCCTGACACTTGCTCTGTGTGTCCCGCTGAATCCCCCCCCTCTTCTATCTTCAGTGCCATATGATGAGAGAACCCAGAGGAGGAGCACAGCTATTCTGCTCACAGGACATGCAGGGAGAGAGGTGAGCTGAGAGATGAACATCAGTTTGGGGTGGTAAGCTGAGCACAATACCTGGTAAAGTTTAATGCCAGGAGGGAACTTTATGTGGAAATATGTGAAGGGTTGGAATAGCAGCGAGTGTGTGTTGGAGCCCTGCAGAGTTTGCAGCCCCCCAAGCTAACATACATCTCCTAAGCAGGAACACATCACTATCTCCCCAAGCATTCTGTCCAGATAATGTGCATAATTTATGACCTTTCCGTTTAACCCTGTGTTATCCAAACTCTGTTCAATGAAAAGTGTAAACTCACCACATAAACACTCTATATACAAAATAACATTCCCCAATAAAGATCAGAACACATTTGCATAGAAGCACATTTGAATGAATGCTGATTATTCAGAGAATTACCGTATTTATGTTTATTGAGGATTGTTTATTTATTTTTTTATGTACTAACAGTTCAGCTACATACACACAATACGAAAATTGGATGAAAAATACCACTTTTGAAGCGTTCATGCATATGAGCGTATCTTTTTTTTTTTTTTTGGTGGGCGAGTGGATCTTGGGTGGGAGTTCCCACACTTTTTTCCCCAGGACTTGACCGCTGGGGGTGACTCACAGCAGATAAGGAGGAAGAAATCCCCATACAGCTCCGGTGTCTGTGAAGGAGCTCTGGGCTGTCACTGCTGCTTCTACTCCTCTCTCTGTCCCCATGCTGCTGAAACTCTCACTCTCAGCAGTGGCGGTGAGGAAGGAAAGTGAGGGAGACGGTTGTGACTGGAGGTTATACTGCTGTGTCCAGGTTAGAGGAGGACAGAAACCCGGGCACAAGTGTCAAAAACCGGACTGTCCGGGTCATTCCCGTACTGGTGGCCACCCTATGTTCTGAACACCCCTAGCAGTGGTATAGTTATACCCTCCCTTGACATTGTTGCTTTTGCTAGGCAAACTGGTCTGCCTTTAAGGGCAGTTTCACATTTTTGCAGTAATGTACATCCCTTAACATGTGTGGTGTAACAGCAACCCTTTCATTTTAAGTGGGCTGCCAAAGCACCTGATCATGCCCAAATCCTCCTCTGACCCTTTTTTGGGAACGTAGCATAGCATCACCCTGAAGCACAGGTACATTGGTGCAAAATAAATGACCTAAATGTAATATGATCTAAACCAGATCTAAATGTGGGAAAAATATATACAAAGCACAAAAGAACACAAAGTGAAATTAAGGCTGAACCCTAGTCAAACAAGTAAATACACCATTGAAATTCATGGGAACCATTTTAACTGTTAATGTATTTGTGTTTCTGTTCTTCCAGTCCTGAGACCTACACAGTCCTACCAGAGAAATCAGACAGTCTTCTGACCTGATATTTCTCTACTGTAGTTAGAGTAACACAGGCTGGTCATTTACTGCCTTCCAGTCTCTGATTATGTTAAAGTTCCTCCATGCCAAACTTGCTCATCCATGTCTTTATGGACCTTGCTTTGTGCACGGGTCCAAATCATTTGGTGGTTATGGTGTGGGGTTGTTTTTTGGACAATTTCATGATCCCAACTTTGTGGGAACAGTTTAGGGATGGCCCCTTTCTGTTACAAACAAGATCCATAAAGACATGGTTGAGCGAGTTTGGGGTGGAGGAGCTTGACAGGCCTGCACAGAGTCCTGACCTCAACCCAAAAGAACACATTTGGGATGAATTTGGGCGGAGACTGTGAGCCAGGCCTTCTTGTCCACATAAGTTCCTGACCTCACAAATGTGCTCCTGGAAGAATGGTGAAACGTTCCCATAGATACACTCCTAAACATTGTGGACAGCCTTCCCAAAAGAGTTGAAGCTGTTATAGCTGCAAATGGTGGGCCAACTCAATATTGAACCCCATGGACTAAGACTGGGATGCCATGATGGGCACTGATGGGGCTGCACTGATGGGCACAGGTGGCACTGAGGTGGCATTGATGGGCACTGATATGTGGCACTGATGATAGGCGGCACTGATGGGCATCACGGATGGGCACTGATAGGTGGAACAAATTGGCACTGATAGCTGGCACGGATTGGCATGGATAGGCAGCACGGATGGGCATGGATAGGCGGCACAGATGGGCATGGATAGGCGGCACAGATGGGCATGGATGGGCACTGATAGGTGGCATGGATGGGCTCTGATAGGTGGCACAGATGGGCACTGATAGGTGGCACGGATAGACACTGAAAGGTAGCATGGATAGGCAATGATAGGCAGCATTGTTTTGTATTGATGGATGCCAATCAGTGCCAAACAATAATGCATGCCAATCAGTAACGCCCATTGTGAGCACTGATTGGCATCCATTGTGGGCACTAATTGGCATCCATTGTGGGCACTGTGTGTCATCCCTGGTGGTCAATTTCATGTGTGTGTAAAGGCACAATACTTTTGGTAATATAGTGTATGTCGCTCTTTCTCTCAAAACAGAAGGGGGGCAACCTCTGCTACCGAGGTAATTCACAGCTCATGACAGGCTACTTTGGCTTTTTAGCCTTAGGTGCTGAAGGAACTTTCCCTGATACTGGCAGTGCCCATCAATTATTACATGTAATTGAAAGTTTACTACTGCATTACACAATGGATTTTCCCCTTCCCCACTGAAATATCCAATAAATATGAGAGAAGTGCACTTCATTCTAATTACCAACAATATTGTTTTTTTAACAAATGATGTACATTTTTAGTAGAACTAAAACATGTCCAAACTATAGAACAAGTGTTGTGGATATCATCTCTACTCAGTGTTTCTGAAGGTGAGTGAATTTGACAGATAAAAGTGCATAACTGCTAATTAGCCACTTGCTTACTGGGCACTTTTACCCTCTTCCTGCCCAGGCCAATTTTCAACTTTCAGCGCTGTCGCACTTTGAATGACAATTGCGCGGTCATGCAACACTGTACCCATAAGAATTTTTTTTTTCACACAAATAGAGCTTACTTTTGGTGGTATTTAATCACCACTGGGTTATTTATTTTTCGCTAAGCAAATGAAAAGAGACCGAAAATAAAAATAGTTTGTTATGAAATTTTGTAAACAGGTAATTTTTCTCCTTCACTGATGTGCACTGATGAGTCTGCAATGATAGGCTGCACTGATTGGCACTAATGAGGTGGCACTGATTGGCAAAGATGAGGAGGCACTGATGAAGCTGCACTCATAGGCGGCACTGATGGGTTCTGATAGGCAGCACTGATGGCCACTGATAGGTGGCACTGATGGGCACTGGTAGGCAGCACTGATAGATGACACTGATGAGTAGGGATGGGCCCGGTGTTCGATTCGAACCCATGTTCGAATCGAACATCGGCCGTTCGTCTGCTCGTCGAGTTCAGAACTCTGGGGGCCGTTCGCATCAAATTCGTGTCATGCGAACGGCCCGCAATGCACTGCGCCATTCGCAGTGCATTGCTGGCTGATGATTGGCCAAGCATGCACTGTGACCCCGCATGCTTGGCCAATCATAGCGCCAGCAGCGAGGAGAGCAATAATTGGCCACAGGCAGGATGCCTGTAGCCAATTATAGCTCAGGGGGTTTAGTACACGCCCCACACTATATAAGGCCGCCATGCCGGCGGCCTTGTGTAGTGTGTTCAGGGAAAGAGTATTGATAGGCAGGGACAGTGGAACTGTGAACTGTGAACTATTAATCATTGATTTCTGTGTGGGCAAAGTGCAGGGAAAGAGGATTGATAGGCAGGCAGGGACAGTGGAACTGTGAACTATTGATCATTGATTTCTGTGTGGGCAAAGTGCAGGGAAAGAGGATTGATAGGCAGGCAGGGACAGTTCTAAACACGGGATGCCACTTCACAGGCATACTTTAGACACCCCCCAGGAACCATATTTAAAGGAATATTTACTTTTTTTTTTTTTCACATTATGCATCATTAAAATGACTGCTCCAGAAAAAACGTCCATTTTTAAAACTTCTTTTTGCATTGATACATGTCCCCTGGGGCAGGACCCGGGTCCCCAAACCTTTTTTATGACAATAACATGCATATTGGCTGTTATAATTAGCACTTTAGATTTCAAACGTTCGTGTCCATTGTAACTAATAGGGTTCTAACGTTCGCGCAAACTTTCGGTCCGTTCGCAGGTTCTGGTGCGAACCCGGGGATGTTCGGCTCATCCCTACTGATGAGGAGGCATTGATGGGCACTGATTGGCAGCACTGATGAGCACTGATTGGCAGCACTGGTGTGCACTGTTGGGACTGCACTGATAATCAAGACACTGATAATCAGTGCTTTGATTATCAGTGCCGATGTCCCTTTATTTCACCAATTTAATTTGCCCTAGATCTAAACAGCGATAATTAAAGAAATAATGAACAATTAAATGCTTGAGTGCATCCAAAGAAGGGGGAAGCACACACTAGGAGACTGCCAAGTCCAAGAAGTGACAGTTTGGCTTCAGCATGTCCCTTCAAGCCCTGCCCCTCGAACGAGTTTCACCAACACACAAGCTTAGTCACAGGGGTCACCGGTTTGCATATATATGAGCTTAGAGTTGTGCTTTTTGCTTGTACAGGTCACAATAAAAATGTTCCCTCAGAGTACAGACCTTTGCTGGAGATGTGGGGAGGCGGTTGGGTCGCTCCTTCACATCTTCTGGTCTTGTCACACACTTCAGCCCTTGTGAACAGAGGTACATTGCATAATTCAAAATTTCACTGACCGGGAGGTACCGGCGACCCCCGAGTTCTTCCATTTGCATCACCACGGAATTCCCAGTTCTCTATAGGAGATCCATAATGCCTCTCCTGCTCACAGCAGCGAAAAACTGCATTCCCTTACTCTGGGAGCAGACACAGCCCCCGCCGGTGGCCGTCTGGTTGAAGAAAGTAGCGGAAATTAACGCAATGGAGGACTTGGTGGCCACAGAAAAAGGCCTCAGCGAGCAATTTTCCCAAAAATGTTTTATTGCCACAAATTTGCCTACTCCACAAGGTGTGACGACTCTAGAGGCTCCCCGGACTGTGTTGATGTGACCTGTTTGGTGGCATTATCTTTTTCCCTCCCGCCCTTTTTTCTCTTCTCTCCTTTTCTCTTTCCCTTATTTTTCCATTTTCTTACCTTTGCTATTCTTCTAATACATTTCTAAGGTTGCTATGACCTAAGGGTCAGTTCGGTTTTGTCTTTACTCCTATATACTAAAACGGCGTTTGCCATGAAAAAATTGGTTGTACGGGGTACAGAGCCTTCCTGGTCCACTGAAGATAGGTGTTATTCCCTACAGATTGGAGAACATCCATTATTACACTGTGATTCATGTATCATTGATTATGTTTTGGGAATGTTCATTTTTACTTTTATGCCTAACATTGTGGTGGTCTCTGTATTTCCACATGCTCGTCCTTCTTAAATAAAGAATTTATAAAAAATGCTGTTCTGTTATTTGATAGGCAATAAGCTGCATCTGTAGTGGCCCTGATATGTTGCTTCCATACTTGTGGTTTGGTCCGGATCTCTCCCTATTTTGGACTAAGCACTTTAAGGTTCTGGCTCTGGTTCTATGTATGTGAGTACTCAATATCTACCATATGTGTACTGATTTTCTCTATGATTATTGTCTGTATTTTGTGAATAAGATATTTAGCAATTGTATTTATCTGAATATGTAATATAAACTTACAAGTGGGCTAAGTCAGTACAGGTTTCAGTATATTTATACCTACAGTATGCTTACATCCACATGGGGAATGTACTTTACACTGTCTGATAAATATTGGATATGTTTTTATGAAAAAGTTGACCCAAAATGATGTTGTCAATAAACTTTTGTACTTTTTTCGAGTACACATTTCCTTCTTTTGGGGTTATAGCTGGCAATCGATAAAGTCCTTTTGTTAAATTTTTCTCTTTTTTTTTTTTTTTACTTCATTATAGATAAGTTAGGTCACTAAAGCTATGGGGATTTTTTTTTTTTTCTCCTCTAAACTTCAGCTTTAACACTTCAGCAAGCATCACAAAGTGGAGGACCTGCCTGTTATCAAGCTGCACAACATTTTTCCTTGTACACACACAGTGGCCATGATCCAGTTCCTGCCCTAATGTGAAAGTATTTGAATAATATTCATTATTATATGAACATTATAGCAGATTTACATCAGTGTTGCCAACCTACCAGATTGAAATTTACTGACACGACACCCAAAATATCCTGGCACAGCCAAGTTTTTACTGGCATTTCCAAAAGTTACAAAATTACAGTTTTAAGTGCAAATTTTAGTATTTAGGCTACAAATAAGTACAATATGTAATTAGCAATGTGATTTAAGATAGATATTAGGGCAAAAAACATATTTCTTATATTATTTTTGTCGATATAATCAGTAAGTAGCTCAGGGACAGGACTCAGAGGAGGGCAAGAAATTAGAATAGGAAGGCACACACACACATGAAGTTGACTTTTGGTCCCTTCAGTCCACTCCAGTCTAGACAGTCCCGCTTCCGACCCGCCCCACAGACCCACACATGAGGCTCTGGCCACTCTGCTTGGCACCCTGGCACCATGACATCACATGACACGCTCAGGCACTGCCTCCACCAGAGCTACCCGAACACACTGAAGCAGGCACTCGGATGGTCTCGGCCAGCTCTGGACCGAGCCGAACATCACAGCCATATTTTTTACTGGCATCTTTTTGCTTTTACTGGCATTTACTGGCAGGAGAAAATCACCTGTTTTTTTACTGGCTGCCAGTAAAAATACAGACGGTTGGCAACACTGATTTACATGCCGAAGTGCCCCCCTGCGATGCAGTTTCCCTCATTACTCCTTTACTACCGTGGACATTATCGCTTGATCCTCTTGGTTTGATGTCTTTGGCCATCTTGATTGGCACACGTTTGACAATGTAGCTTTTGCACGTGCACAAGGGAGTAAATTTGTCCTGGCACCATAAGCATGCTGAAAGTGTACTGTACATGAAAAAGAATAATTGCTGGCACACAGAAGAGTAGCTTTTTTTATTATTTTATTTATTTATTTATTTCAGAAGAGACATCCCGAGAGTTCTGCAGTAAAGGTCCACCTGTCAGCAGTTTTTTTCCCCATAGACTTTAGTCTCTTCTAGCCTTTAATTTCTCTAAAACATAGTTTGATATTTAAGGAGCAGAAAATTGTTAAAGGTGGTTATGCATGATGAATGAAAGTTACTATTCTATATATTGTCTGAAAAGATCTCCCTGCTGTTATACTGTCCAGTTTTCTTCCACCATATTATGCATCTGTAGCGGGGTCGTACCCCTTTTAGGGGAAGAGACTACATTCCCCATGATTCCCCAGGCTCCCGGGCTGCTTGTTTCCGCCCGAGAGGCTGCTGGGGGAGGTGATAAAAGGGAGGAGAGGAGACCGCCTCTTCCTCTTCTGATGCCGCGCCTGACTGAGACGCCTCTTCTGACTGAGCTGGTGACGCGGAGACTGGTTCCTGAGGAGACACCTGTGCGGACCGGGACTGCTGAAGGCCTGAAGCCTGGGCCTTGCAGCAGACGGAGTGAGACTCTCATCCCTCAGAGTCAACAGCAGTGGAGCGGAGACTTTTCCCTACAGTCGGTCGGTCGGAGACAGGACCGGAACGCAGGGGCTGTGACTGAGGAGACCGGACGCCGCCATTGGAGAGACCGGAGCTGAGGACGGTCCCCCAGGATTGGTGAGAGGGCTGAAAGGCTCAACCTGCATTGATACACATTTTCATGCCTATTGAACTGCCAAGGCACAATTTACCTCAGAGCAGCAAATGTTACTTTCTGTGGATTACAAATACACCATTTAAAGCTACATGTGCACCACCTCTACAGATTTATTGCCGGTGAAGAACACTATACTTGTACAAGGACTGAGCTCTATTGCTAGGGATCAGGCCTGGTCCGTTAGGTAGGCGCAGATAGATTTATTGCACCTCAGGGGTGCATAGCAGACGGTCGCCACACTTGGCGCTCCGCTTCCCCATTGCTAGTTTGTTACATATATGTGTACATGTTAAAGTGCATATTGCAGGGACCTGCCAAAGTATTGTAAGCCAAATGTTTAAATGCATATTACTATTTCTTTTCCTTACTGCCAAAGTAAAGCCAGTTATTCTTATCTCAGCCGTCTGCTTGTGAGTTCATACCCCTTACACTTAGAGTATAAGTGATGTTTATATGTGCATAGATACATACCCCTTTACTAACTGTGCCAGAGCGGGTGGAGCAAATTGCCGGGGGTTGGTGGAGCTGCACTCAGGGACCCAAAACAAATCAGCGGCCCTCTTAACTGGGGGTATCGCTACACATCATTTTGTATTCTAGGTGGAATTCTCAGTATATGTCCTTATGCTGTATGTATTGTGCAGTAACACTTCTAAATGTATGAAAACAGCAAAGTAGTACTTCTGGTATTTTGTATGCAGGATGTATTTATCTATTCTTGTTCTCTACTCATAGACACTACACAGAACCACTTGTGTTTTGCATGCCAAATGTATGTGTCAATATGAATTTCTTCTGTTTTTATGGACACTGCAAAGAAAGTACCACTTTCAAATCTCAGTATTTGGCCTTATTCTGTATTATGAATACTACACAGTACTACTTCTGTTATTTTGTATACCAGATATAATTCTCAGTATTTGTTCTTATTCTGTATTATGGATAGTGCACAGTACCACTTCTCTTGACCTGTATATAGGATGTAACTCCTATTACCCCTATTGTAAGTCAAGTGTAATCTTTGTCTCTGTAGTCTCTGGTCTTTTCTTTATCTATGGACATTGCACAGTAGTACGTCTCTTATTCTGGTATACTGTAATTGTCAATATCTGTTCTTATTCTGCATGTATGGCATACTAACACTTTTCTTGTTTTGTACATTGAGTGTAATTCACAATATGTGGTCTCATTTTGTATTAATGCTTAGTTCACATTACCACTTCTCTTGTCCTGTCTGCAATTTTTGTTATTTTGTAAGTATGGACAGTGCACAATACCACGTCTTTTGTTCTGCATGCATTGTGTAATTCTCAGTACCTCAACTTATTCTTCATTAACCACTTCAATACAGGGCACCTTTACCCCCTTCCTGCCCAGGCCACTTTCAGCTTTCAGTGCTGTGAATTTGAATGACAATTCAACAGTCATTTGTAATATTTTTTTTCAGACAGATAGAGCATTCTTTTGGTGGTATTTAATCTCCACTGGGTTTTCATTTTTTGCTAAACAAACAAAAAAATAAAGAGAATTTTGAAAAAATAAAGTTTTTCTTAGTTTCTGTTATAAAATTTTGTAAATAAGTCATTTTACTCCTTCACTTATGTGCACTGATGAGGCTGCACTGACAGGCACTGATAGGCTGCACTGATGATGTGGCACTGATGGGGAGGCACTAATATGCAGCACTGATGGGCAGTGATAGGCCACACTGATATGCAGCACTGATGGGCACTGATCGGCAGCACTGATGGACAGAATTTATGGGCACTGATAGGTGGCAATAATGGGCACTGATAGGCTGCACTGATGAGGCGGCACTGATGAGGAGGCACTAATATGCAGCACTGATGGTCCCTGATATGCAGCACTGATGGGCACCGATTGGCGGCACTGATAGGCAGCACTGATGGGCAGCATTTATGGGGAGAATTTATGGGCACTGATGGGCAGCATTTATGGGTAATGATAGATGGCATTAATGGGCACTGTTAGGCTTCCCTGATGAGGAGGCACTAATATTCAGCACTGATGGTCACTGATATGCAGCACTGATGGGCACCTATTGGTGGCACTGATAGGCAGCACTGATGGGCAGCATTGATGGGCAGCATTTATGGGCAATGATGGGCACTGATAGGCGGAACTGATAGGCTGCTGAAACTGAACGGCTGTCTGGGTGGACGTGTGTTATGCTGCCCCGAGCTGCTAGGCCGGAAGCCTGAGGCCCATCCTGGGGACACCTTGCTTCGAGGCTGCCTGAGGCCTATCCAGAAGCAGGAGAAGCAGCGCAGGGTTGGGACTACTGGCTTGTAGTCCAACCAGAAATAGTGGTTCAGCCGGACGGGGAACCAGCTGTGGTTAGAGGTAGAGGGGAAGCAGTCACCACTAAGGGACCATCCACCTTGCTACCAGAGAACACTGTGAGTAAGCTGAAGCCAGTACCAGAGCAGTCTTCTCACCAACCGGGGACAGGGAAGAAGTAGGAAAACTTCAGCGTGTGCCAAGCCAGGGACCCAGCGGAACAGCAGAGGTGGCACTTGCGGAGCATCAGTGGGTGCCAAGCCAGGGACCTAGCGGGTCAGCAGAGGTGACGCTTGAAGAGTATCTATGAGTGCCAAGCCAGGGACCCAGCAGGGAAGTTGGGGTGACGCTTGAGGAAGATACTGAGTGCTAAAAGTGGAAGAGCTCAGGGGATCCAGTGGCTATTGGATCCAAAGTCTAGTGAAAGACTGGGAGTTCGTTGAGTGAAGATCCACAGTGAGTGACTGTGGAGTAAGCGGAGGACTGTTTGTATTGCCAATAGTTGAATACAACTACCGTTAGTAACAGCCACAAGCTTATTGCCATAGGAGACAGCGCTCCTACCTATACAGGAGCGGTGTCTGGCTGGAGGCCTTCACCTGTATAGCTGTCTACCTATAGAAGTCTCTGAGTATGCCAATTATCATTGCATCTACCTAAGGGTGTCCTGGCCCTAAACCTCTCTCCCCCAGTTCTGTTTAAGAGACAATACATCTCTTTGCATTCAAAAAGTGTCTGGCGCCCACCATTTTATCTTGCATTACACCCACAATGCCTTGTAACCCACTCTACACAGAAGGATGTCAGCTGTCTCTAACTCTGGAGGTCCCCATTAGGCCTCAGGGGCCCCAGGACCTGGCTACATTTAATACCTGTTCTTATTCTGCATGTATGAAGATTGCACAGTAGCACCTCTGTTGTTCTGTGTCCTGGTTGTAATTATCAGTATTCAGATTCATAATATATGTATGGACAGTGCACAGTGGCACTTTGATTGTACTGTATCTGTTCTTACTCTTTACGTATACACTACACAGCTCACAATTTCTTAACACCATAGCATGAATTGATTAGTTCTGGGACTGTTCCCTCATTTCCCAGCACATTCAGTGGTTTTGGTTCCAGTGTGCATTTTATTGCTTGACTCTTCTTGTATAGACACTACACTCTGGGGTTGATTTACTAAAGGCAAATAGACTGTGCACTTTACAAAGTGCAATTGCTCCAGAGCATAGTAAATGAGGTAAAGCTTCATTTGGCAAAGAATACCCAATTAATCCAAGGAAAAAAAAAAAAACTGCCTTTTTGCTTGCATGTGATTGGATGATGGAAGTCAGCAGAGCTTCTGCTCATTTACTAAGCTCTGGAGCAACTGCCTTTGCAAAGTGCACAGTCTATTTGCCTCTAGTAAATCAACCCCTTTACGTCTTCTTTTGTTCTGATAGCAGTTTTAATTTGCGATATCTGCTGATATTTTGTGTGTGTGTATATCCTAGCATTTTTCCTGTTCTGCTTACAGGGTGTAATTCTTAGTATACTGCCTGTATGGCCATCTCACAATACGATTTCTCTTGTTTTGTACACCATGTGTAATTCTGAGGGTTTGTTCCTATTCTATATTTAGTTGATGCACTGTAATGCCCTGTACAGAGGGTTGGAAATTCCGACGGGAAAAGTCTGATCGGATTATGTTGTCGGAAAATCCGATTGTGTGTGGGCTCGCCTATAGCAGACTTTTTTGAGAGCAGGATCTTAAATTTTCCGACAACAAAATCCGATCAGACTTTTTCCAATCATGTGTATAGAATTCCGACGCACAAAGTGCCAGGCATGCTCAGAATAAATTTGGGGGCGAAAGCTATTGGCTACTGGCCTCTAACGTAGTCCCGTCGTACACTTTGTACGTCACCTCGTTCGGAACGAATGGATTTTCCGACAACTTTGTCTGACTGTGTGTATGCAACACAAGTTTCGGCCAAAATCCATCTGAAAAAATCAGACGGATTTTGTGGTCGGAATGTCTGACCATGTACGGGGCATAACACTTCCTTTGAGGCTCATTTAGACCTAAGTATACACATAGAGGTGTGCTTATTTGTAGTGTTAGGTGCGTTGACATGCAATAATGTGCACTTTCTAGTGCACTGATATGTATCAACATGAGCTGTCACAATATGAGGAGAAATTTGCAGATTCTGCATGCATATCTGTTAGAAGGTAAGTGTGTTTGTATTGTATAAAATTGCAGTACTTTTTTTAGCTGCAAGAAAGGGCTGTGTAACGAGTGACTCTCCAATGCAGGGCTGGTCAACTTAAAAATTACAGAGTGTTTCAAGTGCAGCCCTCGACACTTTGAGAGGGCCACACATTTGCTGCACATTTTCATGTGTTGAGGTGCATTGCGTCAAGTTAGGAAGCCCTTTTAAAATGCATGGGCTGTAATGCACCTCAATGCCTGAAAGTTTCAGTCCTGCTGCATTGGAGTGGGAGTAAAATAAGCCCTATCATTGGTGTCAGTGGCAATAGTAACACTATCTTTGGTGTCAGTGGCAATAGTAACCCTATCATTGGTGTCAATGACTGCAATCAAAACCCCCAACATTGGTGTAGGCAGGTGTTAGGCTGCAAATGTTTGCTGACCTGAAGGTGGCACTGTGCTATTTCTTCAGGCTGACTACTGCTATGGCCTATAGGGGGGCCAGTGTCCTTTGACTAAAGTCAGCAGTGACAATATTTTTAGCTGCTGAATACATTTTTTTATACAGGGTGAAGGTCGTCTTTAAGCTGGCCATTAATGGATCCAAATTCAGACGGTTCAGTGGGGACTGGCCAAATTTGAACCCATCTATGGCCATTCCCATTCAAAAGGAGTCGATCTCATGATTGGCTCCTCTCGAATGGGAGTGTTGGTAAATTAGCTGCAGCGCTGATCAGTGTATTCTGACAATCGAGGAGTCCCCATTGTCAAAATACAATAGCACAGCAGGGAGGATTCCACCTTGCTTGTGTGGATTGAGGAATCTGATAAAAAAAAAAAAAAGAGTAATCTATGGCCAGCTGTATTCCATATGGAGTCTGCTCAGTAGCACTTCTCTTGTTCTGCATGCTGGAAGTAATTCTCAGTATCTGGTGTTCTGTGTGTATGACTGTTTCAATATTACTTTTGTTATTTAATATCACATTTATTTCTCGGTATATCTTCCTATTGTGTGTATATGGACACTACAGAGCACCACTTCTTTTGTTTGGTATGCCAGATTAATTCTCACTATCTGCTCTTATTTTGTATGCATAGACACTGCACAGTAGCACTTCTCTTGTTCTGTACAATGTGTGTAATTCTTAGTTTCTGTTGTAATTTAGCTGTTTGTCTGAATTTCTACTTTAATTAAACTAGTCCCATTTTTGCATTGATATGGATTGATGCTTACTATGGGAACACCACCTCTAGGACATTTGTCCTGGAACTACCAATGTCTTAAAAACACCCTGCACCTTTGAAGAACTATAACTTTTAAGCCGTATTCACACCTAAGCATTCCGCGTTAATGCACGTTTCTGGAAACATGGACAGAGAAAAAATGTGCAAAAATGGCAGAAAAATGTGCTTTCTGCTTACGGTGCAATTATTTCTTAATGGCTACCCAAATAGGGGTAGCAGTCCTGTGTTTTGTGTGTTTGACATGCAACAAAATGTAGAAAAATGTGCCACCCAGAACGCACTTGTCTCAGTGCCCAAAAAAAAGTATACGAGCTACTTTGGCACGTTTATCGTGTGTAGGGCAGCCCATTCAAGCAAATGGGCTGCCCTATGCTGTCGCACGACAAGCACACCAAAAAACTTATTAACAAACCATGCAAGAATATACTGTGCTAGAAAAAAGTGCTACCCAAAATATTCATTTATTCTGGCCATTAGAATACTTTTTTGCTCAAATGCACACGCTTATGCGCATTTACACACATTTATGCATGTATGGGTATAAAAAAAATGCACCGATAAACTGCTCTCTTAATGTAGGTAATTTTTTATGCCCCTGAATGCTGCACCCCAATACACTGGTAAATTACATAGTGTGCATGTGCACATTATATAACCTAGAGCTGCTTTCAGAGGTGTAACAAAACAAAAAACGCCGCATTTTTTGTGCCCATGTGCATACAGCCTAATGCCGCGTACACACGAGCGGATTTTCCGTCCGAAAAATCTTGGATGGTTTTTCCGACGGAATTCCACTCAAGCTTGGCTTGCATACACACGGTCACACAAAAGTTCTGAACTTTCGACCGTCAAGAACGCGGTGAGCCGGGAAAATTAAGTTCAATGCTTCCAAGCATGCGTAGGAATTTTGCGCATCAGGAATTGGTACAGACGGTCGGAATTTCCGATCGGAACTTTTTCTGACTGAAAACCTGCTCTCAATCTTTTTCTGGCTGCCGCCAGCAAAAGTCAGATGGAGCATACACACGCCGGTCGCATTTTCGGACCAAAAGCTCTCATCAGACATTTGTCCTGGCGCAATTTCCGCTCGTGTGTATGCGGCATAATTGTGTCTTTCTATTTGCTAAAGAATGCAACAACTAGACAACTAGAAAGGCATATGTTGTCCCATAAGGGAATCAAGCACGGTCTGAGATTTCCTTAAGTGCATCTCATTTGGAAAATATTGATATGTCTGCAGATTATCTTTGCAAACTGAATATTTCATATACCTGTAACAGATAAATGTACACTTGATATTTTTAGAGAGGAATTAGTACTGCTGTGCATTTGTTACTTATAATTTATTAAGAATCACACTTCATTTATCCAAGGGATTAATACATCTATCTTTATTAAACAAAAACAAGGCACTTCTTTTTATTTCTATTACACTCTTACCTGGCATTCATGGTCATTTTTCCATGTGATCCATTTCTCTTTATAACATCGGATAGTGTCGTGCACTGTTGTAAACTTCTGCACTGATGAGAGATGAAGAAAATCTTGCAACGCTTACGGGGTTGATAATCATAATCAGTATACAATTTCTATTCCCTTAAACATTTTTTTTACTAACAGATATTTTAAACATTTTATATGCATTCATTTAAAACTAAAGAAAATCAAGATCAAAGCATAGTTATAAGGATTTAAAAAATCTAAAATATTTCTCACCCTCCTGCATCATTCCAGAAAATCTACCAACCATAAAATCAAGTGTTCCCACCACCCACCACCCCCAACCCTCCTGCATCTCTGCTGTAGCCAGAGATACGGCCATATTGACTTTACTGTGCTGTCAGAGCTGCACCATCGAGGCAAAATCACATTATATAAATAGATATATTCCAGGACAGGAGTCGGAGAACCCCCTCACCCCTCCCAGGCCATGGGCAGGAGAGAGCGCCCAACACCCCCTGGGTTAAGTTTGGTAACACTGGCACTCAGCCTCCTGGGTAAGTTTTATGGCTAGTTCTGCATGCACAGCTGGATGTACATCTGCCGCAATGCACTTCCACCCTCTAGACACTTTTCCGTTAACCCTTTAACTGCCAGGAGGGGTATTATAATATGCCGCAAGCTGTGTCATGTTATCACGCCGTCCGTTATGTTGACATGAATTTTAATAAATAAATAAATTATGTTAATTCACAATACAGCATGCAGTTAATTAGGAAGATTACAAAAAAAAGATGTAATTAACAGCATATAATTATTTTTGTACATGTAAAATTCATTGGACTACATTAATATTTTCTGCAAGGGAAATTAAGCTGTATTTCAATATATATCTTAAGCCATTCCAGAAATATCAATACCTACGGTTTATTTCCTGTACAAATTGTTGTAAAAATAATAAAAATAAACTGACGGGGATGTAGGAGTGGTCCAGCGAAGGGTGAATACACAATGACAGTTAGGGGAGGCAGTGACGAAGGGAATTTGGGATTTTTTTTTTTTTTTAGGGGGGAGGGGAAGGAGGACTATATGGACAGGTAGAGGCAAAACACAGTTTTGCTCAGTTCAGCAGGACATATAGCTAACACTGCTATACACAGAATATTGGAATACCTATATAAATCATATCAGCCATTGCTAAGTGTTGTAAGATAGACATTAACCATACATTGCTCACGGTGTATCCCAAGCTTCAGATCCACTATTCTCCATGCTGTAACAGAAGGTCACCTCTGTTTTTAAGATTCAGCAATTGCAAGTGCAGACTGCCATCAAGCACATGACGTTCATGTGGACATTGCGTGTGTCTTTGTATGTCTGTACATATGTGGGATCGTGTAGGTGTGCATGCCTATGGGCATGTGCAAACACAACACACCCACAAAGATCCCAATTTCAATGGCCAGGGGTGTAGAAGATTATATAGCCTTAACAAAGTAGCCTATATAAACCTGAAAAAATGATTAAGAAGCAAGCAATATGTAACACACTGGTCATTACAATAAGAAGTGCCAATAGACCCTTCCCTTCCCTGTCTAATGTAAACGAGTTTTATGACATGGGCCCCATGCTGCATACATGACCTTCTACCCCACCTTCTACCGTAATGCAGTTTCCTCCCCTTTTTAACTTGACTCATCAGAGAGTAGATATTGATTTTTTAATAATGGAGTATCTGTTACAGTTATCCTTCCAATTCTAGAGCATGCAGGAGGGACATCAATATAATGAGGCTCCACTAGAGGGCTCTTAACCCCTTTCGCGCCAGATAACCAATCTGCAATGTGCAGCAAAAAAAAAAAAAAGAACCAGAATAAACCCGCAGTGCACCAAGCATTGGGACAGAGTACGTGGAAGGGGGGAGCACTGGAGACGGACCGGGATCCTGCATAAGAGAAGACAAAGTTTCTTAATATAAAAAGTACACTACACTATACAAAATGGTCCTCTTCAATCAATCAATATAATACACAAGAGACAAACTACATTTAGCTAACACTGATTAATCCATTTACTGAAAATGTTAATGTGGCAGCTTTGGAAATCTAATAAAGTTTGTAATTTTTTCCTAGTAAATAAACAAGTTACTGCAAATACAATAAACATGGCTGAGCATTTGCCCCTGAATTATAAATATGTAGTGCATTGCTAATATGCTGATCTTGCAGTACTTGGCTGGACTAGGCTCTTGCTTTTACAGATCTGACTGATTCAGTGTTCCTGGAAGTGCTGCAAGGTCACACTGATGCTGTACTTTAATAAAAGTGGAGTAGAGGCTGATGCTGCAGATTTCCTTACTTGCGCAGGGACAGGATCACTGACAATGCAGTAAGTAAGGATCTAGGCTACAGGGGGATTAAAACATTGAAGCAAGAAATAAACACAGTATTCTCAGTGTTGGGAACGCACAAATCAACTTATATTTAAACACCTATGGAGTATAGTAAAAAATAATCTGTATTAAAAAACACAATTGTCTTAAATTTGACATAGCTTCCTAACTTGGCAGTATATTGATTCTGATAGCAACAATCCCCATTATAAAATGCTGTACAAAAAAAATAGTTAGAACTTCACCTAAATTGGTGTTTAAGATAAGGAAATCAAATGTGCTGATTGGAACTGGCATTACTTTATGTTCAGGAAATATCAGGCAAGCGGTATTAAACTCAAAACCAAAAATTTTATAAATTGCAGCTTAAAGAGGAAGTAAACCCTGATGGGTGTTACTTTCTCTTTGTTTCCCTGCAAAGGTAAAGCATAATGGGTTACTATGCATCACATAGTAGCCCATTATGTGTCACTTACCTGACACAGGAGACAGCGATGTCACTGCTGTCCCCTGTAGCACGAAGCGTCCATCTTCCTTCCGGGTATCGCTGCTCCGGCACTGTGTGTGGCCGAAGCAGCGATGACGTCACTCTGGCGCATGCGCGCAGGAGCCGTAAGTGACGGCATGTTTGCCTTCACTTGCGGCGCGCCCAGTGCGCCAGCGCCGTTGTCTACGGCGTGCATGTGCCGTAGACAGCAGTGCCCTATTTTTGTAAAATATCTCCTTAACCGTGTAGGTTAACCGCTTGCCGACCGGTGCACGACGATGTACGTCGACAGAATGGCACGGACAGGCATAAGGGCGTACAGGTACATCCCCTTTAAGAAGCCGCCGTGCCATCTCGCGGCGAGCGCCGGTCGGGACCCCTGTGAGGCCGGTCGCGGGTCCCGCGGACTCGATCGCCGCGGGGATACCCGCGATCGTCTCTCGGGAAGGCTGAACAGGGAAATGCGGAAATAAACAGCATCTCCCCGTTCTGCCTAGCAACTAGTGACGCCGCTCTCTGCTCCCTGTGATTGGAGCAGAGATCAGCATTCACTAGCTGACAGGCACGCCCCCCCACAGTAAGAAACACACCTCTAGGCACACTTAACCCCTACACTGCCACCTAGTGGTTAACCCCTTCACTGCCAGTGTCATTTACACAGGAGTCAATGCATTTAAATAGCATTGATTGCTGTATAAATGACAATGGTCCCAAAAATGTGTCAAAAATGTCCGATGTGTCCGCCATAATGTCGCTGTCACAATAAAAATCGCTGATCGCCGCCATTACTAATAAAAAAAAATAATTAATAGAAATGCTATAAAACTATCCCCTATCTTGTAAACGCTATAACTTCTGCGCAAACCAATCAATAATCGCTTATTGCGATTTTTTTTACCAAAAATAAGTAGAAAAATACGTATCGGCCTAAACTGAGGAAAAAAAAAATTTTTTTTTTAAATATTTTTGGGGGATATTTATTATAGCAAAAAATAAAAAAGAATGTGTTTTTTTCAAAATTGTCACTCTTTTTTGTTTATAGCGCAAAAAATAAAAACCGAAGGGGCGATCAAATACCACCAAAAAAGGCTCTATTTGTGGAAAAAAAGGACGTAAATTTTGTTTGGGAGCCACGTCGCACGACCGCGCAATTGTCAGTTAAATCGATGCAGTGCCGAATCGCAAAAAGGGCCCTGGTCCCTTGGCTGCAAATTGGTCTGGTCTGAAAGTGGTTAAGGACATATTCCTTGGACCTACAGGTAAGCCTTAATCTAGGCTTACCTGTAGGTCAAAGTGGTCTGTAAGGGTTTACAACCACTTTAACAATCTTTAGATATGGTGGCTGCATTTGTTTTCTTTTTTTTTTTTGTCATTTTTCCCCTCTGTTTTCACCTGGTGATCTGGCCAGTAACACACCTCCTGTATTAGAGTACCCCCACTCTGGATAAAGGAGCACAGAGAGCATCTTTGCACAATGGCATTGTTAATCTGGGGGCAAGAGAGTGTTCGATGGACTAGCAGATTTAGTTACACTAACAAATTGAAGCCACATCCAGCTCACACTTTATAAACAGTATTGCCCCATACACATGATCAGACTTTCCACAAAAAAAAACTTGGATTTTTTTCCGAAGGATGTTGGCTCAAACTTGTCTTGCATCCGAAGGATGTTGGCCCAAAATTCCGAACATGAGAACGGGGTGATGTAACAACACGTACGACGAGCCGAGAAAAAGGAGGTTCAATAATCAGTGCGGCTCCTTCTACTTCATTCCGAGCATGCGTGGAGCTTTAGTGCGAAGGACTTGTGTACACACGATTAGAATTTCCGACAACAAAGTGAAGTTGGTGGAAAATTTGAGAACCTGCTCTCACACATTTGTGGCCGGAAATTACGACAGCAAATGTTCGATGAAGCATACACACAGTCAGACTTTCCAACAACAAGCTCACATCGAACATTTCCCGTTGGAAAGTCCGACCGTGTGTACGCGGCATTACAGTTTTTTTCCTTTTGGGGTAAAGGTTTTACATAAATAAATAAAAGCGGATCACTGTAAGCATCTCTGTGTGTGATAAACGGTTTGTCTCAACCCTGTAACTGCTACATGTGTAAGAGAGCTTGTTTTGTTGAAAATCGGACTTAGTGGCCAGATCACTAGGTGAAAACAAAGGTCAGAAAGCATAAAAAAGAAAATGAATGCAGCTACCACATCTAAGAATTGGTAGGCTGCAATATACCGGTAATAAATGTTTGCTTTTTTGTTTAATACCGCTTTACGCCTGAAATAATACTTAGGAAAGAAAAAATACTAAAGAAATTAGTGGAAAACAAGCATAAAACTGGTGCATTTGACTTGTAAAAAAGGACAAAAAAACAAAAAAAAAATGCAATAGCAAAACTAAAGAAGGTCTAGTTTATTAACACAGAAGAATGGTAAATCAGAGCAAATCTCTGACCCAGATTCACTGGAAATATCTGGTATTTTTTTTCACTCCCTGCTGCTTAATGGGGTTACTGGGGGAGTGAATGGAAGGCGAGTATAAACAGCTGGGGAGGGTGGCAGCCTAACTTCAGCTTTTAGCTCTGGATGGAGGGAGTATAATTTGTGTACTTTTTTATTGATGTCTATGTCCCTATTTTGGAGATTTCACCTCAATTCCTGTCCTTGCAAAGCCTATACATAATATACAGTAGAAGGAGGGGGCTGTCACCAAGACAGAAAATCAAGGACAGCAATAAATCATTGTCAGAGCTTCTAAGCCGTGCTCATTCTGCTAAACATGTGTTTTTATTTTTGTCAGCATCCCCATTGGAAAGATTTCTCCTTGCTTTCTGTCAGGAAAAATCCCCTAATAGGAAAACAGATAGCAGTTAAAGTGGCTCTAAAGCCTAAACATTTTTTACCTTAATGCAGGGTAGGAATTAAAGTAAAAAATAAAATGTTTGGGCATTATTATGCCCCCCCCACTTCCCCCCTCTTATTATTACCTGAGCCCTCACTCAATCCAGTGCTGTACCCCTCTGTAGCAGCCCTCACAGGAAGTGCGAGCCATTGGCTGTTGCTGCTGTCAGTCAAATCCTGTTACACAGGGGCAGGGCTAAGCCTCATTGTCTGTGTCTATGAACACAGGCAGCGCGGCTTGGGATCAAGTCCGCAGGTGTGCGACAATAGGAAGCGGCTTCCTGTGGCGGCACACGGAGAATAGGAGAAGCAAGGAGTGCCAGTGGGGGTCCCCAGAAGAAGAGGATTGGGGGTCGCTCGGTGCAATTCTTTTGCACAGAACAGGTAAGTATAACATGTTTGCTATTTAAAAAACAAAAACTAAAATATATATATATTATATATATATATATATATATATTTATATATATATATATATATATATGTAATTTATGTAATCTATTCATGCTCTATCCAAAATGAAATGAAAAGTTTTGACTGGAGTTGGGCTTTAAAGGTTATTTCTTAACTTACAGGTGAAACCATCCTTTCATTTCTCTAAGGGCCCCATCCCTATGAACACCCAGCATACATGTATGATCTCTTTGTGGCACACTTTAAGTCCCCAATCTATTCTCCTGACCGCTAGAATTTTCTGTAGTTGGTGGAAAAAATCTCTATACGCGCTTTGGGCTTTAAAGGGTTAGTTTGCTTTTACCAAAAACTGCCTATGCAGATAAGAGGTGTCTGTAGATTAAAACATGCTTAGACCAAAGTTAGATAATGCACTTGTTAGAGGTGTAGGCCATGTACATATGTACCTCATATGTTGACTGGAAAACTGGACGTTGATAAGGACATTGCTGTTACTGGTCACCTCACACCATCACAGGAGTGAGCTCTCAAACAATGGGCTCAGAGCTACTGCATCAGGAGAGAAAGTGCATGTGAGGAAATATGAATTAGAGAAAGAGCTCACTCCTGTAATGGTGAAGGTGAACAGTAACAGCTAGTCTCTTAGCAATGTCCTTAGTAACGTTATAGGAGTCTTCCAGTCAGGCTCCAAGAGGTATGTAAATGGCCTACACCTATAGCAAGGTTATTATTCAACTTTGGCCAAATCTGCACAGCCTGTTTTTCTACATACTCATCCCTTATCCGCATAGGCAGTTTTTTTGCTAAAGGTGAACTAACTCTTTAGTGAACATATTGCTTTGCTCTGCAAGGAGGAAATACAGGCTCACTTTAGGCATCTACACAATCACCACATATAAAACACCATTGGTGAGTACCAACCTAAAGTTGCTAGGTACTCTACTACTACTACTACTGCTACTAGAATACCATTAAACAGCTATGCATGCCTATGCTGTCCATGGTCCTGAAGTCCTGAAATATTGTGTGATACTATAGTCCAGCCTTTTTCAACCAGGGTGCCTTGGCAAATTGCCGCAAAATTGCCCAAAAATTCTGTACAAGCCGGTGTGTGTACGAAGGATGGCTTTTCAGTTACACTAAGTCATAGGTTTTCATTGTGCACCATTACACAAGGAGTATGTCAGTTGCCTGCGTAGCATCCTTGTTTGACCATCCGCTGCCCCTCTCCATCAGCGTTGGGGGTCACGTTAGCTGAGTGATGGATAAAAACAAAGGGAGAAGAGAAACATTGGAATACTAGTCAGTACCAGTTTGCAAAAGTATATTTGTTTTGGAAGAATAAATCACCTCTAATGTTGGTTGTCCTACTTGGACTTGTGGATGCTGCTGCATTATGTAAAACTATTAGAATAGCTTTTACATTTTAGAATGGGGTGCCTCTAGACCAGGGATCCTCAAACTACGGCCCTCCAGCTGTTGCGGAACTACACATCCCATGAGGCATTGTAAAACTCTTACATTCACAGACATGACTGGGCATGATGGGAATTGTAGTTCTTGAACAACTGGAGGGCCGTAGTTTGAAGACCCCTGCTCTAGACTGTCCATCATTTTTAAAGGGTGCCTCAAGATTGTCCATAATTTTTAAAGGGTGCCTTGACTGAAAAACGGTTGAGAAACACTGCTGTAGTCCATGATTTATTTAGCAAAATGATGGGTTAAATTATTATAGCTATTGTAAAACTATGGGATATTTTTACCCTAACAGGTGCACCAATGTGCAAAAGCCCATAGCAACAAAATTGATTTCGCAGTGACTGCTGTGGATTAGTACACAATGCATGCTGCTCCTTCCCATTAGTAAATAAGTCACTCAGCCACTGGTATTTTATATTTCTTGAATACTCCAGCTATGACATTTCCCAGCAGGGTTTTACTGCTACAGGAGAGGGAGTCATCCTTATCTCAATACATTTTCTATAATCCTCTTTATAAAAAGAAAGTTAATGAAAACACATCCACTAACTGGAATCACAGCACAGGTACAGTGAGTTTTTTTTTTCTTTCTAAAACCGCATGATACAAAATCTGGTGCAGCTCTGCATAGAAACCAATCAGCTTCCAGGTTTTTTTGTCAAAGCTTCATTGAGCAACCTGAAGTTAGAAGCTGATTGGCTACCATGCACAGCTGCACCAGATTCTATGTGCACCAGTTTTAGTAAATCTCCCCCTATGTTTCAGAGTACATACGCTTACAACCACTCACACACCCACCACAAAAGGCATGTCTCTTTCAAAAGTATCAATCATTGTAACATCTGTGCCTACTTCCCTGCCACCTGCATATTGCACTCAGCCTTCACAAACACTTTCTCTCTTATATTAGTGCCCCCCTTCTCTACATTAGCTGTCCCTTGACCCCTGCACTCCACTCTCGCAAACCCTTCCTCTGCTTAATCTTTACCCCCCTCTCAACTCTATAAGTAACCCACCCCCGCATTCTTTTTCCCTTGCCACCTGCATACTGCACTCCACTCTTACAGATAGTGCCTCTACTCCACCTAAGACATGAAATGGCATACAATTTTGAATACCGTATATAGTGGCCAAAGCATTTACTATATAGATATAGAGCAGCCTTTCTCAAACTTTTTACCTTGGTAGAAACTGAATATACCTACAGCTTATGGTACATTAGCGTGATCAATACATTTTTGCACGGTTCACAGCCCCCGATTCTCTCCAACTTTAGATCAGTAAATATGCCTCAGCCTTAACAGAAAACCTCCATTTATGCAGGCTTGCTTCATTATCTTTAAGTGGAAGAAAAGCCTGGCACTAACTATTCTTAAAAATATTCCCTTTCCCAGTTCCATCCTAATAGCATCATGGGCCCCTGGGCAAAGTAATGCACTAGGGCCTCTACCAGCTTGCATCAGGTGTCCCCATGCATCAGGTGTCCCCATATATCAGGTTCCCCTATCACAGTGGCCATATACATCAGGTGTCCCCATCACAGTGGCCTCTTACATCAGGTGTCCCCATTTCAGTGGCCTACTACATCAAGTGTCACCATACAGCAAGTGTCCCTATCACCGTGCACCATGCGCCCTTACATCAGTTGTCTCCATTACAGTGTCCTCATACATCAGGTGTCCCCATCACAGTGCCCCCCTACATCTGATGTCCCCATCACAGTGCCCCCTTACATCAGATGTCCCAATCACAATGTCCCCATACATCATGGTTCCCCCATCACAGTGTCCCCATACATCAGATTCCTCCATCATAGTGCCCCCATAAATCAGAGTTGTGCCCTCCCTTCCCCCTGATGAGTTCTCAGTGCCAGCTCTCTTCCATTTCCTGCAGCAGGGAGGAGAAACCTGAATCCGCTCTCCTGCAGAAGCTAGCCACTGCTCCTTCTAACAGGAGTGACAGTGCAGTTGCTCCTATCAAAGAAGAGTGGCACAAGTATCCAAATCATCTGTGAACCCCCCCAATACGACGCCTGCCACCACACCTTGTCCTCGTCCTGATCATAGGGTCCCCACGCACCTGGGGTCCCTGGGCGGTGCCGGGGTGTGCCCGATCATTAAGACAGCACTGCCCTCCCCTTCCTCCTACCTACCCTGCATACCCTGTGTTAAAAAGATCTGTTTAGGTTTTTTTCCTTTATCTAGAACGGTCCAGTGAAGTGATTTTGCAGCTCTGTCTCTCCAGTGTAAGGGATTGCTCGACAATGGCTGTGAATTCTGGCATCAGCTCAGCTCAGAGGTTTCATTCAGGTTTTATAAAAGGAGAAAAAGCAGAGGGGAACTCATGTGCGGTAAATTCTTTAGGAGTTTATTCCAACGATAAAAACGTAAAACTTTTCCAAGCACATTTAAAAGGATAATATAAAAAAACACTCAGCAGCAAAAAAGGCGGCGGAGGTGTCGGGGGGGGGGGGGGCATGCGTGTATGCAATAAAGGGGTTGTAAAGGCAGAAGGTTTTTATCTTAATGCATTCTATGCATTAAGATAAAAAGCCTTCTTTGTGCAGCAGCCCCCCTAACACTTACCTGAGGTCCCTCTCTGTCCAGCGATGTCCATGAGTGTCTCAGCCACCCGAGATTCTCCTTCCTGATTGGCTGAGACACAGCATTGGTGTCATTGGCTCCTGCTGCTGTCAATCAAAGTCACCTAGCCAATCAGGGAAGAGAGGGGGTGGAGCTGGGTCGAGGCTCCGTGTCTGAATGGACACAGGGAGCTGTGACTCAGCTCGGTTGCCCCCATAGCAAGCTGCTTGTTGTGGGGGCACTGAACAGGAGGGAGGGGCCAGGATGACAGAAGAGGGACCCAAGAAAAGAGGATTCATGCTGCTCTGTGCAAATCCACTGCAACAGAGCAGATAAGTATAAGATGTTTATTATTTTAATAGGAAAAAAAACAAGCCTTTACAATCACTTTAAGGTAAAATAAACTTCCAGTATTACCCCCCCCCCCACCAAATACTTATCTGGCTCTTCTTACGATCAAGCGATGTGCTCGGGAGCTCCTTCTCTCTCTCCTCACAGGCAGAGAGGCAGCAGTGGGCATTGGCTCCTGCTGCTGTCAACCAAATTCTGTAAAGAGAGAGTGGGAGGCAGGGCTGAGCCACGCTGTGTGTGTCTATGGGCACACAAAGCCCGGTTATGGAGTGAGCCCACACATCTGCCCCCATAGCAAGCGGCTTGTAGACACAGAAGAGGAGAAGCCAAGATCACTGGCAGGGGACCCCAGTAGACAAGGTTTGGGGCAGGTAAGTATAACATGTTTGGTATTTTTATTACGCCTAGGTTCACACATATTCAGTATGGGAAATGCAGTGATCCATGCGTGTTTCCCGCACCACATAGCAATGGCAAAATGAATGGGCTCAAATCACACCGCAGTGAATACCATGTGAATTGCACAGGAATGTGGAGCAGTTCTTGTGTGATTCACATGTGGGTTATAGTGTGAACAGGGGCTAAAAAGGAATCCCTAGCAACCTCAGTAGGGACCCTGGTTGAGAACAGCTACAGTTGAGAACAAGTTGATTCTCCCCAGAATGGAGTTCTTGATGCACAGCTAATTTTGTACAGTTGTTACACTGGTATCCATTTCAGCAGCTACATGTAGCAAATATGTACAAGTCAACTGCTACAATCACACACCAACCCACATAGTAAAACAGTTTTTACAATGCAGGCTGCTGTCAGTGTGAGGTCTGGTAGGAAGCGGAGTTATGTTGCATTTCAGCACATCACACTGTTCATTTGTTTCTTTTTACATTGGCGCAGCCCCAAGGCAAGGTATCATTTTTACGTTTTCTGGAGTTGGGCTTTATCCTCTTGACACGTGCAAAACTGATATGCCAGTTCTAAGTTGACCAACCTGAATTAATTCAATTCATATCTAACAGAATATTATCTTGCCAGATCATTGTATTAATCATTTATCTCATTTTTGGATATACTTTAGTACTAGACAGTAAATGTATTTTCAGGCACAGTAAGTAATAGCACATCTTCACTGCAGAAACTCCATAGCCTGTATAGGATTTATTGTTTTATGTGATAATGCTATAAATGTACAGATACAAATAGGTTTATGCCACTAATGATTTATGTGTCCAGTTCCTGCTTCCGGTATGGAGATCACTGTGCCTGCAGTTGTCTTTGCTTTAAATGGAACTGACATACGACTACCCTGCAACTTCAACTCCTGTTATAAGATGGATACTAAACAGTTTTCTATGAACTGGACATACCGGGGCTGTGACAACTGTACAGAAGAAATGGTGAGAGATGTTGATCCCTGTATATTTCTTATACCATCTAGAAGTCATGGAACTGTACCAATTCACTGTGTTCCAGTATACCATTGCTGAGCCACCACTGTACAAAGTGTTTGTCAGTTCACATCTGTAGTCCTCTATGAAAACATTCATGGCCCAGATACCCTTTCAACTCAAATAACCCTGTTCATTTTGTCTTCGTCATGTTGACATTTTGCCTTTCACTGGTCCTCACAATCTCGTTAATGTCCTATTATTCTTTTAATGCCTTTTTATTTATTTATTTTTTTAACCCAAGTAAAGAAAATATGCATCCACGGATAGGTGTTGTTTCATCTTGTCCTCCTGTTGACCATTGGCGTGTCATTAAAATGTGTCACCAACAACATACAAGTCTAGACTTGCATCACAGAATCAATTTACTTGCTCAGCCTTTGTGTCTTTTGTGCTGAAATGTATATCTAAGTCACACTGGTTCAAGCAATATGCTTGTTTGTTAAAAAGTTACAATTTTACACAGGAAAACAAACTCCAAAATTATTTACCTTCTCCACTAAGCTGTAAAGTATTTAAACAGTCATATTTTGCTATGCCATATAAAAAGTAAAATATCTAAAAGTATGTAGACCAGCCTTTCTCAATGTTTTCACCCCAGAGGAACCCTTGAAACATTTTCCAGGTCTCATGGAACCCCTGTTAATATAGGTGAATTGGGAGTCAGTGGGAAGTATGCCTCTTATATTGGTGATCAGTGGTGGTCAAAATACCACCTTTTCAGACAGTTCTGCCATGTGGGGTTGGACCTGGGATCATGCAGCCAACATCACATAAGAGGTCACTTGGATACAGCTTAAGGAACCTCCAGCAACCTCTGGAGGAACCCTAGCTGAGAATGGCTGAAAAATACCCTCACACAACATAGTGGTTGGTCAATTTTGGGAAACAAAATCTGTCTGTTTGTCCAGTTTAAGGGGTAATGTCAGAGCTGGGGGTAGGATCTCTGCGCGTGAGTGAAGCCATCCAGGTGTTACAGAGCTGTGCGGGACAGAAGGAAGGGGAAGGTGCATGCAGTCAGCACTGAGACACGGAGTAATGCAGGAGAGAAGGAAGGTTAAAGGAAAATAACTCAGGTGAGGCTGTATACATGCTATATATCTGAATTACTTACAGGCACAGAATAATGTGACCATGTTTAGGTAATCCAGAATGATAGCACTGTTCTGGACTACCTGATTATGGGATCATAGGAATGGCCATAATTTGGGCTTCAGCCTGGGGTACAGCCATTATAAACAGAAAAATGTATGTTATTATATTTCCGAACCACATCAAAATTCAGAACAGGGCCAGTACAATGTATACTGGATTCCCTAGGGGTTTAAATAAATATTTTTTACATTGAAGTTATACTTTTTCTGTAACCCTCTGGTATCTACCCAGTTAGAGTTATTAAATTTTGAATGTAGAGTTTAAACCTTAAAGTGATTCTAAAGTCATAAGGTTTTTTTTATCTTAATGCATAGAATGCATTAAGATAAAAAAACCTGTGTGCAGCAGCCCCCCTCAGCTCCCCCCATACTTACCTGAGCCCCATCTCGATCCAGCAATGTTGCACGAGAGTCTCGGCTGTCCGGGACTCTCCCTCCTCATTGGCTGAGACTCCATTGGCTCTGGCTGCTGTTAATAAAAGTCACTGAGCCAATAAGGAGAGAGAGGGGCAGGGCCGAGCCACAGCTCTGTGTCTGAATGGACACACAGAGCAGCTGCTCAAGTTACCTCCATAGCTGCTTGCTGTGGGGGCACTCGGCAGGCAAGGGGGGGGGGGGGGGGGGCCAGGAGCGCCGACAAGGGACCCGAGAAGAAGAGGATCTGGGCTGCTCTGTGCAAAACCACTGCACAGAGCAGGTAAGTATAACATGTTTGTTATTTTTAAACAGAAAAAAAAAGAGACTTTAGTATCACTTTAACCGCTTCCCGACCGCCCACTGCATATATACGTCAGCAGAATGGCACGGGCAGGCAAAACCACGTACCTGTACGTGGCCCTTTAAATGCCTGCCCGTGGGCCGCGAGCGCGCCGCCAGCGGCGCGCTCGCGACCCGTTCGGGAGCTCCGTGACCCCAGCCGCGGGACCAGCGGACCCGATCGCCGCTGGTGTCCCGCGATCGGGTTACGGAGCTGAAGAACGGGGAGAGGTTTGTGTAAACAAACCTCTCCCCGCGCTTCCTACTCTGCCTGTCATTGATTGGCTGTTCCCGGTCATCGGGAAAGCCGATCAATGACGTCAGACGTCAGCCCCGCCCCTAATGTAAAAAGACACACACACGTCAGAGCCCATAACCCCCTCCCCTCCCCCTAGTGGTTAACTCTTTCACTACAACTGTCATTTATACAGGAATCAATGCATTTAAATAGCATTGATTGCTGTATAAATGACAATGGTCCCAAAAATGTGTCAAAAATGTCCGATGTGTCCGCCATAATGTCGCAGTCACAATAAAAATCGCTGATCGCCGCCATTACTAGTAAAAAAAAAAATATTAATAAAAATGCTATAAAACTATCCCCTATTTTGTAAACGCTATAACTTTTGCGCAAACCAATCAATAATCGCTAATTGCGATTTTTTTTACCAAAAATATGTAGAAGAATACGTATCGGCCTAAACTGAGGAAAAAAAATGTTTTTTTTTATATATTTTTTGGGGATATTTATTATAGCAAAAAGCAAAAAATATTGCATTTTTTTCAAAATTGTCGCTCTATTTTTGTTTATAGCGCAAAAAATAAAAACCGCAGGGGCGATCAAATACCACCAAAAGAAAGCTCTATTTGTGGGAAAAAAAGGGACGCCAATTTTGTTTTGGAGCCACGTCGCACGACCGCGCAATTGTCAGTTAAAGCGACGCAGTGCCGAATCGCAAAAAGGGGCCTGGTCCTTTGGCTGCCAATTGGTCCGGGGCTGAAGTGGTTAAGCATGATATGACCTGTTCTACTTCTTCAACATCAAAAATTTTAATGTATTCCTGCTAATAACAGTGTTACCTTACCTGCAGGTCTTACCTCACAATTAGGCTATGACTTATGAAAATCCATCACTGCACACACTTTCACCATAACTGGTTTTCACAATTTTGTCATGAGGCATATCGAAAGCCTATGTATGGAAGAAAAGAAAGGGCAAAGAAGGGAGGAAAAGGCACTTGTAGTGTAGTAATACAAATGTGAAAAGGTAAACATGAACAATGTTGCAATTCTTCTAATCAGGCACATATAAACAAAATATTGTTGCTGGAGAAAAAATAACCAGCAACAGATCTACTTTCATTGCGCTTGGTCAAAAAGCAGGGAAGACTGCGTGGTGTGAAAAAAATACAAATGATAAACAATTCTATATTACATCGGCAGTGTACGAATATAAAATGTTCTGAAAAAAATGTTGGAGATGTTTAGAGCCCCATATGATTAAATCAATCAAGAATTGGGTAGCTTCAGAAAATACAACATATTTAAGAAAAGTATGATGGGATTTGCAGGAGTAACATCTGCAGACACTGAAACAAATGTATGAATTCAGAATGATGTTAAAGCGGTTCTGCACCCATTTCATTTAGTAAATCTCTTTGCCTTCCAAATCAGGCAAAGAGTACTAAATGAAATGTTTTTTTTTTTTTTTTTTTTTTTTTACTTACCTTGTAATTGATCACTTCCGGTCTTCTCTCTCTTCGGCGGCGGGCGGGGTCTCTGCGTCGATCGTCGTCACGCCGCATTGTCTTCTGGGATCTGGTGTCATTGATCCCAGGAGTCAGTGTGGGCATCTTCCGAAATCTCGCGAGATTTCAGCCACATCTTCCGAAATCTCACGAGATTTCGGCCACATCTTCCGAAATCTCGTGAGATGTCGGCAGATGTGCCGTTACTGCGCACGCGCGAGTAACGGCGGTGCATGCTGGGCCATCTAAAGTCCCTGTGGGGTTTCACATGCCCACAGGCAAGATGGACCCCAGCAGACAAGAAGAAGACAAGAAGGAGATGAAGATGAAAACCGGCGGCGATCGAGATGGAAGATGGAACAGGTAAGTCCCCCAATTGAGCTATATGCCCTTGGCATATAGCCCAAAAAAAAAAAAAAAAAAAAAAAAAGTGCAGAACCGCTTTAATTAAGATAAATTCCACAACCTGTTTTTCAAACCAAATAAGCAAAAATGTTAAGCAATATTTAAGCGGACCTATAGCCAAACCACTCCTCATCATGGCCAGTCTCCTATAATAATGAACAAAACCTTGCAATACTTACCTGTATTTCAGGTTTGAGGTGCCACAGTGACCAGTCATATGAATGAATCCTAGGTTATGGGATCCCAGCTGAACAAGCTCACGTATGGCAGCCTTCAGAATTTTCTGTAAGACAAGTGTTACAAACTTTTTTTTTTACCATTTATTGTAACAAAGAGACAGGGTGGTCAGAATAAAGTTTTAAAGCGGAGGTCCGCCCTAAAATAAAAAATTACATTAACATTCTCCAAAAAATATATAAAAGAACATTTGTAAAAAAAAACATTTTTTTTACTTACCAGAAATGCCTGTTGCTAGGCAGTCTTCCTAATCTGCCTCTTCCTATTCCACGGCGCTGTTCCTTCACTTCCTCCTCTTCGGCGAGCTGACCCGCTGTCTTCTGGGATATGTGTGTGTCCCAGAAAACAACAGGGCCATTCACAAAGCGATGCGTGACTCGCGCATGCGCAGTAGGAAACGGGCAGTGAAGCCACAAAGCTCCACTGCCTGTTTCCCTTAGTTAGGATGGCAGCGCCGGCACCCAATCCGATGGACAGATCGGCCTCAGGGGGCCGACCCCCCCCCCCCTCCCACCCCCCCCCCCCCGACATCGCGGGCTCGCTGGACAGGTAAGTGCCCTTATTAAAAGTCAGCAGCTACAGTGTTTGTAGTTGCTGACTTTAAAAAAAATTAAAAAAATGTCCGGATCTCCGCTTTAAGTTGGGCTGTAGGTTCTATTTTAATGTTATTAATCTGTGTTGTTTATTTAAAAGAGAATTATTTTTTTTTGTTTTGTTTTAATTCATACTTACTTAGGTGGATGCAGCATCAGACCGATGCTGCAGCTGTCCCCCGGAGAACTGAACCCCACTGAGAACTGAACCACGAACACCGCCGATGGCTCAGTTCTCTCCACTCCCCAAGCAGAGAGATGCTGCCTGTCAGTCAGCATCTCTCCTGCTTTGATCCTCCATGCTCATTAGAGCGATGAGCTGTGGAGGGGCAGGGAGCGACCGTCTCAGTGTTTCATGCAGCTGGTGGATCCAGACTTGGGAAGTCGGAATGTTGTGCTGCCTCGAATGGATAGCAGTGACGTCAGCGAAGAGCAGACTTCAGACCGCTCTCCGCTGAAAGTGGGTCACAGGAGTGCAAAACGAATTACCCAGAGGAGAAGTCCAGCGTAAAAAGCTCAGGCTGGAATTCTCCTTTAATTTGGCTTAAGGCCACATTAACAAGCGTTTTTTTCTTTTTTATGGATCTGAATGCAGCTGTCTTGTATTCAATGGAGACATTCACACAGGTGCAAAAACATGCACTGCATTCATATTCATAACATAGAATCCAAAAATCTGCATCTGAGGACATACGTATAAGCCAGGGGCATAACTAGAATCTTCAGGGTCCCAGTGCAAGAAACCATCAAGGGCCCCCTGACCCCTGGCCAGGGTCCTTTCCCCAGAGCCCAGGGCCCTTCCCACTAATGTTCTGCAGCGGGCCCCCTGCCTGCCATCTTGGGCCCCCCCCATGGTGGTGGAATGCCAGGGCTTGGACCCAAGTGTGAACTTTTCGACCCTGGTAGTTCCACCTCTGCCGCAGGTCCTATTTTGACAGGCGTGTGGGTGAATGTGTACAGCCCCAAACACAAACAGTGTGCATTCAGGGGCACTCACCCGCACCTTCCACCTGTCAAACTATCACATGCGGCTGTTTTTGTACAACTGCTGTGTCCCCATAGACTAACAGATAACTCTAGCTGCATAACTGCTCATTCATGGGCCAGAGAACCCCTGTGAATGAGCCCTTAATTTTTTTATAATTTTTTTAATTTTTTTTCGATTTGCTGCAATTTTTTTTAATTTTTTACCACAATGCTTCTGGTGGTGGTGGTGAGGGGGGGTCATGCTGTGGTGAAATTTCCCCTGAAGTATCACTTTTGAGGCATTCTTCAGTTCCTTTCAGCAGCCTCAGCTGCACAGAGTGAATGAACAAGAAGAGCTCTGTACAGCCTTCCTGTTCACTCATAAACTAAACACTAGTCTGAATATCAAGTGGATAGAGAAATAGCTACTGGATCAGTTGATCTGAGTCAGGGGAACCGTCTATTGATTTGTGTATTTGTCAGCAGTGAGATAACTGTCAATAGACTGTCTCTGACTCTTGATTCGGATCGACTGATCCAGGAGCTATTTCAGAGTCCATCTTAGACTACAGTTGGATAACCAGGAAAGACTGGGCTTCATTTAACGTTATACAAGAAGTTTATTGTTGGAAGGAAGAAAGGGAAATACAAATGGTCCAATAGCAAGTATCACAATAAACACTGTGGAGGTGGATCACAAAGAATACATGTATGCAAGGTGTAGATGATACAATATCCAAGCAATCCAAAGTTTTAATAAGGTGCTGTGATTCTGCTTGCCAAATGGAACAACAGTAGTAAAAAGTGTGGTGAATTGTAGCTTATATGTGAGGTTGAGTGTGGGAAGTATCAAAGGTACACCAGTGGGGTAGACAGATAAGTGTTTACAAAATTAGGGGTTGTGAGGGTAGGTGATATGTGCAGTTAAGAAGAGTTTTCAATAGTGTGGACATTGGTATTTATAGATATAAAGGATCCAGGCCCAGTGGGTTGGTGTAGTCAATCATGGACACCATACAATCCAACAGTATAGCTGTACGCTGTTCATTGATGAAGATATATTTTTCTTTGTTGTAAACCTCATGGAAGTTTAGAGAAGGTGACTTCTATGCTCCAGCAATGGTTTGTTTGGTGGAAAGACTGGGTTTTCAGTGTGCACAGATAGGTTCAGCTGGTAGAAGCATTATGGCACCAGAGAAGGAATGGGGTTGCTTTAACTATAGCTACTAGCTACCTAAAAAAAAAAAAAAAAAGCTAACAGAAAAATGTGGCATTTAACAGTTACCTGTCCCGCTGCTTGCACCACAAATTTTTCCTACTTTCAAGAGATACCACTACAGAAGTACCCTCAGCATGTGCCAACTCTGGGAGCCCTGGGTGCTTGGTCTACCGTCTCCCTATGTATTCTGTGGTTCCAGCCACTGATCCCTACTTTACTCCAGGACACAGCAGTGATGTATGGTCTGGTGGATAGAACCACAGTGCACAGTAGGAGACAAGGCATCAGATTCACCCAGAAGTGTGTCCCATGCAGAAGATTCTTTGGCAGCATCATCACTTGAAGACAGCGAAGATCAGCAGTGCAGACAGTGAGACAGGTGAATATGAAAAGCCTTCGATTCTAGGTAGTATTTTTTAAAATGTATTAGGTGGTGACAGGTGGAGTTGCAGCTTTTATATTATTTCTGGTGAATTTGATTTACCTGTGTAAAGTGTTGTTTGTGTTTTTTTTTTTTAAATATCATTTTTTTATTATTGTAAAACAAATTACAAGCAATAACAAAAGAAAACCACGGCATAATGGCTTAGCTTTTTACACACTCCAGGGTGTTCCTGGTTCACGTCATTTCAACATGTGGATTAAAGAACAATGGTACATCTAGTACTGTAATGTAGAGGAGAGGTGTGTCTGTTTCAGAATAGTATCGTCGCCGTGGAATGGTCCGTCATTTGAATAAACAGCTAACACAATGTAGTCTGAGTTGTCTGATCCCTGCTTTACATGCCTTCCTAACCTATGGAGAAAAAGAGAAAAAAGAAAAAGGGGAGAAGGCTCCAAAGAAGAGAAAAAAGATGTCGGAGGGAGCAAGAAATCAAGTATGCTAGAGTAGATGGGGCGGGGGAGGGAGGGGTACAGGGGATGGGGGGATTGGGGGAAGGGGGGTATAGGAGTGGGGATCCGGCAGCGGTAAATTTACACTCACCAGTAATGTAGATGAAGTGGTGGCTGGTCTCCTATTGTCCGAGTAGTGTCACTCCTTCATCAGACAAAAGGAACACGTTCCATAGCCTCCATGCCTTAGAATGCTTCTCTTGTTTATTTTGGGCTGTAAGGATTAAATCCTCTAATTTCTTAATGTCTTCTACTCTGCTTAACCAAGTCCCAGTAGAGAGTGGCATGCCGTCCTTCAAAAACAAGAGGATGCAACATTTGACAGCATTCAGTAAGTGTAATATAATAGATTTTTGGTATTGTTTTGCTGGGATCTTGGTAACATGGAGCAGGGAGAAGGCCCGGGTTATCGGGGATCCTATGATCTGTGAATTACTGAGTGATATGCCGTACAGTTGTCCAAAAGTGTTTCAACTGAGGGCAAGACCAAAAAATGTGGAGGAGTGTCCCACTGTCAGCCTGGCATCTCGAACATCTATCCGTGGTGTTCGGGTAATATTTGTGCAGAAGCTGAGGTGTATAGTACCACCTAGTTAGAATTTTATAATTAGTCTCCTGGATTTTCGTACAGATTGACGACTTTAAGGAGAATCTGAGGATGTTTTGTATCTGGTTTGTTGTAAAGGATCATCGTAAGTCAACCTCCCACTTCTGTGAGAGCGAAAGGTGTCGTTGGTCAGAGGGGGAATTAAGTATTGTATAAGTTTTGGACAGCACCTGTGGTAACGTCCCTTCATCCAGGCAATAGTCCTCAAAGGTCGTCAGAGTACGATTAAAGTGGGCTGGGTTTGCAAGAGAATGTAAATAGTGATGTAATCGAATAGCGCTCAATAAAGACAGCCAGAAGTGACCGGTATCCACTGATAATGCCTGGAGGGGAGGCCAATGTTCTCCCTCCAAGAAGTGAGATGCGCGGTCACGTCCCACTTGGGCGAGTGCCCTATATTCAGATTGCCCAAGTCCTGGAGGGAATGCTGGGTCACCCAGAATGGGGAACAATGGAGAGTCTTTAGTGGAAAGAGAGGCAGTAATGATTGTTTTGGCGCACATACTAAGAGTGGTACCTATGATTGGGTGGGATTTCAGTGTAGGGGGTAGGCTATCATAACACCACAATGCTCCTTTCAAGTGGACCTCAGTCTGAGCCTGTTCTAGTTGTGTCCAAAGTTTATTCTTATAATGCCTGTTCCAATCTACGATTCTTCCAAGGTGTACAGCTAGGTAATAGTTGTGTAGGTCTGGTAGAGCTAGACCTCCACAGTGTTTGGGTAAGGTAAGGTAGCGCCTGGGTAAACAAGGTTTCGAGTTAGCCCATATGAATTGAATAAAGAGCGAGTGAGCTTGCTGAAAGTACTGGGACAATATCTTTATCGGAAGGGCTTGGAATAGATATAGAAATTTTGGGAGTATGCACATCTTGAGTAGGTTGCACCTACCAAACCAAGAGTGCAGCCCCTTTTCCAGCTGTCCAGTAAGGTGCAGGTTTTGGTCAGCAGTGGCGGAAATTTGAATTAGAAAGTACGGTTAGATCCTGAGGAATGTAAGTGCCCAAGTATTTGAGAGCGGAATCCGCCTACTTGAACTTAAATATCGCTTGTAAAGCCGCAGAATTGGTTATACCTCAATTCCCATTGCCGTTGACTTGTTGAACTTAATTAGCAAATTAGAGAGCACCCCGTATGTGCTGAATTCTTTGAGAAGGTTGGGAACAGACACTTTAGGGTTAGTTATGGAGAACACGAGGTCGTCTGCATATGCAGATATCTTTTGTTGTGAGTTGCCTATGGTGACTCCCTCTATATCTGGGTTCCGGCGGACTGTACAGAGGAATGGTTCAAGAGAAATGGCAAACAGGAGGGGGATAGCAGGCACCCTTGTGTAGTGCCATTCATAATAGAGAAGGGAGCAGAAAGTATCCCATTAGCTTTGACTTGGGCCGTGGGCGTAGAGGATATTTTATCAATCCATTGGCGCATATTGGCCCCCAAGCCTATATGTTTTAGTACAGAGGACATAAACGCCCAATTAACTTGGTCGAATGCTTTCTCAGGGTATGTGCTGAGGAAGACACAGGGTGTTCGAGTCTCGGACAAAACGTGAACCGGGTTGAGTACCTTAGTGGTGTTGTCCCTAGCCTACCTGATCTAGATGGACTATTTGTTGTACGTGTTGCACCAGTCGAGTAGCCAGGATCTTCATGAAAAGCTTGAGATCTATGTTTAGGGAAATGGGTCTATAGCTACCACAGGAGGACATGTCTTTACCCTCTTTAGGGATGATGGATATATGGGCCTTCAGAGTGTCACTAGGGAAGTTCATGTCCGAGTTAAGGGCGTTAAACAACTTTACCATATAGGGTCCTATGTTCGGAAGAAGTGATTGGTAGTATTGCAGAGTAAAGCCATTGGGACCCGCTGCTTTCCCCAGTTTCATCTCCCCCACTGCCCTCTGCAGCGCCTCCATTGTGATGGGGGCATCTAGTTCATCTGTAATCTCAGCAGAAAGTTGGAAAAGTCGGGATGCAGCAACGTACTCTTCCATTGCCGACCTGGATGGTGACCCTTCTTTCAGGTTATATAGGGAGGCATAATAGTCTCTGAACTCCTGTGCTATTTTTATAGGAAGAGCTATCTTTTGATGGTATATATGTGGTAGCCTTATAATGTCTAACCGTTCTAGCTAATAGTTTCCCACATTTATTGCCAGATTCATAGCTAAGCTTGCGGGAGTGTTAAAGTGCTGCTTTGGCTTTATATTGCAGTAGGTCCACTGTTTGTCTTCTGAGAGACAGTAGGTAGTTTTCTAAGGAGGGTAAAATATATAGAGAATTTCGCGCAATAATAGCTAGTGGTGGAGCCACTAGTGAACTTAAATATAAAGTGCAATACTATAAGGTTACAGCAGGTGGTTAGTAAATCTGTATAATTCAAATAAATCAATATATGCTGAAAGAAATAAAGTGCCAGTGCTAATACTTATATATAAAGTGACAGGTGTCTAAAATATATAAAGTGACTGATGCAAAAAAAAAGTGTCAAGAAATTCGTGACAGTAGTGCCAAGTACATATGGAAATGGAGTGAAAATGTAAAGGGATGGATTTCTTAAATGTTGAAAACCACAACAGAGTAAAAAATAAATAAATAAAACAATATGGTAAAAAATGAATAATTGGAGGTGGTGTGTTGTAGTCCCAGACACTGTACATAGGATGATTGTCCAAATATAAATAATAAGCTCCAAGTCTTATTAGTATAATATTATCAAATTGCCATCAAAAAGTTCCAAATAGGTCAAACAGTATTTCAAATAGTATTCTAATATCGCTTCAATGGTTTCTTGATGTTGTTATTTTTCTTTTTTTTTTTTTAGGTTACACAAAAGTGACTTTATTGGCATAACATGAGGCAACTTAGGTAAAATCATACATTTTATTGATTCATTGTTAAAATATTATCATTAAAAACCAAAAACAACACTCTCCATTACATATGGAGTAATAGTTCCAGAGCACAACCCAACCCAACCCAGAGATGGAGATATGCAATTAGAATGGAGTATTAAACAGTAGTTTAATGCATAGTATTGCTGACAATGCATTTGTAGCGAACGGATCTAGTCTCCAAAATTACTCCAATCTGGCAAATCAACGCGTTTCACGAAGATTTTGCTTTCTTAGGACTGGTTGGGTAGGTGCTATTGCAAAGTATAAAAGGCAAACGTGTGTAAATATTTTTTGTTTCAAAGAATTTTATTGAGTTTTATCAGGATAACAGTAAATTGTAACATACAAAGCAATTGAAAATAACAAGAGCAACAAGACCTTGTTGTTATTATGATGGGTATGACTAATATTAGTAAAGGATTTCATGTATTTTTTCTCCGTATTCTGGTCTCTCAGAACTCTCACCTCAGATCTAAATAAAATATTGCTTCATTGGAAGTCTCCAAACACTTGTTATGGATATCCTAGTGCCCAAGTAGGTACTGTAAATTATGTCAGCAGCGTCTTTCTTCTTTAAAAACCTTCACATCTATGTGCTGTATTGCTGGGTATCACCATAGCAAACTCAGGAGGGAAGGAAAAAGAGAAAGGGAAGCCTCCACTAGTGTAGTATATTATAAAACCATTGGATAATTTATTAAGGTGCATAAAATTGGACTCTTACAAAACAGTGTAGAATAACAGGCAAAAATGTAACAGCAAGGCGTTCTCAGCGCCTTCTCATGTCACCTCCCGGTGTACGCCTGTCTCCACCCCCCCCCCTACGCATTACGACACGTCACGTGTCTTCATCTGCTTCATCAGAATTCCATCCCTTTACATTTTCACTCCATTTCCATATGTACTTGGCACTACTGTCACAAATTTCTTCACACTGTGTTATTACTGTCACTTTTTTTTTGCATCAGTCACTTTATATATTTTAGACACCTGTCACTTTATATATAAGTATTAGCACTGGCACTTTATTTATTTCAGCATATATTGATTTATTTGAATTATACATATTTACTAACCACCTGCTGGAACCTTATAGTATTGCACTTTATATTTAAGTTCACTAGTGGCTCCACCACTAGCTATTATTGCGCGAAATTCTCTATATATTTTATTCTATTATTTTGTGTTATTGTGAACACTTCTAATTTTGCTGCAGTTTTTTAAGAATTTACACTATCATTGACAGTCTATTTACTCACAGCAGCGCAAGGGACACACATATTCACATTCTAAGGAGGGTGTGGGTGTTTTTATTGTGTTGTGATTCTACCCCCTGTATTTTGTGAAGGAGTGTGAGAAGCTGTTTTTCCCTCTTTCTCTTTTAATACTTGCGCCGTGATTGATCAGTGCACCCCTTATGGGTCTTGTGGGCTTCCCATAGGATATCCGGGTCACAATCTGGTTGGTCATTCGTACACAAAAAAATGTGTCAGTTCGTTGGTAACGTCTGACAAAACTTCCACGATTTGTAGAAGACTTTCATTCAGTCTCCAGAATGGTGATCTGATGGTCGAGACCATCGGAAGTGTGTACTGCATTGTTAATGAAAGCGTGATCTGACCACGTAATGTTACCAAATTGTTACGTCTGCCCTGGTCTTCTAGTTCCTCCAGTTGGAGATGTAGAGTGATTGCTGAAGCCGCGTGTGATTCCTGCTGAGTTTCCACCACTAACATTTGTCGCTCCACAGAGGATTCACCAACTTCCATACAATCTGCGAGCGTTATGGCTTTTTTGACCGTTAGCAGTTCTTTGCGGTAAGTGGCTTCCAGCTTGCTGATGCGGGCTTCAATGTCTGTTCTCGTGGGAGGGCCTGAAGCAGCGCCCTTAGCTCAGCATCTGCCCTCAAAGTGAGGGGCTGTTGTTGGGAATGTTGTGGATCGGATTAAACGCTGCTGGGGTATATAAATATATGCCTCAAAGGCATCGGATGCCTCTGGTGAAGCAGAGGGGTCTTGCGGATATGTTCCATCGTGGTGGGAGGTAGCGGCATCTGCCATCTTGGCGGGCAGAGAGGCCTCCTGTACCTGAGTAAAGTATCGCTGGATTTCCCCTTCGGTCCGTGGAGTACGGATGTTTTTTTTTGCTTCCTTTACCCGTCCACTTCTTTGAGTACAATCGTGTGTTATCTGCCGGGGTAGCCAGGTGAAGGTCGGGAGCTCAATATGCATGCATTCTCACTCAGCCATGTCCAGACTATGCCCTTCGTTGTTTGTGGTTTTATCTGCACCTCCACTGTACAGTAGAGTTGTCAAAAAAACCTGCTCCAGGGCTCTGAGTTGGATCCATGGGTTGGAACCACAGCAGATTATGAAATAAATCCGGCACCTGGAGCAGAGCTGGAGGTGTATGCTGTAGGTGTGCAGTAGAAAGCAGCAAGACAAATGCAAACTAAATAAACATTGTTTGTCTATAGAGAAAAGTAATATATTAATGTATTTTCTTTTTTTATTCAATCAATGTATTGCATTTTTACTCATATTTGGTTCATTATCATGCCTGCTTAAAAATAGAAAATATGAAGATGGTAAATTGTGGTCATGTATATTTATTGTCCTACATTTTATAAGTCTGGATTCACAGTTTCCCTTGTGAAAATGCATGTATCTCTGTGTATTTTTATTGCACATTATGACAAACATTTCTGTGCATTCATGCATATTAAAGTGTTTTTCTGCATTTTTCTGCATATGTCTCGAACATTTTTGCCTGCAAAAAAAAAAAAAAACTGCTTGTCATGAAATATTATGCTACATGTACATTTTATTGCATTACCACTCGTTTCTATTTTATGGGCACCAAAATGTTGAGGGCAGTAACTTTCATGAAGGCTGTAGTTTCATAATGCACTGCACTGCAGTGTGAATGTGTGAATGAGTCTGATTACGTTTTATGATAATTCTATGATTCCTGTAGTTTTCTTCACTACACTATATCTATGGGAACTGCTAAGATGTAAATTCAACCTAAAATGTATTGTATACTTCATTAACAGATAATATTTATTTAGTATTCCTCAGATTCCTTTTGTCAGCTAGAGAACCAAACATTTGGTGTAGCAGAGCACAGCTACTTTGTAGCTATTGCGGAGATAGAATATTGATTTTATGGAGCTGCAATGTGGGCAGTAAAGGGGTTCCAGGAGCTGATGGGTCTGATTATTTGCTTAGGCTCTAAAGCATGGGTTCTTAACCTTTTTACAATATTGGATTGCCAATAGCTCGCCGTCAACAAACTGTAAAAATAATTATCATCACACGTCCTATTAGGTACCAGCATTACCTATGTATATGACTAAGCACCAACATACAGTGTGAAACGCGTTAGTTATTCAGCTCTGCCTCTGTACCATATGGATTGATTTTGGATTTTAATATTTTTTTGAATAAAGGGGTTGCAGCAGTGTGCGGCCGTCCAGGACTTCTTTTTTGCTGACTATTACCTATGTATAGCTTGGAACAGAATAGCTGAAAGAAAATTTAAAAAATGTTATATTTATGTATACAAAAGTTACTGTACAGAAGCTGGATACAACTAGTGAGATTTTTTCTGTTATTTTTGTGCATCAAAACATGGAATTGAGGTCCATTCACTGATAATGTTAGTCGTATGTCATCTGACCCATCAAGTCACTTTCACCACTTAGATTTTTTAGGTTCAGTAATACAGAGAATAATGTTTAAATTTTTCGAGATCCAGTCCCCTACCCCCATCATTTGGTTCCCATACACCAAGGGTCATAGATATTCTCGGTTAAGAATGTCTGCTCTAGAGAAAGCTTGGAAATGGAGCTTATCTGCTAGGGCCACTCTGATGCAATAGGTAAAACCCAGCCAACTCTAATGTACAGCTTTAGTCATATATGATTCAGAAATATGACCATGAAAGATCCCAGATGATGCATCTTGAGAATTCACAGGCATGGTCATTTCCCAATTAGAATATAATTACAGCTTGGAAATGGAACTTATCAGCTAGAGCCACTCTGATGCAATAGGTGAAACCCAGCCAACTCTAATGTACAGCTTTTCTCATATATGATTCAGAAATATGACCATTAAAGATCCCAGATGATGCATCTTGAGAATTCACAGGCATGGTCATTTCCCAATTAGAATATAATTACATAAACTACATGATGAAGATTCCTATTTGATTTTATTCTCTATATCTAAAATGTTTGAGTAATGCTGTATCACATTTACCCTATTTACCCAGTACAGTTTACATGAACAAATGTTTTATTTCCTCTCCCTCACAGTAAAAAAAATTATTTTGGTGGCAGAAATTTCAAAGGTGGGAAATTAAAATTATTTGATTACAACAGAAGTCAAGTTTTCTTTAAACACATTTAATGAGGTTACAGTAAATAGAGCCAAAAGTATACAAAAAGAAAAAAAGGAACATTTTCGGTAAAGGGTGGGCAGAAAGTAATGAAAGAATAACAATACATCAGTAAGTAGAACCCACCATGTTACTGGAGTGGGCTACAAAGACCTGCAGAGAATATATGAAAGTGTGGGAAGGAACATAAGGAACTTAGCATGGTGTCTAGCACTGAAAGGAAGAATTGGGTATTGAATTAGTCAGCATGGCATATTCATCTATAACACCATAAATTTCTTCTCTGATGTTTAGTTTTATAGAGCACAAGGACATGGAGCAGGTGGGTGAGATGGCCTCCTCAGTCAATTAGCAGAGCAGGTGCAGAAGTGTAGATGTGGGTGTGAATGACGCTAGAGCTGGAAATTAAATGGAAAACACAGGAGAACTACTGGGTGAAAGAAAATAACAGCATAACGAACAGAATCTGATAATATAAAATGTTTGCTGTCAGGGTCACAGAATCTGATAATATAAAATGTTTGCTGTCAGGGTCACAATAAGAAAGGATAATGAATAAGGGAAATGCTGTGAGATAAACACGATTAACCTACATGCTTCTTGTCAGATAGCATAATCGGTCTGTACACTTATGTTTAAGGCTATTGTTATGTACCCCAAAGCACCTTGTCCCCATGTTGATGAGGAAGGGCCTCTTCCCGACAACCCTGGCCGTTGGTTGTCGGGGTCTGCGGGCGGGGGCTTATCGGAATCTGGGAACCCCCTTTAATAAGGGGGCCCCCAGATCCCGGCCCCCCACCCTATGTGAATGAGTATGGGGTACGATGTACCCCTACCCATTCACCTAAGGTGTAAAATGTAAAGTAAAAAAAAACACCCACACTTTTGAAAAAATAGTTTATTGCACTGCTCCGGGGGTCTTCTTCCGTCTTGGGGGTCTTCTCGCCGGACTCCCCCGCCATTTACCAAGCTCTTTTACCGAGCGGGGGAAGTCCGGCTACCTTCTTCGTCGTCGCCGCCGTCTGGGGGTCTCGATCCGCCTTCGGGGGTCTTCTTCCGTCTTGGGGGTCTTCTCGCCGGACTCCTCCCCTCTCTTCTGCTCTTTTACCTAGCTCTTTCACGAGGGGAGGAGTCCGGCTACCTTCTTCGTCGTCGCCGCCGTCGTCTGGGGGTCTCGATCCGCCTTCGGGGGTCTTCCGGGGGTCTCTTCTGTTCTTGCGGCGGTCGTCGTCTTCCGCGCCGCCGGCGCCTTGTCCTTCTTCTTGTCCTTCTTGTTCTTCTTCTTCTTCCGATGTTGACCCGTCGCTGTCTCTGCCCGGAATGCCTGTGCCGATCTGCGCTCGGACTTATATAGGGACATGGGGGACAGGGTCACATGTTCATGTCACATGGTGACCCCGCCCCCTTGCGATGTCACAGTCCCAGCATCCTCCGGGACTGTGACAACACAAGGGGGCGGGGTCACCATGTGACATGTGCATGTGACCCTGTCCCCCATGTCCCTATATAAGTCCGAGCGCAGATCGGCACAGGCATTCCGGGCAGAGACAGCGACGGGTCAACATCGGAAGAAGAAGAAGAACAAGAAGGACAAGAAGAAGGACAAGGCGCCGGCGGCGCGGAAGACGACGACCGCCGCAAGAACAGAAGAGACCCCCGGAAGACCCCCGAAGGCGGATCGAGACCCCCAGACGACGGCGGCGACGACGAAGAAGGTAGCCGGACTCCTCCCCTCGTGAAAGAGCTAGGTAAAAGAGCAGAAGAGAGGAGAGGAGTCCGGCGAGAAGACCCCCAAGACGGAAGAAGACCCCCGAAGGCGGATCGAGACCCCCAGACGGCGGCGACGACGAAGAAGGTAGCCGGACTCCCCTCGCTCGGTAAAAGAGCTTGGTAAATGGCGGGGGAGTCCGGCGAGAAGACCCCCAAGACGGAAGAAGACCCCCGGAGCAGTGCAATAAACTATTTTTTCAAAAGTGTGGGTGTTTTTTTTTACTTTACATTTTACACCTTAGGTGAATGGGTAGGGGTACATCGTACCCCATACTCATTCACATAGGGTGGGGGGCCGGTATCTGGGGGGCCCCTTATTAAAGGGGGCTCCCAGATTCCGATAAGCCCCCGCCCGCAGACCCCGACAACCAACGGCCAGGGTTGTCGGGAAGAGGCCCTTGTCCTCATCAACATGGGGACAAGGTGCCTTGGGGTGGGGGGGGCCGCACGGCCCCCCTTTCCCCAGGGCACCCCCATGTTGAGGGCACGCGGATTGTCCGCTGGACTTAGGTCCGCCGGGAAAAGTCCGTACGTGTGTACGAGGCATTAGTGTTTAAATGTACTTTTTCTGGGTAAGCATTTGACCTAAGATTGGTGTAGTAGCCGTTCAAGTTAAAATATATAAATAGACCTACAAACATTTCCTAAATCCCAGAAAACAGACAGATACACAAGGCACCTAGAGGTTTCACTGTTAGTCAGTAGAGACGAGCTTGGGCATCCTCTGAACTCGCCTCCAGCCAAACTCGAAACTTGCAATCTTTTTTTTAGCTCCAATGGGCTGTGGGCCAGGTCATTCTCTACCTGTAAAGTGGGCTTCTTTGTGGGAATAACCCAACCCCCAGCTCATTTGAGTAAAAAAAGAACGCAAGTTCTGGGATCTATAAGCGATCACTTCGGAGGACACACAAGCTCACCTCTATTGGTTAGCCAGGCTGCCCATTACAAAGATCGACCAACAGTAAGAAGTGGGAAGTAGTTGAGGCAACCATTAACCCATTATTAGATCCCCCTGGGTTTTAGGGCTCCTGGATGTTCTACAGGATATCTTAGCAAGCAGTTTGCCAGCTCTAGGTGTCTTCTATACATGGCTACCTTCAGTTTAGAGCTGTTACAGCAAACATAGGTTCACTTTCAAGTACAATCTCCAGCTTTCAGTTTTACAGTAAAGAATGGTGGTCACCTATGTTTTATTTTTATATAAAATTAATACTCAGTTTGAGTGATCTTAAGGACTGTCTTTATAACATCTGAGACATTTTAACACTGTAAGCTGTATACAGTAAGAATGTGCAAACCATCAAAGCAGTCTAAAGCCCCATACACACGGTCGGATTTTCCGATGGATTCTGTCCTATCAGACAATGTTGTCGGAAATTCTGACCGTGTGTAGGCACCATCGGACAGTTTCCATCGGATTGTCTGACGGACAAAGTCCTATCTCCTGCTGGATAGATTTTTTGACAACAAAGTCCGATCACACCAAATCCGATCGTGTGTAGCGAATTCCGACGGACAAAGTGCTACGCATGCTCAGATCACATTACAAGACCAAAGCTATTGGCTACTAGCCTCTACGTAGTCCCGTCGTAGGCAACAAACGTCACCACGTTCAGAATGATCGGATTTTCCGACAACTTTGTCCGACCGTGTGTACGCAAAACCAACATCGAACAAAGTCCGACAGACATGATCCGACGGACCTGGTCCTCGGATAATCCGCGCGTGTGTATGGGGCTTTAAAGTGTTCTTGTGCCCAGACTATACATATTAACATATTTGCATATTCTGAACAAGCCATTAAAGCACTTTAAAGAGACAATGTCACCAAAGTGAAAGTGTCTCTGAAAAGGCACCTCCTGACCTCGCCTGTGACAGTATTCATCTAGCAGCCAATTGCTAGGTCCAAGAACTGACACACGACCAAGGGAGTTAAATCACCACTACCCCAGTTTGCTGATGCTGCTGATTAAAGTGCCAACTGTGACAGAGGAAGCAGTGACAAGGGAGTGTAGGCAGGGTGAGTGGTGGTGTGTGGGGTGTGCCCTTTAAAGAAGCACTGAGTGACATTTATCAGTTCTGCAGCACAGCAAGGCAATGCTAAAAAGGAGTCAGTGAGATAAATTATGCAACTGATTTACTACAAAGTTACAGCTTGAATCTGTTTATAGTAAAAATGTGTCTCATCTCCAGTGGTACGTCTGTCTCAGATCTTTCAAAGTTGGCTTACCAGGATTAGAGGCAAGTAGGTAGCAAATATACAACAAAAAAAACAGGCATTGCTAACTGACAGCCTGATTTGCATCTAACTGTGTGGCTAACCCTGCATAGGCAAGGTGATAGTGTCTCTATAAACAAGCCTTGGCTGTCCTCTGTAGATATAGACAGTGTTAAGAAAATTGCAATTTACTGCAGCTAGTGAGTTCCACTGTTACCAACCTAGTTGGTAACCTAGTTACCAACAAGATCAAGCTGCTGGGAGAAATGTTCCTTAAGCTGGTATTACAATCCTTTGAGGCCTTTCTAAACTTTCCAAATTGCTTGCAAATTTAAGTCTACTCATTCAACTTACTAGATAAAAAAAATAAAAAAATAAAAAACATTATTATTGTGATTTATAGACATTTAGTGTCAAAAAGCATGTGTGCAAAAAAATTAATTGTGCCATCATATAACTGTAAACCCTCAAGAGGACACAATTTAACCCCAAGGCATTTACCAGAACCAAGAGTTGGAAATTTGTCTGTAAATTTTACCACTGTTTTTTCTACTACATACCTCTCTATCTGTGTCCTTGTACCTCATTGACTTTACTTCCTTCCTTTTTTCTTTTGATAACCTTTTTCCACTAACAATTTCCACTAACAGTTCATTCAGTATGATAAGAAGATTATCAGCCAGCGTCTTGAGCGATTTCAGAACCGAGTGGAATTTACAGGAAACCCCAGCAAAAATGACCTAACTGTGACAATTCACAATGTTCAATTGCAAGATGAAGGGGAATATCATTGTTATGTACTGAATCCCCCAGACCGACACAAAGGCACAGGAAAGATTCGCCTAGAAGTCCTAACAGAAGGTTCGTCGTTCTTAATTTTTATAGAAATTATATTCTTTTGGGCTTAGAAAACCTAAAGAAACAGAGTATGTTGCTCTATAAAATTAGCTGCATGCACACACCAGTCTCCATAAGCAGTCAACTATTTAGTGTGATAGTGCTTCTCTTTCCTCTGCACTTTATGACTAGTGTGTTTTTACCTCTTCTGTGTTCTCCCCTTTCAGTTCCTCCAGAAAGGGATTCAACAGTTGCTGTTTTGGTTGGAGCTTCAGTTGGAGGTTTCTTGGCTCTTGTCATTCTACTCCTGGTCATCCTAAAATGTGTTAGAAAAAAGAAAATGCAAAATCTTAACTCAGAGGACCAAAAAACAGAGGAAGAAGTGAAAACTGATGGGGAGGGAAACCCCGAAGGTGAACTGAAAGTATGTGAACAATGAGAAGCTTGGGGAAAGGAGGGAGAGGGTGAGTAAGGAGATGGGGATCTCATATACAGATTGAGATGAAGGAAACATAACAGAATATAAAAGTAGAACACAAATTTCTAACTAGACATATTATACACCTCCTGGGATCAAAAGGCCAGTGAGTGCTTCCCTGTTGACTCATGACTACTGGTAGCTGCTTCCATGCCTGAGAAAAAAAGTAGCTGGCAAGCATCGATCACTTATTTATAGTAAAGTCTCAACGGAAACAGAGCATCATGTTTTTGGGTGCATATTTTTCGTGAGAAATCTACTATTTAAAAATAATATATCTGGTTAGTTGCCATTCCTTATTTAGGTTGAGCAGTGTTACTTTGCTAGCCACAGGAGAAGGGAACATAAGTAAGTGGGAGTAGTATCTTTGATGGTCAACCATAACAGAAATTGTATCAAAATTACTTTGTCGCACTGATAAAATCTGAATTGCAATGAAAAAGGAGAAAACACTCTTCAAAATGCACACAGTCATATTACTGTACATATAGCCCTAGAGATGGCAGAGTTTATTATCCGGAATATCAGCCATGGAGTAGAGGTAGGACTTATTTCCTAATTGAGGTTAATAGGCAGAGAGGAAGTTCAAGCTACCAATATGTCAGTGATGCTGTATGTAATCAAGCTGTTTTACTAGGAAGTCAAGGCACAGCCTGCTACAAAACCTTGGATGCCTTCTTATAGAGTAAAAGATTCTTAAAGATAATATGAACAATAGCTCTACGTTTACTTTCCACTGATTTTATACTGTATGTACCAGGAATTAATAATACATATATATTATGTTCTTTATCAATAAAGATCTATATGATATTTTTCCCATATACCGTAAATGGGTATTTTATAAATGTACAACCTCCTTTACTAATTTCTTATAGAAATAAACATACCACCAATTCAGCATTCTAAGGTTGATGTAATATACAGAAGCTTGTACACGTATTTTGTTTAAGATCATATCTGATCACCAAGTACTTGTGTTTAATTATCTTTTTTTTGGCTAAAATTATAGCCCAAGGGTCAAATTCCTTACAAAATAAATTAGAATTTATAGACGCATGGTAGCTCACACAATTTTCACAGTATTTTTTGTCAAATAGACATAACATATATATATATATATATATTTTTTTTTTATGATATATTTATGAGAGGACACAATAAGACACTAAAAGATCAGCATGTAGAAAGGTAGGGTGGCATGTTTTGTATTTGTGCTTTTCCTTGTGGGTACATTCATTAGTAGAAGCTGATATAGTATGGAATATAGCAGTAGCTGATGTAAAGTACAGTCCTCTAATGCCCCGTACACACGGTCGGAAATTCCGACCACAAAATCCGTCGAATTTTTTCCGACGGATTTTGTCCGACACTGGTGTTGCATACACATGGTCGGACAAAGTTGTCGAAAAATCTGATCATTCTGAACGTGGTGGCGTTCGTTGCGTACGACGGAACTACGTAGAGGCTATTAGCCAATAGGTTTGGTCTCCTAATTTGATCTGAGCATGCGTGGCACTTTGTCCGTCAGAATTCTCTACACACGATCGTAAAAAGTCCAATCGGATTTTGTTGTCGGAAAACTTGAGAGCAGCAAAAAGACAGATGGAGCCCACACACGGTCGGATTTTCCGTCAACATGGTCCGATCGGACATTTTCCGTCGGAATTCCCGACCGTGTGTATGGGTCATAAGACTACAGCTTCACTGTGGCAACAAAAAAAGGTAAACGCAGCATTTGTGGCAACTAATACACACATATCTCTATGGAAGCATGGACCCTTAAACATGGAGAAAAATTTTTTTTCAGCACTATCGCTTTTTGAGAGTTTTACAACTGGATAGGTTGTGGAGTACATTCAAAAGTGGTGGAAACTCTCAGGGTGTTAATTTTCTGCTTCCATCCCTCTAATTTATGTGAGTACCTTAACCTCCCTAGCGGTAACCCCGAGTCTGGCTCGGGTTCAGTTTTCTCTGCTGGGAGCGGTAACCCCGAGCCAGACTCGGGCTTGCGTGCAGGATACAGGGGGGAAGTTACTTACCTTTTCCCCTGGATCCTGCGATGTCTCCCCGCTGTGTGAGCGAGCCGTCCGCTCGCTCGATTCCCACAGTGCCGGGTGCCGCCGATCTCCGTTCCCTGCGACGTTACGACGCACGGGAGCGGAGATCGGCGCCAAATTTAAAAAAGTTTAAAAACACAACACACATACAGTACTGTAATCTTACAGATTACAGTACTGTATACAAAAAATACACACCCCCTTTGTCCCTAGTGGTCTGCCCAGTGCCCTGCATGTCATTTTATATAATAAAAAGATTTTTTTTCTGCCTGGAAACTGGAGATTGTCCATAGCAACCAAAAAGTGTCCCTTTATGTCAAAAGTGGTTTTAGACCAGCTAGAAAACACCGATAAAAAATTAGAATCACAATTTATCATCAAACAATAAATTTAATGACAGCGACTATTCTGCAACTGAGCAAATTTCAGTGTTTTTGATTTGATTACATTATTGAATTATTTTTATATATATTTTTTTATTATATTATAATTTATGATTTTGTGTTTCAAACTTTATCATACCCGGGATGTCTACTAGACTCTGGTTCGGACAGATTTAAGTGAGTTATTCATAAGAATTGCATGCCTACAATAAAAAAAGCCAAATTTCCATGCAAAATAATTGTACCGCTTTCAGCACAAAATTCCAGCCAGAATCATACCGCCAGGGAGGTTAAATTAAACCTGGTCTAAAAGTGCTTGTGGTACTTGTATTAGACTTCAGATGGTTAAGCTCAGTTAGCTCCCAACACTTACGGACATCCACCAAAACCTTTCTCATTTAAAGTATCTCACAAAAGTGAGTACACCCCATACATTTTTGTAAATATTTTATTATATCTTTTCAAGTGACAACATTGAAGAAATTACACTTTGCTACAATGTAAAGTAGTGAGTGCACAGCTTGTATAACAGTGTAAATTTGCGGTCCCCTCAAAATAACTCACACAGCCATTAATGTCTAAACCGCTGGCAACAAAAGTGTATACACCTCTAAGTGAAAATGTCCAGATTGGGCCCAAAGTGTCAATATTTTGTATGGCCACTATTATTTTCCAGCACTGCCTTAACCCTCTTGGGCATGGAGTTCACCAGAGCTTCACAGGTTGCCACTTGAGTCCTCTTCCACTCCTCCATGACAACATCATGGAGCTGGTGGATGTTAGAGACCTTGCGCTCCTCCACCTTCTGTTTGAGGATGCCCCAAAATGCTCAATAGGGTTTAGGTCTGGACACATGCTTGGCCAGTCCATCACCTTTACCCTCAGTTTCTTTAGCAAGGCAGTGGTCATCTTGGATGTGTGTTTGGGGTTGTTATCCTGTTGGAATACTGAGAGAGGGGATCATGCTCTGCTTTAGTAGGTCACAGTACATGTTGGCATTCATGATTCCCTCAATAAACTGTAGCTCCCCAGTGCCGGTAGCACTCACCAGCCCCAGACCATGACACTCCCACACCCAAGCTTGACTGTAGGCAAAACACACTCAGATGGTCTTGACACTATCTGAACCAAATACGTTTATCTTGGTCTCATCAGACCACAGGTTCCAGTAATCCATGTCGTTAGGCTGCTTGTCTTCAGCAAACTGTGGGCTTTCTTATGCATCATCTTTAGAAGAGGCTTCCTTCTGGGAGGACAGCCATGCAGACCAATTTGATGCAGTGTGCGGCATATGGTCTGAGCACTGACAGGCTGACCCCCCACCCCTTCAACCTCTGCAGCAATGCTGGCAGCACTCATACGTCTATTTCCCAAAGACAACCTCTGGACAACCTCTGGATATGACGCTGAGCATGTGCACTCAACTTCTTTGGTCGACCATGGCGAGGCCTGTTCTGAGTGGAACCTGTCCTGTTAAGCCTCTGTATGGTCTTGGCCACCATGCTGCAGCTCAGTTTCAGGGTCATGGCAATGTTCTTATAGCCTAAGCCATCTTTATTTAGAGCAATAATTCTTTTTTTCAGATCCTCAGAGAGTTCTTGACGTGCCATGTTAAACTTCCAGTGACCGGTATGAGAGAGTGAGAGCGATAACACCAAATGTAACACACCTGCTCCCTATTCCCACCTGAGGCCTTGTGACACTAATGAGTCACATGAGTCACATGACACCGGGGAGGAAAAATGGCTAATTGGGCCCAATTTGGACATTTTCACTTAGGGGTGTACTCACTTTTGTTGCCAGTGGTTTAGACATTAATGGCTGTGTGTTGTTATTTTGAGGGACAGAAAATTGACACTGTTATACAAGCTGTTCACTCACTACCTTACATTGAAGCAAAGTGCCATTTCTTCAGTGTTGTCAGTGTTGTCACATGAAAAGAAATAATAAAATATTTGCAAAAATGTGAGGGGTGTACTCACTTTTGTGAGATACTGTATGTACAGAAAAAGTAAGTAGGGTAGAATGAAATGTTACAAATATTGCGTGGTCAAGACATGGTTGACCATAACTTACAAAGCATAATGCATTCTACTTGACCGATAGAGCTGATGAAATCTGATGAATGCTTTGCACAAGTAGTTACTGGACTGGGAACTTGGTGGATGCATCGTGTGTAATTGAAAAAGACTTAGGCCTCATGTACACTGCTTTTGGTAAACGGACGTTTAGGAGCAGTTGGGCATTTTTTTCAGCTGTCCCTAAACTCGTTTATAGTAATTTCTAGGCAGTTTAATTTAGAAGCATTTTTTGGAACGCAAAAATATGCGTTCAGGACGGATGTTCAGAGGCATTTGAAACACCAAATGCCTGTAACAATGTTTTTAAAAACTGACGTTTTTAGATGTTGGTTTCTAGCTGTCAAGTAAAATCGTTCAGGAGAGGTTAAACAACAACCCTTGTACATGAAGCCTAATGCTGCGTACACACGGTTGGAATTCTCGTCGGAAAAAGCTCTGATGGTTTTCCCGTCGGAATTCTGACGGAATTTCGCTCAAACTGTCTTGCCTACACACGGTCACACCAAATTCCGACTGTCAATAACACCACACCTTAAAAAACGTTCGACTGCACTATAAAAGGGCAGTTTAATGCTTCCGAGTAACTAATGTTATCCTATGTGTCCATGCACATTAGAATGTTTAGAGGCATATTTTATGCTCATCAGTAGAGGCAGAAAGAGGTTTTGAGAGCAGTTTTCTGGCAGAAAAAAAGTTAATCGCTCCTAAACGCTTATATAACAGCTCTATATGAGCGTTTTTTTCAGCCAAAAGAACTGGCTTTGGACCCTCAGAAAGATGGGCTACAGTCTTGGTATCAGCAGATCTGGGAATTGCTACAGGGACAGTAGTACTAAGAAGGGAAGAAAGTCTGAGTTCTCTCCCTTTAAGATCTACTATTCACTCCAACAGTAGCCAAGCTGACAAAGCAATGCTTGCAGAATAAATTGCAGGTGATTGCTTGCACGCAGTAACTGCTTTCAGAAATCAGCTGACTGGGGCGAGAATGATGAGGGAAAGTAGTAAGCTCTAATGCACAATAATCTTAGAGTCTTTCCCATGGTTCTTACTCATCATTAGAAAGGTTTGCTTAAGATGATCAAACATTTGGAGCAACTAAAAAATATGTTTTCATTTGGGAAAAATCATTTAGAAAAAACAGGTATATAGTACTATTAAGGGGGGATGCCAAAATGCCCTTTAATCATATGGCACAAACATGTTGACATTACTTTAAACTTCAGGCTTACTAAATTCAGTTTTATAGCTCCAAGATTTAAAGTGTAAGGAAAGTCCTGAAAGTTTCACACATTAGTTTATTCAGCCATAAATAACAAATACATTTATTTAATCTATCCAATATAATGCTATTGTTTTTTGGGGTCAATCTCTACCTCTTCTTCTAGATGCAATACTTAGCTGCTAGAGCGTGATTTGGTCATGAAGACCACTTACATTAATTTTGGTACCAACGTACCTTCTACACTCCTACAGACCCGATTACTTTTAGACCCCATGATGCAAACTAGGGAGATTGGTTTCCAAGTTTAGTAAGCTTCACCAGGGGTTTCTTTAATTTGCTTTAAATGTCTAAAAAATAACATAATTAAACACAAGCAATGGTCTTGGTAAAATTCTGTACAAGAAACAAAATTGGAGGCCAAGATGGACATTATGACATGCATGAATGTCAACATTATGGGGGGATTTACTAAAACTGGTGCACATAGAATCTGTTCATAGTAGCCAATCAGCTTCTAACAGGATAAATGTCTTTCCTCTGACCTCGGCCATCAGGATTGGAAGTTAGTGGATACCTTCCCAATTATAAAAACCAAAATAGTAGTATACTCACAAATGACTGTGTGTCACAAGCTCATGAAAAACAACCAAAGACTATGCAGCCTGAACCACTGCACACATTCCTTATCTCAGGAAAATGCGGTCCTGATCCAATTGGCTTACACGTTTCGAGGGGGTTCTCCTCTTCATCAGAGTTTGGCTCTGAGGAAGAGGGGAACCCCCTCGAAATGCATATGCCAATTGGATCTAGACAACATCTTCCCTATATAAGGAACATGTGCAGTGGATTGGGCTACATAGTCTTTAGTTGTTTTAAATTAGCTTGTGACACACAGTTGTTTGTGAGTATACGTCCATTTTGCTTTTTTATTAATACAGAGTTTATAAAGGTAATGCACTAGGCTGGTGCATCTTCGTTCTTGCTTTTCTAGTGTCATTGTTCTAAACCCTGGTTCACTGTTATAGTGAAGACTGCAGACATGCTGAATCCAAGCAATGCAACATTTACCTTGGCAAATTGACCATCGACCTAGTAAAATTAAATGTACTGTATGTGTCTGAAGTAAACTGTACTTATCAATAACCATACTGCCATACATGCACTGTGGCTTTATTTGTCTATCTATACTATCTCTAACTGGTAATGACTGATATTCTGTCTCTTCTTCTCTCTGACCCTGTTTATTGCTCATCTCCACAGGCGACAATTCCTGAAGTTCTATGACCTGTCATACACACCGAAGCAGATTCCCAGAGACAAAACATTGAGAATACTCTGGAATTCTTCGAAAAAATGTTACTCTGGAATTCATTCTGAACATTACTTAGCTCCAGGGAATATGGAATACATGATTTGCACCTTTACCAGACAGACTATGGGAACCCTTCTCCTGTGTATGATCCCAACATACACAGGAGCACTCTTTGTTTTACCTCTGATGGTTTGAATGCACTATATTTGGTTTCTTGCCAGGTGGAAGCTTGATTGAAAGCCAGAACTGATAGCAATCACTGTAAGGTCATAAGAAATCCTATATGGGTTGATTTACTAGAACTGGAGAGTGCAAAAATTGGTGCAGCTGTGCATGGTAGCCAATCAGCTTTTAACCTCAGCTTGTTCAAGCTTTGACAATAAAACCTGGAAGCTGATTGGATTCTATGCAGAGCTGCACCAGATTTTGCACTTTCCAGTTTTAGTAAATCAGCCCCTTATAGACTATCATTTCTGACCTCTCCTTTTGAAAGTACTTGTTACCTGGCTGTCAAGCTGATCCACTGAATGTAAAAATTGTCGTAGACCTAGAACAATGATGCAGTTCAGGAGTCCCGACTTTTGCCTGACTTTTTAATAATTAATTGTTCTGAGTCATTGAGGTTCATGTACTAAAAGCAAATAGGTGTTTCACTTTGCAAGCAAATTTTTCCTTAGCTTAGTTAATTAGCTGAAGCTCTCCTGACTTCCAACATCCATTCACGTGCAAGCAAAAATACTGTTGGTTTTCTTTTATTATCCTTGCATGTTAATGGGTATTCTTTACAAAGTGAAATTTAACCGCATTCACTAAGCTAAGGGAAAACTCTCTTGCAAAGCAAACAGCCTACTTATCTATAGTAAATCAACCCAACTGACTCATAAAGTACTGGAGCCAGAAACAAGGCAACTGGTATTTTTATAAGAAGATCAGAAAGGGCAGGCTCTGTATTTCTCTCAGTACGGGTTTATTATGTGTACGTGATCCTGACAGATGAATGAATTTCAACAGTATAAAGAGGTGTTATCAGTGAAAACAGTTATTCTGTTTTCCTGTAATGCAAGGGTCATTGAAAATAGGGAACATCTAGTAAGTTACACAAAAGCTGTTGTTAAATAGGTTTCCCAAGTGTGGACATTAGGTCCTCCTTTTGGCCTCTGTCACATAGACAGCAGGCTCTACCGCCCCTCTGAAAACCAATCCATGGTGGATTGTTTTCCAGAGACTGTTCAGAGTCAGATTATAGGCATTCAGGAAACGATTATTCCACCACCTTAATGCCTTTTTTTTTTCAATTCAAGCGGGGATTTTACATTGATATACCATGTCACAACTGTGTGCCAAGCATTTGGTGTGCGGTTCAACCGTGGTCCTATTGACTTCAATTGGCAAGTTTTGCAAGCTGCGCCACTTGCCAAACATTTAACACTGAGTTAAAATTGAGCATCGCATCCATGGCAAAGTGAACAGACCCAAGAGCCTGTCATGTCACACTGTAAGTGGGCAGTCGGTGGTTGGTAATAATGTAGATCAATCACCTAATACCTCCTCCTTCCCCTGGCTGCACGTGTGAACTGAGTACATTCAAAAACAGCCTTCCCTGATTTTACACCAAGTAAAAGATCGCTTTCTTTATATTTTAATCATTTAATTTTTGGATTGTGCTTGCATTTGTTGTTGAAAAATCTAAATAATGTTTCCATTGAAAAGAAAACGATAACACAGGGATTTCCAACAGCAATCAATAAGGTTTTCCATTCTATGGAAAAGAAGAAACATGAATTCTGCTTGGCTGTCATGGGCAACAACTTTACATTGGCGCTTATATCTTTATCATTATTCCATTTTTTTTAATCTGTCTCATAGAAGCCTAAAGAGAATCTGTGCTTTGCTTGTGCAGGGCACCACAAAAGGTTCACTTACTTCCCCCCTTTCCAACAGAACATACTTACCTTCTCTTCCCTTGCCCTACCCCTCTGTTCAGCAGCTGAAAGTGAAAACAGGAAGTCCTGTGTATGCTCCAATTCACAACTTGGAGCTTACACGTGTATGAGGAATCTCTGCCCGCCACCATATGATAGAGCTGGGCCAATCATCCAACTCCAGCACTCATATATTGAAAGTGGAGAGATACACATGCTGCCCTATACCCTGGAAATACAGGGTATATATATTTGCTTCCTGTATGGACAAAACAATGGTTTGCTTGTATTAACAAAAAGATTCACTGTTAATAAATAAAATAGGTTCTACGACATGTTGAAGTACATGTCCCATGAATGCAAATACACTGCCAATAACGTTAATAAGGGTATCTCAAGTTTAGCATTTTTTTAAATGATATTTTCAAAAGTGGCATTCCTACAGAAAAATGCCTATTGTATGTGCAATACTAAATAATGAAAACCTTCTATACCTTTTTATAGGGATTTACTGAGCTCCTATGTATGTGCAATAATGGCCAATTATCAGCACACAAGTTTAATGTATATGTGTGAGTCAGTAGGAGTTCATAAGGGTTGGTGTGTACACTGTGGCCTTTATTCAATACCAGAGTGTAAAGAGTAATGTTGTGCAGTACTCAGAGGTCGGTATTTATTAAAGCGGACCTTGCACTCCAAAGCTGCATTAAATTAAAAAAAATTAAAAAAAGTTAGTTTACATACACATTCTCACTGGCTATCATAGCGCAGTGAAGTCACCATCCTGCCGACCAGATCCCTGGGAATGCTAAGCACAGTGCAGAATAACCTTCACACTGAGATATGGACTACTCAACATTCCCAGGGATCCAGCTGGAAAGATGATATCACCCTTGCCAGAAGCTGGGGGAAGGTAAGTATCTTATCTAAAAATTTTCCACCACAAGTTTTTTTTTCTAAATTTAATGCAGCATTTCCGGAAAGTAGAGGGAGACACACACAAATACAATTTGACTTTGCTATTTAGATGCAAGGTCTGCTTTAATCTGACTACACTAGCTATATGCTATTTTTTTTTTATGCTGTGGTGTAGTATATTTTATTCCTCTTTGCCCCATGTTATTAAATGACACCCTTGGAGATTTATTAAAAAAAGAAGGTGCCAAGAGCAGTGATTTGTATGTAACCTATCGTAACCAATCAAATGTTAGCTTTTATCAGTATAAAATTTCTGCTTGGTTGGTATGTTACTGCACTTCATTATTCTATGAAATAAAGTGTGACACACATATCTGTTTTTGTAACTATAGTCAAATGAGTTTGCTTGTGTTCGGTACAGTATGTTAAACACCAGTGCACCAAATAACATAGACTCCTATAGGACATTTGAAGCCAGTCACAGACGCACTAATCACAAATACAGACCAAGATATTTATGTTCGAGCCATAACACGTTATGCACAGCAGAAGGGTCTGGCAACACATTGTATATAAGTACTGCATGCCTAAGTTATGGGTAAAAGGGTTTACACTGTATTTATGATAAAGCTGCAAGGGTGTCTTGTAGATGGCTGATGCAAAACAGGACAATGAGAAGCCAATGCCAATTAAAACATTAACTTATGTTTGCTCGTCATTTAAGCTTTGCACTGTTTGACACAGTACTTAGCTGTTCACAATATTACCATTATTTCAGAGATAATAAAATATTTAAGTCTAAACTTTGTCCTGATGTGTTTTGTATGCTTTGTCATTTGTTGGCAGATTGCCTCATAGTTAATCCAAGCACTTCAGAAAACCGCTCCACATAATGAATTATATAAATAACAGTTCTATACTGTCTACATTAAAGTGGTTATAAACTCAAAATGTTTTTTTTTACATTAATGTATTCCATGCATTAAGGTAAAAAACAAACAGACATGTCTTTCTGGTGCTGTGTGTGTCTATTGAGACACACAGCCTGACTCAGGAGCACGAGCACCCAGCTTGCTAAGAAGGCACCAGGAGCAGAGAGAAGTGGACAGTGCCGGTGGGAGACTGCCAAAGAGGAGGTAAGGGACCGCTCTGCACAATATCATTGCACAGAGCAGGTAAGTATAACTTCTTTTTAACCGCTTCCTGACCGCCCACTGCATATATACGTCAGCAGAATGGCACGGGCAGGCAAAAGCACGTACCTGTACGTCCCCTTTAAATGCCTGCCCGTGGGTCGCGCGCGCGCGCCGCCAGCGGCACGCTCGCGACCCGGACGGGAGCTCCGTGACCGCGGCCGCGGGACCAGCGGACCCGATCGCCGCTGGTGTCCCGCGATCGGGTCACGGAGCTGAAGAACGGGGAGAGGTATGTGTAAACAAACCTCTCCCCGCGCTTCCTACTCTGCCTGTCATTGATTGGCTGTTCCCGGTCATCGGGAAAGCCGATCAATGACGTCAGCCCCCCCCCCTAATGTAAAAAAAAAATAAAAAACGTCGCAGCCCATAACCCCTCCCCTCCCCCTAGTGGTTAACTCTTTCACTACAACTGTCATTTATACAGGAATCAATGCATTTAAATAGCATTGATTGCTGTATAAATGACAATGGTCCAAAAATGTGTCAAAAATGTCCGATGTGTCTGCCATAATGTCGCAGTCACAATAAAAATCGCTGATCGCTGCCATTACTAGTAAAAAAAAAATATTAATAAAAATGCTATAAAACTATCCCCTATTTTGTAAACGCTATAACTTTTGCGCAAACCAATCAATAATCGCTAATTGCGATTTTTTTTACCAAAAATATGTAGAAGAATACGTATCGGCCTAAACTGAGAAAAAAAATTTTTTTTATATATTTTTTGGGGATATTTCTTATAGCAAAAAGCAAAAAATGTTGCATTTTTTTCAAAATTGTCGCTCTATTTTTGTTTATAGCGCAAAAAAAAAAACAGCAGGGGCGATCAAATACCACCAAAAGAAAGCTCTATTTGTGGGGAAAAAAGGACGCCAATTTTGTTTGGGAGCCACGTCGCACGACCGCGCAATTGTCAGTTAAATCGACGCAGTGCCGAATCACAAAAAGGGGCCTGGTCCTTTGGCTGCCAATTGGTCCGGGGCTGAAGTGGTTAAAATTTTAATAATTAACTTTTATTATCATTTAAATACAGAAGAATGAGCTAGAAAAATGTTTTTTCTTTGCAGTCTAGAAGTCTTCCACTTTTAAACTCACATCTCTGTATAATTGTTCAGAAAAATAGAAAGGGGAGTGACGACACAAGTGTAAAGGTTCAAACATAGTTTAATAATACTCTCTATGCAGCAGTCAAAGTGTTTTTGAGCTCTACAAGGCTAGACTGTGGAAGTATATCTTTTGAGTACACAGTTTTGTAGAGAAAAAAATCTGCTCCAGTCATGGGTTTAGCTACCAACACTGTTTCAAGAGCCCCTGATGGATCCAGTATGCCAGAGAGCAGCCTCCCATCAACCTATCAAACATCAGAGGATATATCTAACAATGACACCATATCATATCAATGGATCCAGCACTGCCAAAACCCTTTTCTTTGAATGTTTAATCTAATTTGTAGCATAGAAAGCCGGGTTACATACATCACAGCAGTTTCATTTTTTCCTTGTCACCGGCAGTAACATCAGCAGCGAAGGTTGGCTGCTTGGTTTGAATTTATGGCTGTTGTATAACAGGTGGTTATGCTGATGTCAAGATACTCTATCCAAAATGTTGACTGAAATGTTATACTATGTGCACTCCACCGGAGGTGAATATAGGAAACTAGTAAAAATAGAAAAAAGCTCTGATTGATCATATTGTGCAAAAAAAAAAAAAAAAAAAAAGTTTATAAAGAAGAAGTGTTCAGTATAATGAAATAAAAATTTTAATAAAGGGGGCGGTAAAATATATTAAAATGGATTTATAAGTAAAGATTACCCATAAACAGATGAGTTTTCGAATAATAAAGATAAATTAAAATAAAGAAAATAAAAAGGGGGTGGGGGGAGTGAGAAGAAGGGGGGGGATAGGAAGATTGGAGTTTGTAAATGTTTAAATGTTAAGAAAATAATGCGGAATCAAGATTAAGTGCATTATTATATTGCAATCATGATGTCCATAGTTCAATAAAGTTTGAATTTGTGTCATTTAGAATAGAGGTACATTTTTCGTGAACTATTATGTTATGATATGTTGTTTCACTTCAAGGTCGGTTCCCTCCAAGCTTTTGCAATAACCTGGAGTGTAGCCAAAAATATGAAGGACAATAGTTTCCTTTCCGATTTGGTAAAAACAGAAATCAGTCTATGGAAAAGAGCATCCTGTGGATAATGGATCCATGTTTTTTTTTTTTTAAAGTGCATTTATCAAATTATATGTGTGCAGCCATAATGACTGAACAATGGGGCATTGCTACTATATATGAATTAGTGTACCAGGAGAAACAAACCGTGTAAATTTAGCTAGAAGAGCTGGGGGCATACATCAGTGGAATAATATTTTGTAGGCATTTCTTTGGGCTAGGACATTGATGGAATAACGGCTATTGTGGCCCAAATTCTCCATTCAGAGATATCCAAAGATTCTCCTAAATCAAGTTCCTAATTGAGAACTGTAACGAGCCCCTGTTCACTCGGTTCCACTCTCCCGACACTCCTCTGCGGCTATGGAATCAGATTGCAGATCGCAACATCTGATGGTTCGGTCATGCGATGCTCCGGGATTCGAACTACAGCTATGTGCTGTTCGAATCCAGTTGTGATAGCTCAGAACAAACACCAGGCAGGCTGTATGTAAGTTCAAACAGGAATCTCCTTTTATTGGATGCACACAACACACTTTTATACATATCAGCAATCACCAAGTGGCCCCGAGATACAGGGCCCCAAAGTCGGTTGGGAAAATGTCAAGCACTTTTCTGCAGCAGAGAATGACATTTTCCACCCGACTTTGGGGCCCCATATCTCGGGGCCACTTGTTGTAGTGCTGGTTCCACTGGGTTTGCAGACCAAATTTGGGGTTCCTAGCACCAAGTGGCCATGAGATACGGGGCCCCAAAGAGATACAGTGCTTGCTTGGAGTATAAGCCGAGAGGGGGGCATTTTCAGCCAAAAAAATTGTGCTGAAAAACTCGGCTTATACTTGAGTATATACGGTAATTACTTTTTAATTGGAAACAAGTATGGAAATTCAAGGCTTTAGATTTCTCTTCATTACCTTCAAACCAGAGATATCAGCAAAAGTTGATAAGGTATCAAAAAGATTCAGTATTGATATGTGCGGAGATAAAATATAAGAGGATATTGTCAGCAAACGTGAGTACTTTATGATGTATATCTGCAAACGTTGACCGCGAATAGATGGTTGGATTGGATTGCAATCGTCAAGGGTTCCAAGGCTAGTATAAAAAGGATTGGGGATAAAGGGCAATTTTGATAGGTGCCAAAAAGAATGTCAAGGGGAGTAGATGAAAGGCCCACATATTTAATAGAGGCAGTTGGATTGGCGTACAATGCCTGTATCCATGCCATGAATTAATTTCCAAACCCCCATTTGTGGAGAACAAAGAATAAGTATGGCTAAGGCAATGAATAAAAAGCCTTTTATACATCAAGTGACTAATACGTAGTATCATGAGACCTGAATTTTGCGAGATGTAATCATTTGAAAACAAATCGTATATTGGCTGCAGCTTGTTGTGAGGGTACACTGTTGCCGGGGAGGATACAGAATCTTTATTAGTTAGAAAGTATTCAGTGGTGAAGGACCTGAGTCGATTACCAAGTTCCGGAATGGACAACACAGAGTCATTGAAGGATCAGAAGGGACATTGAGATTTCAGTTGTGGAGAACAACAATAAATGACTGTCGGGTCATGGAATACCGACCAAGGAATAGGCAAAATCTTTGCTTTAGTGACTTCTGGTATAAGAAAGCAGGAGACCCAGATATGGTTAATATGAGTATAAAGATCGTGTGGTACAGAGTAGTAAGTATAATCTCCAAGAAGAGGGTTTAGTTCTTGCCATGTATCTATGTGATTAGTGAATAAAACACGAAAGCGCATATGGTCCAAAGGTTAAGAATGTGATTTGGACTTGTCCAACCTAGTGTTAGTGACTAAGTTCGAATCTCCACAGAAAAAGATAACATTTTTACCTCTTCCTTCATTTATGCTATTTTGGCTTAGCTGTAGAGGCGGAAGTATAGGGGTCACTGAGGTCGCCATGGCGACCTGGCCCCATGCTGCAGGGGGCCCTTGAGGGCCCCCTGTATACCTCAATAGAAGGAGCTACAAGGGCTGCTGAGACCAAGCGCCCGATCCTCAGCCGGACTGTAATCCGCACTGCGTGGAGCTCCTCACACTGATTAGACCTAAAGTGAAAGCAGTGTGTGCTGTGCTCTTTGTCTCCCCCTACAGTGCAGTACCTGGCAGGAAGAGGTAAGGTAAAGCACTGCCGGCTTTCTGTATGTATGTGTGTTTATATGTGTGTGTGTCTATGCGCATGCATGTATGTGTGTGCATGTATGTGTGTATGTGCATGCATGTATGTATGTATGTGTATGTGCATGCATGTATGTATGTATGTGTGTGTGCATGTGTTTATATGTGTGTGCATTTATATATATATATATATATATATATATGTGTTTATATATGTGTGTGTGTATTTATATGTGTGTATATATACACACAGTATATGTGTGTGTATTATGTGTGTATATATGTGTGTGTGTGTTTACATGTATATATGCAAAAAAAATGCTGTTCCACTGAAAAGTGATCTATGCTCAGATCACTTTTCAGAGGCATTTGACAGGCGGTAAAGAGGCAATATCTTGCCTCCTGACCGCCTGTTTTAACCCCTTAAATACATCATCACTATGCTGAAACTGCATGCAATGCACACAGTTGCGGGTGGTTGCAGTGCAGCCCCATCCACCTAGGGGTATACTTCAAGGGTGCCCTGACTGGAAAAAGATTGAGAAACACTGATCTCTCCATTTTTCTCCTGCAGACGCTGAATGGGGTGGTATTTTTCACGTGGGGGTTTTCATTTTAAGCCTTAACAGACCCAAATGGCCTTGTATGTATTGAGGGGCAGGCTATTTTCTGTTTTGGGTTAAAATATTTTTAGATTTGATTTTTAGATTTTTAGATTTGTAAGTTGTCTCTAAATCCGTACATTTTTGAAGCAGCATTTTGCATACATGCTACAGATGCACCACTTTACAGGCAGAGTAAGCCCCCCCCCCCCCCCAAGTTACTAGCAATTTTGCATTTTTAAAGGCACTTCTCCTTGTTTCGTTTTTTAGTTTCGTTTTTTCAATGTGAGTGACACCGGGGATGCGGAAATAAACATCATCTCCCATTTCTGCCTAGCAACTAGTGATGCCGATCTCTGCTCCCTGTGATTGGAGCAGAAATCAGCATTCACTAGCTCACAGCCACGCCACCCACAGTTAGAAACACGCCTCTAGGTACACTTAACCCCTACACTGCCACCTAGTGGTTAACCCATACACTGCCAGTGTCATTTACACAGGAATCAGTGCATTTAAATAGCACTGATTGCTGTATAAATGACAATGGTCCCAGAAATGTGTCAAAAATGTCCGATGTGTCCGCCATAATGTCGTAGTCACAATAAAAATTGCTGATCGCCGCCATTACAAAAAAAATATTAATAAAAATGCTATAAAACTATCCCCTATTTTGTAAACGCTATAACTTCTGCGCAAACCCATCAATAATCGCTTATTGCGATTTTTTTTACCAAAAATATGTAGAAGAATACGTATCGGCCTAAACTGAGGAAAAAAAAATGTTTTTTTATATATTTTTGAGGGATATTTATTATAGCAAAAAGTAAAAAATAATGCGTTTTTTTCAAAATTGTCGCTCTTTTTTTGTTTATAGCGCAAAAAATAAAAACCGCAGGGGCAATCAAATACCACCAAAAGAAAGCTCTATTTGTGGTAAAAAAAGGACGCCAATTTTGTTTGGAAGCCACGTCGCACGACCGCGCAATTGTCAGTTAAACCGACGCAGTGCCAAATGGCAAAAAGTGGTCTGGTCTTAAACCAGCAAAATGGTCCGGTCTGAAAGTGGTTATTAGAAAACACCAGTTGCCTTTATAAACATGTGTTATACCGCGTACACACGGCCGGAATTTCTGATGGACAGTCTTTTTCTGTCGGCATTTCCGATGGACTTTAGATTGAGAGCCTGGTCTTAATTTTTCCGACGGAAAACCTTTCTATCGGATTTTCCGATTGTGTGCATGCAATTCCGACATGCAAAATTCCGACGCATGCTCGGAAACAACTCGACGCATGCTTTGAAGCATTAAACTTCCCTTTTATAGTGCCATCGAACGTGTTATTGACCATCGGAATTTGGTGTGACCGTGTGTAGGCAAGACAGTATGCCGACGGAATTCCGACGGGAAAACCATCAGAGATTTTTCAGAAGAGAATTCCGATCGTGTGTATGCGGCATAAGTCCAGTCCTGGAAATCTGCATCTGCTTTACTATTAATTTCCATAAAAATTGGGTTCCTGCAGCTAGATGCGCCAAATGCATCTAGATGCGTGACCTCTGTGTATGTGAGATGCCCAACTGCTGTGTGCGCGGAGGTATGTACCCGTGGCACATATCTGGTACCTGGAAGCAGTGGCCAGCACACAGGAATTACATCACGCCCCTCCAGGAAGTTGCTTGTACTGCTGCTAATTTGTATATCTTGTATAATGCCCATGAAATATCGTTAGGAAAATACAAGTGGGTCATGGCACATCTACATTCCAAATTTGGCACTTAAGATGGTCATGCAATCTGATTGGCCAATCTCTGTACAACTCGATATTTAGGCAAAATGGGTAATAGGAAGACGCACATGAACAAATATTTTTAATTATAGGAAATCAATCAGGCTCTTGCACCAAATCTAATTTATTTAAGCTCTAACTGATTGCAATGTATGTTTACCTTTAAAGATCAAGATCTGAAAATACAAATTTATTGGGTTTAGAAACTCTTCTCTGTTCTTTGTAATGTATTGAAAGATTTGGGTAAAAAAAGAAAAAAACACACTTCAAAGATATATTAGAAGTGATAGGAATGAGATTAGCATCAAAAGGGTTAATTAACTGAGAACACCTACTAATTGCCTAACAAGACACATCCAATGAGATGAAATTAATTAATTGTATTGGGCACACGCTATTATCAATGAGAAAACCGCATTTACCCTAGCGATAGTTGCAGTTTACATATGCAGGTATTTATTATCACTATTTGCGAATGTGCGCTGGTTTGCACGTTCAATTAATGGCTTTTCCGGCGCACCAATTAATGTATGAACTGTCTGGTACAGTGCCTTCTTCTTAGTAAATAATCCCCAGTGTCACTCATATTGATTCCATCATCCCTTTTCCTCACATTGCTGCTGTCCCACAGAAAGATATAGCTGGTATATAGAGATGAGCCCAACTAAACCTCATGTTTACAAAAATGAACATCAGCTGGAAGTGTGTCATTTTGAGGCAGTTGGGGACCCTGAGTGACGTCATTGACCAAATATGGTCATGATCATATTTTATCAATGTTGTCACCCAGCATTCTCATTCTTGGCTGGTTTGCTTACATACAGCAGCCAACCAGGGATCTGTCATTTTGAGGCGGTAATACAACATGTGAACATTATCAACATTCGTTTTTGGGTCATTGTGTTTTTCGAAGATGTATACTGCAGTAAAACATGATTGATGTCGGATTTTAATCAGGAGGCATTGTTTATTTTTTATTGTTACACTTAATATTGCTTAAACAAATTTCCAGACTGAATAACTACTGCCCCAACTGGCTATTCAACTACCCCCCTCCTCCTGAACCATACTGGGCATCTGCTTTCCACATTGGGCAGGTAACTTGCAAGGGGGGCATCAAACCCTTTCCCCTTTGTAACCTTGTCTCCAAGTTGAGGGAACAAGGGTGTCATCCCCTCATCCTGTTCCCCAAACAGGATAAGGGCCTGTATGGGGGGGGGGCGCTTAACGGAATCTGGAAGTCCCCTTTATAAAAAGGGGGCCCTGGGTATCTGAAGTACACAGGACATAGTACCCCATGTTATTCATTCATAGAAAAAATCTGTTGGGGGGGGGGGGGGGGGGAATACACACCATACCCTACTTCAGCGGGAGGTGTGGTGGATACACAGATTGAATACTCGATTTCCTAGTGGAATGAACAGTAGAATGGATGTGAACTTAAAATAATATAATTTGATTCCACAGGGGGTTAATAATTGTTTGCGCTAGAGTTTTCAGTCTGTGTTTCCATTCTTTCTCTCCCCCTTTTCACTGGTTCTACCAACTTCACATGATTTTAATTGTTAACTTATTTTAAATTGGATTGTATCGCCCACTTTTTTGGAGTAATGGATACTTTTTCCTATATAAACTTGATTTTATTGTAAATCTGTATGCTATCTGTATGCCGAAACATGTTAGCGTTTTGATGTCGCACTGCTGTTTTTGCTCAATAAAGATTTAAGAAGAAGCAATCGAGTTGCCGGTATTCTTTTTGCAACACTGTTCTTTCTGCCTGGAAACTGGAGATTGTCCATAGCAACCAAAAAGTGTCCCTTTACGTCAAAAGGGGTTTTAGACCAGCTAGAAAACAGCGATATTAAATTAGAACACTTGCAGAATTGAGCGATAGTGAATCGTGGGGAAATTCATTTTATTATTATAAATATATTATTTTTTTTATTAATTACAGTTATTTATTATATTATAATTTATGATTTTGTGTTTCAAACTTTATCATACCCGGGATGTCTTTTAGACTCTTGTTTGGACAGATTTAAGTGTGTTATTGCTAAGAATTACAGGCCTACAATATAAAACGCCAAATTTCTATGCAAAACAATTGTACCGCTTTCAGATGCAAAAATCTGACATAATCATACCGCCAGGGTGGCTACAGCAGACCTCCATGACGTTTCATTTGCTCCCCACCACTCCATTCAGCCACGAGAATAAAAGTAAACCAAAAAGTATGCTATATACAGAAAGAAGAAAGAAAGGAAGGGAAAAGAAAGAAAGAAACAGAAAAGAAAGAAAAAGGAGAAAGAAAAGAAAATGGAAGGGAAGAAGGGAAAAGAAAAGGAAAAAAAAAAAAAAAAAATTGTCTCAATTACATTTATGTTAACAGTAAATTGTATGTATATGATAAGACCCTGTGACCTTCTGAAACACTATCTGGGTATCGTATGGATTTACCCTGTAAAAATAGCTATACCATATGGGATGCTCGTATTCGTTTTTACTTCCGGATGTGCAAATTTTATAAATGTTTACCATTAGTAACATCCTCCAGCAGCTATCGGGTTAGAATGAAACTTGAGATCATTTCTTAAATATCACTGTCAATAAATCAGACACACCAAAGTTATTCACGTCTTCAGATGCTGCGTAAAGCCTCACGGACAAAAAATTTAGTTTTTATGCATGTAATTTGGTATATTTATATTGTATATGTAAAGAAAATGTAAACTTTTTAAGACTGAGAAGCTTGTGTTTAAAAGCGAAATAAAGCATGCATCTGACAATATACTAAGGCAAAACATTGGCAAAATAATATCCCTGGGTTTACCCAGTAAAGACTGAAATACATATATAAATAAAATGATAAACTGGTAATCGATGAATATGTCATATTGATAAACCAAGAGAACCAATGACAATGGAGGTGGCAAAAATGTAAGGGTTAATTTAACCACTTCAGCCCCGGAAGATTTGGCTGCTGAATGACCAGGCCATTTATTGCGATTCGGCACTGCGTCGCTTTAACTGACAATTGTGCGGTCGTGCGACACTGTACCCAAACAAAATTGACGTCTTTTTTTTCCCCACAAATAGAGCTTTCTTTTGGTGGTATTTGATTGCCTCTGTGGTTTTAATTTTTTTGCTCTATAAACAAAAAAAGAGCGCCAATTTTGAAAAAAAAACATTATTTTGTACTTTTTGCAATATTAAATATCCCCATTTTTTTTTTAAAAAGCTAATTTTTTTCTCAGTTTAGGCCGATATGTATTCTTCTAAATATTTTTGGTAAAAAAAATCGCAATAAGCGTATATTGATTGGTTTACGCAAAAGTTATAGCGTCTACAAAATAGGGGATAGATTTATATTTATTATTTTTCTTTTTACTAGTAATGTTGGCGATCTGCGATTTTTATCGTGACTACGACATTATGGCGGACACATCGGACAATTTTGACACATTTTTGGGACCATTGGCATTTTTTGACAGCAATCAATGCTATAAAAATGCATTGATTACTGTAAAAATGTCACTGGCAATGAAGGGGTTAACACTAGGGGTTAACTGTGTTCCCTGGGAGGTGATTCTAACTGAAGGGGGAGGGGACTGACTTAGAGGAAGTGACGGATCGTGGTTCCTAGCTAATAGGAACACACGATCTGTCACTCCTCTCAGAACAGAACAGGGATTTGTGTGTTACACAAACACTTCCGTGTTCTGTCCCTCGTGCTTGCGATCGCTCGTGGCCGGCGGTCATCGCGACTGTTGGCCACGAGCATTGGCACCCCCCGTCACTTCGCCCATAGCTCTTTTTTTTCTATTTTTTTAAATGATATTTTTTTTTTATTGCATTTTAGTGTAAATATGAGATCTGAGGTCTTTTTGACCCCAGATCTCATATTTAGGAGGTCCTGTCATGCTTTTTTTTTGTTACAAGGGATGTTTACATTCCTTGTAATAGGAATAAAAGTGACACAATTTATTTATTTTTAAAAACTGTGTAAAAATTAAAAATAAAAGGTAAAATTAAAAAATAAAATTAAAAATTAAAAAGCGCCCCATCCCGCCAAGCAGAAGCGAACGCATACCTAAGAAGCGCCCGCATATGAAAATGGTGTTCAAACCACACATGTGAATTATCGCCACGATCGGTAAAGCAAGAGAAATAATTCTAGCCATAGACCTCCTCTGTAACTTAAAACATTCAACCTGTAGAATTTTTTTAAACATCGCCTATGGATATTTTTAAGGGTAAAAGTTTGTCGCCATTCGACGAGTGGGTGCAATTTTGAAGCGTGACATGTTGGGTATCAATTTACTTGTCTTAACATTATCTTTCACAATCTAAAAAAATAAATTGGGCTAACTTTACTGTTGCTTTATTTTTTTTATTCCAAAAAAAAGTGCGCTTGTAAGACCGCTGAGCAAATACGGTGTGACAGAAAGAATTGCAACGACCGCCATTTTATTCTCTAGGGTGTTAGAAAAAAATGTATAATGTTTGGGGGTTCTAAGTAATTTTCTAGCAAAAAACAGTTTGTAAACAACACATCTCATAAAGAGGCTCGGTCCTTAAGTGGTTAATATGGCATTAAAAGTCAGACAGCAGATCTAACCCTTCTACATTATCTAGAAAAAAAAATATATCAGAATATGACAGAATAGGCACAGAGGGAGAGATCCCTGCACCACACATCATTTGTATTAATGCGGGGATCTGTCATTGAACCAGCTGGTTAAAAGAAAAAAGAGAAAGAAAAATGAACATATAAACCCAGCTTTAAACACACAGAAAGAAAAATCTTTTTAGCAGAGAGGAAGCGTTGCAGTGGAGGAAAGTGGTTTTTGGAGTGAAGGTCCACTTAGATCCAGAAAACTGATACTTTTTAAGAGGTTACTGCTACTTGGTCACAGACAACACCAAAGTAATCCTGGACTGCTAACAACAACCCCATTTGAAATAAAAAATAAATCAGGGAATTCCTTTGTGGATAGAAAATGCTGTGGCTGCAAAACCATGAAAATAGTTTGCACTTTAGGCATTTATGTGCGCTCATCACCTGTTTTTTGCCTTCTTAAAACTATTACACAGGTGTACTTTAGAGTGATATTAACCACTTCAGCCCCGGACCAATTGGCAGCCAAAGGACCAGGCCCCTTTTTGCAATTCGGCACTGCGTCGCTTTAACTAACAATTGCGCGGTTACACAGCGCGGGGAGAGGTTTGTTTACATAGACCTCTCCCCGTTCTTCCGCTCCGTAACCCGATCGCGGGATACCAGCGGCGATCGGGTCCGCTGGTCCCGCGGCCGGGGTCACGGAGCTCCCGACCGGGTCGCGAGCGCGCCGCTAGCGGCGCGCGCGCGGCCCACGGGCAGGCACATGCACGATCACGTACAGGTACGTGATTCTGCCTGCCCGTGCCATTCTGCTGACGTATATATGCAGTGGCCGGTCGGGAAGCGGTTAAAGTCTTGTTTTTTTTTTTAAATAACAAACATATTATACTTACCTGCTGTGTGAAGTGGTTTTGCACAGAGCAGCCCAGATCCTCCTCTTCTCGGGTCCCTCGCTGGCGCTCCCGTCTCGGCCACGCCCCCTCTTTCTCCTCATTGGCTCACTGACTTTAATTGACAGCAGCATGAGCCAATGGCGCCCGCTGCTGTCTCAGCCAATGAGAAGGGAGAGTCCCAGGACAGCTGAGGCTCTTGTGCACATTGCTGGAGGAAGATGGGGCGTAGGTAAGTATTATTGGGGCTGCTGCACACAGAAGGTTATTTACCATAGAATGCATTAAGGTAAAAAACCTTCTGCTTTCACAACCAATTTAAGCCAGGCATACATGGATGGAAACTCATCTGGTTCCTGCTGAACTGGCTGCATTCCGATCCATGTATGGGCAGGGTGGCTGTACAGAAGTGAAAGTGGTTACAGCTGGAAGTGCTGACCAGTGTATTCTTATGGAGGGGAAGTCTCCCCACTGTCAGGATACAATAACTCAGCAGGGAGGAATCCCTCATCCACCTCAAATACCAGTGGATGGGAAATCGAGTCCGTTTTTTTTTTTTTTTCGTTCAACCCAGTGGTTGAACGAAGAAAAAACGATTCAAGTACAGGTTACTTAGAGGCGTATTTACCATATTTCTAGGAGAGAATGTTTTTTATCATAAATGCTTGTTTTGCTTAGTACTGCTTTGCTATAATTTGTGAATAAAGATTGGATCATTTTATTTTGGATGCACTAGTTTTGTAAAATTTTGCGAGTTACATAGTTAGTCAGGTTAAAAAAGGCACAAGTCCATCCAGTTCAACCAATAAAAGAGAAAACATTGAATAAAAAATAAAAATCATACAATCCCATATACACAATTCTTTACCCGCAGTTGATCCAGAGGAACCCCAGAAAAGCATGATCCAGTAATAAATTACAAAAGATATTTTAAGCCTTTTACTAAATATTAAGAACTGAGATACAGTCCAAGAAAATATCACAAATGACTACTTTTAGGACCCATTCACACCACAGCATAGCGCATTATTGTGGTGTGCGTTTGAACCTGCACTGAGCTGCGGGAGATGGACGGGAAGGTGGCGATCCCCCCTCCCCCAGGAGATGGACCGAAAGGGTGCAACCCCCCCCCCCCCAGTGGGAGACGGATGGAAAAACAGCGAATCCGCCCCCCGGGAGATGGACGGGAAAACAGCGATTCCGCCCCCCGGGAGACGGATGGGAAGGTGGCAATCCCCCCCCCCCCCCAGTGGGAGACGGATGGGAAAACAGCGATTCTGCCTCCGGGAGATGGACGGGAAGGCGGTGATCCACAACCCCCTTCATGACCAGGCCATTTTTTGCAGTTCGGGACTGCGCTACTTTTACTGGCGGTCATGCAATGCTGTACGCAAACTAAATTGATATCATTGTTTTCACACAAATAGAGCTTTCTTTTGGTGGTACCGCATATACTTGAGTATAAGCCGACCCGAATATAAGCCGAGGCACCTAATTTTACCACAAAAAACTGGGAAAACTTATTGACTTGCGTATAAGCCTAGGGTGAGAAATGCGCAGCTACTGTAAGTGGAAAAGAGGGTCAACAATGTCCATTTGCAGCCTCACTGTGCCCATTTGCAGCCATAGGTCCCCCGAACTTCAAACTCGGTAGCTAATGGTTCCTAGATGCCCCCTGGCTGCACCCGAAGGGTCCCGAAATTACATTGCTGCAGATGGACACAGTTGACTGAATTTGGGGCCCGTATCTCGGGGCCACTTGGTGCTAGGAACCCCAAATTTGGTGTGCAAACCCAGTAGAACTAGCACTACAACATATCCAAAGATGGGCTCCAAGTGGCCCCGAGATACGGGGCCCAAAAGTCGATTCGGAAAATGTCAAGCACTTTTCTGCAGCAGAGAATGACATTTTCCGAACCGACTTTGGGGCCCCGTATCTCGGGGCCACTTGGTGCTAGGAACCCCATCATATCTTTGTATATGTTGTAGTGCTAGTTCCACTGGGTTTGCACACCAAATTTGGGGTTCCTAACACCAAGTGGCCCCGAGATACGGGGCCCCAAAGTTGTGTCGGAAAATGTCATTCTCTGCTGCAGAAAAGTGCTTGACTCCAGTATAAGCACAAAAAAATGTGGCTTATACTCGAGTATATACGGGATTTGGTCACCACTGTTTTTTTTTTTTTGTGACATAAAAAGACTGAAAATTTTGAAAAAAAAACAAAAACATTTTTTTTACTTTCTGCTGCAAAAAAAAATCTAATAAAAAATTAAAAAGAAAATCGAATTTCTTCATAAATTGTGGCCAAAATTGATTCTGCCCGGTCTTGAAGTGGTTAATGCATAGGATGCATCAGTGTGGCCAACCGTCAGTATTTTTACTGGCAGCCAGTAAAAAACAGGCACTTTTCTCCTGCCAGTAAATGCCAGTAAGAGGAAAAGGTTGCTAGTAAATAATATGGCCGTGGCGCTTGACTCGGAACTGGGCATGCACAGCTTGGGTTCGGAGCCGACCAGGACCATCAAAGTACCTACTACAGTGTGTTCGGGAGGTACCAGCGGGGGGCGGGTCTGGTGGAGATGGTGCTGAGCATGTCGTGTGATGTCATGGTGCAAGGGAGCCAAGCCGGGTGGCCAGAGCCTCGTGTGCGGGTCTGTGGGACGGGAGCAAGGCAAGCCGGCAGCAGGACTGTCAATGCTATTTGGACTGGAGGGGACTGAGAGGACCACCTGGCATGGAGAGAGACTGTCACTGTCACTCAGGATGGGACGTGTCAGCGATCTATGCTGCTGCACACTGCTGCCAGTGTCACTGTGAGAGCCTGCCCCTGAGTCCTGTCCCTGAGCCACTTACTTACTATATTTAAAATAGAATAAGAAATATGCTTTTTGCCATATCTACCTTGAATCACATTGCTAATTGCATATTGTACTTATTTGTAGCCTAAATACTGAAATTTGCACTTACAACTGTAATTTAGTAACTTTTAGAAATGCCAGTAAAAACGTGGCTGTAGCAGTAAATTTTTTGTGTCGTGTCAGTAAATTTTAATCTGGTAGGTTGGCAAAACTGGGATGCATTAAGGTGAAAAAACGTACGAGAATTTTTGTAACTTTAGTAACCTATTGATTTTTGGTATCAGACTAACATGCAAAAATAAAAAAATGCACGATCATTTGTCCTATATTTTCATTGTGTGTACGCGGCTTTAGAGAGTTGAGGGTGGAGACTGTAGGGAGGCATGTCAGCAGAGGCAAAAATAGCAGTACAGGGGGTCCCCGAGTTACGAACTCGTTAGGGACTGCCCGCCTGTACGGAAGTCGGAAATGTTCGTAAGTCGGCCGCGCATGCGCAGACCGACAAATACCGAGATTTCCGGACATTTCCGATGTTCCGTCTAATGCCGTTCTGCGCATGCTCGGCAAATTACAGACATTTCCGGCATTTTCCGAGGCTCCGTATGGCCGCGCATGCGCAGAACGGCCGGAAGATGGCGAAAAGGAGCGAAAAATGGCGGAGGGTCCCCGCAGTGCCCCGTTCGTAAGTAGGGGTTGTTCGTAGGTCGGGCGTTCGTAAGTCGGGGACCCCCTGTACACTGATCTTCTCAATGATCAGCTGGGCAGGGGGCGTGTCAGCACAAGTCTAACCACTAGAATACAGGCAGGCTGTACTCCCAAGCTGAATGCAAACAGGAAAACTCACCATGCTGGAATGGATTTGCTTCCATGCTTAGAATGGTCAATTTGAAATAGGAAAGCTGGGTAACTGGTAGGATCACCAGGTATTTTACACAAGGAAGTCAATGAATGCAAAGAGAACAGGATATTGTTTAGTACAAGTACATGGTACAACAGACATATATCAGGAATATGAAATGGTGGGGTAACATTCTTTAAATATATATTTTTTAAATCATTTCTCTCCTTTAGTAAAATGTTCCCTTTAAAGGAAAACATGTATAAACTCGGGTTACAGCTTTTACACGAGTTTCACAAGCAGGTACAAGCATTTGGCGTTTGAAATGCCAGTAAACTACCATCCTGAACGTGATTTATCTGCTTTCAAAAAATGTCACTAAACTCAACTGCCTCTAAACTCCTATAAAAGACTGCTGAGTGTACATGTACAGATAACATAACATAGAGGAGAGTTCAGGGGCTGCTGAAAAAAATGCCCAACTGCTCCTAGGGTTAGGGTTAGGGTTAATTAAAAATATAAAAAAAATGCAATTAAAATATGCATGAAAAAGACAAAATAAATACAATTTAAAAATAAATGATATTACACATACAGCTTTTAAAAAAGAATGAAACAAAAAATTCGAATAATCAAAATGTAATATATTTTAAAAATTGCAATAAAATTTTGCCTAAGACTAAAAAAAAATAAAAAATTAAATTACATATACAGCTTATAATAAAAAAAATAAACAAAAAATATACTAATCAATTGCAATTTAAAAATTAAATGTATAAAAAAATTTGCATTTTTTCCTTACATGTGCTCATTATGGGCTCCATAGTAAAAGCACCGAAATTGAGGTAGATACAAGTACACTGCTGCTCTCTCAGCTGCTGCTACTCACTCTGGTCTCCCAGAATGGCTGAAATAGTTAAATAATACTGTTGTTTGGGCTTTGGGAGGGTCCTATGATGTTATCTTAAATAAACGCTCCTAGACGCAAACGCAGCAAAACACCGCTAAACGAGGCATGCAAACGTGGCATAACGGGCGTTTTTAAACACCGGTTTCAAGTTGTCAAAAAATTGTTCAGAGTAGGTTGCCTCAGCGTTCCGTGTACATTAAGCCTAACATGTCCGTTTATCCGCTGCAATGTACATGAGGCCAGCATGTTTCTATAAAGGCTTGCTGGGCCTATGTCGTGATTTTTACCACTGGGAAATTGCAGTGTTAATGGCATCATGGAAAGTATTTTTAACTTAATTGCTCTTGTGTTTGCTGTTTGCAAGAAAAGTCACAGGCTAATTAATTTCGGTACTTAGTAATAAGCATAGCATTTGGCCTTGCGGAAGCTGCTGTAGAGATACTTCGTTAAATGCGTTTCATTTCATGTCAGTTATTGACATCTACTTTTGTCTTGGAAGAGAAGGGGTTATGTTGTTTACTATCTGTATTATATGACCTCTCAGAGGTGTTATATAGCAAAGCATCTCAGTAACAGGTTGGCTTGGTTCCCACCTCCCCAGGTGACCAGATAAGGCTTTGCTTAGGGAATAGCATGTGCTTGGGCAGGATTCCCAGATTGTCACCTACACAGGATACTATCGCTCCCACAAGCTAGCATCCACACTTCTCACAGGAAGCCTGGAAATCTTAATATAACTCAGACCGGCTATTACATTAGCAGACGACACACACAAACCAGAACACGGAGATTAGAACTTTTTTAAAGGGATAGTTCACTTTTACTACAAAACTGCCTATGCTCAAATGCTGAGCTCACAGATACAGCATTGGGGAGAGGAAAAAGTATGTGGGGGGGTTTGAATCAGAGAGAGAGCTCACTCCTGTGATGGTGGAGGTGAGCAGTGATGACTAGGCCTCACTTGGCAACGTCCTGGGAGTACTTGGCAACGTCTTGAGAGTGTTCCAGTCAGGCGTTATAAGGCATGTAAGTGTACTACACCTGTAGCAAGGGTATTATTCGTCTTTATATAAATGTAGGAATTCGGAATATACCAGGCAACAATCCAAATCCCAACCTCTGCGCCTTAGATAATACTAATATACTAAAAACTATAACAGCTACTTAAATAGAAAATGTATAAGGGGAAATCAGACCGTGGTCCTGATTGGACTGGAGCCTGAAAAGTAGCGCTCAACTAAATAAAATCTATACTAAATAAACAATAAAATGTACAAAAATACAACTGAATAATCCCACGTGATGAGTGAATTAATCAAAGTGATCCTAATAGAGAAAATATTTTACAATAAAAATTTTCAAATAGTGACTTCAGAAAAATTATGTAAAAAAATAAAAAAAAATATATATATATGTGCCACGGTGTTCATAAGTGTTCATAAAAAATGAAAAAAGAAAAATAAAGTTTAAAGAACGGTGCTCCTTTAACAATTTCTGGTGAGTGAGTTTCCTATGGGAGTGGACACATTTGAGCACAACGGTGTGGTGGAAGAGTGATTGAAAACTATTTTGAGAAGACACATTGCTTTGTTAAAGGAGCGCCGTTCTTTAAACTTTATTTTTCTTTTTTCATTTTTTTATGAATACTTATGAACACCGTGGCACATATATATATTTTTTTATATATTTTTTTACATAATTTTTCTGAGGTCACTATTTGAAATGTTTTATTGTAAAATATTTTCTCTATTAGGATCACTTTGATTTATTCACTCATCACGTGGGACTATTATTCGTCTTTAGTCAGTGTTGTACAGTTTAAATTAAACTATAAACATCCCTTACCTGAATAGGCAGGTTATTTGTAAAGGCGAACTATCCTTTTAAGCAAGCTGAGCAGGCAGAAGGGTTTTATTAGATTACACAAAATAAAGGCACAGAGCACCATTATAGTGCTGTCATATGTCATATTAACAGGAATGCAAACACTGAATAGTACACAAAAAGGTAAGTACACATACTCACTATCCTCCCTTTTTTTTTACAGAATTTGTGGAAAGCCTATAACAGATCCTGCATTATGGATAGTGTGATGTAAAGGTTTGTATATAATGTCTCTGATATAATACGTCACATTCATGCTAATCCTGTGCACAGGAGAGAAACCAAAAAAATATAAAAAATTGGTATAGTAAATCCTCATGATAAAATGTCAAAGAAAAGCAAGAATAAAACGTCACCTAAACTTGTGTTTATGATAAGGAAATCACATGTACTGATTGGAACTGGTGCTACTTTATGTTCAGGAAATATCAGACAAGATTAAAGCAGTATTAAACACAAAGCCAAAATGTAATATAGTGCAGCTTACCAATCATTAGATGTGGTGGCTGCATTCATTTTATTTTTTAAAGATTTTTCCCTGTTTTTTGTGATCTTTCCAGTAACACACTTCCTGTATTAGAGTGCCCCCACTCTGGATGAAAGAGCACAGGGGGAAGCTTTGAACAGTGGCATTGGTACTCTGGGGGAGGGTCGTTTTTAATGAACTAGCAGATTTAGATACACTAACAAATTTAAGCCAACCTCCAGCTAACACTTTATAAGCAGTTACAACAGTTACAGTATCTCACAAAAGTGAGTACACCCCTCGCATTTTTGTAAATATTTTATTATACCTTTTCATGTGACAACACTGAAGAAATTACACTTTTCTACAATGTAAAGTAGTGAATGTACAGCTTGTATAACAGTGTAAATTTGCTGTCCCCTCAAAATAACTCAACACAGAGCTATTAAAGCGGTGCTCCACCCTAAAGTGGAATTTCCGCACATCGGAACTCCCCCCCCCCTCCGGTGCCACAGTTGGCACCTTTCAGGGGGTGCATATACCTGTATAATACAGGTATCTGCACCCACCTCCGGGAATAGACTCCTGCGGGAGTCATGCCGCTTCGCGTCACCCCCCGCTGTCTCCTGGGAAACACACAGGTCCCAGGAGATAGCGGGGACCACTTACGACGCGTAGCGCGACTCGCGCATGCGCACTAGGGAAGTGAAGCCGCAACGCTTCACTTCCTGATTCCCTCAATGAGAATGGCGGCGGCAGCAGCCGAGAACCGAGGGATTGCTCGGCTTCGGCTGCTGACATCGCTGGAACCTGGAACAGGTAAGTGTCCATTTATTAAAAGTCAGCAGCTGCAGTATTTGTAGCTGCTGGCTTTTAATAATTTTTTTTAGGTGGACTCCCTCTTTAATGTCTAAACCGCTGGCAACAAAAGTGAGTACACCCCTAAGTGAAAATGTCCAATTTGGGCCCAATTAGCCATTTCCCCTCCCCAGTGCCATGTGACTCATAAGTGTTACAAGTCTCCGGGGTGAGAGGGGAGCAGGTGTGTTACATTTGGTGTTATCGCTCTCGCTCTTTCCTACTGGTCACTGGAAGTTCAACATGGCACCTATGGCAAAGAACTCTCTGAGGATCTGAAAAAAATTATTGTTGCTCTACATAAAGATGGCCTCGGCTATAAGAAGATTGCCAAGACCCTGAAACTGACATTTTACAATTATCAGTTTTTTATTGTTGTTGCTTCAATTGCCAGTGGAAAATGAGGTGATCGGAATTGGAAATCTGCCAGTAGGGACACCTGTCCTGGTGACAGCTGTCTAAAGGTAGCTATACACTATACAATCATATTGTAAAATCGCCTTTAGATCTATCAAATATCTATTGTAATGGCCTGTCTAATTTGAAGACAATTTGGACAATTTAATGCTCCCAACCTTGTTGGAAAAGTTTGGGGATGGCCCCTTCTTGTATCAACATGACTGCGCACAAGTGTACAAAGCAAGGTCCATAAAGACATGAATGAGCGAGTTTGGGGTGGAGGAACTTGACTGGTCTGAACAGAGTCCTGACCTCAACCCAAATGAGACCTTTGGGATGAATTAGGGCGGAGAATTAGAGCCAGGCCTTCTCGTCCACATCAGTGGCTGATCTCACAAATGCACTTCAGGAAGAATGGTTAAACATTGTGCGTGCAAAGGCAGGCGTTCCAATACTTTTGGTAATATAGTGTATTTTCTCACACTTTCAGTTGTATCTCTGGGACAGGTAATGAGGGAAATCTCCTTAGCAGGCACAAAGACATGAATAAAAACCTGACAGAAGTTTTCCCTAGTTCCTATTCTATACACAGCTAAAAGGTTTTGGCTGTACATACATATTACGTAGACAGTATAGCGTGCTAGATTGTGAGTTTTCAATCATACCTACAGTATACAAACAGATAAAGGATATTAAACCCTTAAGCCTCGTACACACGATCGGACTTTCCGACGGAAAATGTTTGATGACAGGCTGTTGGCGGTAAATCGGACCGTGTATATGCTCCATCGGACAATTGTTGTCGGACTTTCCGCCAACAAATGTTGGCTAGCATGTTTTCAAATTTTCCGCCAACAAATGTCTGTTGTCGGATTTTCCGATCTTGTGTACACAAGTCCTTCGGACAAAAGTCCAAAGTACAAACACGCATGCTCGGTAGCAAGGACGAGCGGGAAGCGGTCTGTCTTGTAAACTAGCATTTGTAATGGAGAATTAAAGAGGAAGTAAACCCTCTGGGACCACTTTGACCTACAGATAAGCCTAGATTAAGGCTTACCTGTAGGTCCAATAAATATCTCCTAAACCTACATGGTTTGGGAGATATTTAGAAAAGAAAAGGCACCGATATCTACGGCGCATGCGCCGTAGACAGCGGCGCGCAGGCGCACTGCGCATGCCGAGTTCACGGCGATATGCTGCTTTACTGCGCATGCGCGGGAGTGACGTCATCGCCGCTCCAGCGAATGAGAGCGATGGAGCGGCGAGACCCGGAAGTCACTCCGGGTTTGATGGCGACGCAGAAGATCGTGGATGAGGACCGCTTCGGGGGCTTCGTTCTCAGGTAAGTCATTCATAATGAGCTAGTATGCTATGCATACTAGCTCATTATGCCTTTGCCTTGCAGGTTCTGTTTTTTTTTTTTTTTTAAATAGGCTTTACTTCCTCTTTAACATTCATGACATGGCAAATTATGAAATCTCCAAATGCAGCACACATTCTCTTCTTCTTTAATGTGATAATAATAAAGCTGCTTTGCTGGTGATACTGATGGAGTTATTGCAAACAAATGTTCAAAGGCTTTTTTTTTCTACTGATATCAAGAATAATATTATAATGCTTTTTTTTTATTATTTGTTACCACATGATCTCATAGTTTTTCTCGTAGATCTCGTCGTTTTTAAGATCAAAGATACAACTATGTTGGTGTCCCTTGTCAATTTTACATGGTATTTTTTTAAATGTAACTGCCTACTCCCAAACTGTGATTTGAAGTAAAACACATAGCCAAGTATTATTCTCTACAATTTTTTTATTGTGCATTAAAAAAATTTAATTAGACACGCCATCTGCCAATAGAACTTAACCAAAAAAATTATGTCAAAGCAATAACTCCAAGGCCAATAATAAATAACACGTTATCTCCTCCGATTCCGTAACATGTCTGGTTGACGAACGGCCGTTCAGAAACAAACTGAAAAGCACGAAATGAAAAGTGTGAAATGAAAACCACGATTCAACACTCACCAAACTTCTACTAACACGAAATTAGCAGAAGGAGCCCAAAGGTGGCGCTAAAGAGCTGAAAAACAACGTAGTACATCACTACGTTCGTTCAGCAGCTGATGTAATCCCTTACTGACTTTGCAACTTATCTAAACCAGGGGGTTGACAATCCTTTGATAGTAATCTACCCGTTGACCACAGGTAGGTGACGGTCAATCGTGTTCAAGTCCCAGCCTTGCCAACCCTCAAGTGCTCCTCCCCAGAGTGGCAGAGCGGCACAGGGAAGTGATGAGCTCAGGTGTGTTCATGGCCTGAGCTCTCAAGCCAGGAAGCTGTCAAAGCAAATCCTATGAGGCGGATCTATTTCTTGTCTCGCAGTGTGCCCCTTGGATATGTATAGCTACCTAGGATTCACTGTCGGCTTTCAAACGAGATAGCTTGAACAGGTTTAGGCTTTTGTCTGATCATGCCTGAGCTCAGTGCTGGGACAAGGTAATTCTGTGCCCAGGGCGAAGATGGCAAACTGCACCCCCCCCCCCCGGTGTAAAAAAAAGTCAGTGTCACTGGGAATCAACTATGTTTCCTTTGAAAAAGCGATCATTCCCTCTGTGAAGAGCCCTGTATTGTACTTGTCACCATCACCTGCTGCCAGATGCAACATGTCACTTGCCACCTTCACCTGCTGCCAGATGCCACAAGTCACTTGCCGGTCACCTGCTGCCAGATGCCACATGTCACTTGCCCTGTCACCTGCTGCCAGATGCCACATGTCACTTGCCATCCATAGCCTGCCGCAGTTTCCCTCTTAGGATTGCAATGGGCCAGTCCTCAGGACTACTTGTCCCATGATCCTCCTTTGTGCTTCTTTTTTTCTTTTCTTCTGCCCAATAGGAAGGAAAGGGCGTCGCTTCCCGCATCATGCATCCCGCAGCTGCTCTCTCTACACAGAGACACAGCTGATCTTCCCGCCGCTGACCGAAGGAGGGAGGGAGAATGGGCAGGAAACAGCGAGCCCTCTCCTGTACAGCGGTGGCTCGGGGGGGGGGGGGGCAGCACAGTTTCTTCTCCTCGTCGCTATCATTTCCCGGCGGGGAGAGTATGCGGGAGGGGAGTGCGTGGCAACTGGGCTTTGGACCCCCTCTGCCTTTGCTCGTGGCACCTGCCTAGAATGAGGGTTCAGCCCTGATTAGCAGCGCTGGCCGCTATTGTATACAGTTGTGAAGCACACTGCTGCTCTTCACCTGCGCCCCCCCCCCACTAGCAAATTGTACCGCCCAGGGCATCCGTCCCTGATTTGTACCAGCCCTGCCTGAGCTCATCCCCACTGGCTCTCCTCTCCAGTCTATCCAAGGCATTTGTAGGTGGCATCATGTGGGATGAACAAGAGATGAGGGCCGGCAGGGATCAGCAGACCAGAACAGCTAGATCCATCATAGCAGCTTTGCTGCGCTGTACCAGGAAATTGCTTGTGTGCCCTCCTGACTCCCCAGTAGTGTGACCGCCTGACCTCCAGTATTGTGCCCTACTGACATTCCTGTAGCATGACCTCCTGAACCTTCAGTATAGTGCCCTCCTGAGTTGTGAGCTCCTGCCCCCTGTAATGTACCTTTCTGACACCCATGTAGGGTGCCCTCCTGTTCCCCCTATAGTGTGCCCTCCTGACCCCCTGTAGTGTGCCCTAGTGATCCCCTTGTAGTGTAACCTGCTGATCCCCCATAATGCATCCCTGATCGGATCAGATCTATACTAGCGTCCCCAAAAATAAATAAAATGCTAATGTTCCTAAATGCTCCTAAAAGCTTCTAAATGCTTCTAAAAGCTGGCACAAAAATGCTATTATCAGCATTTTTCTGTAATTTTTTGTGAGTGAGTTCATTGGTGTTCTCACAGTGGGGAACCTCACCGCAATTGTAGTTTTCCCCAGAGTTCAACTTTATATCTTGGGTGTATCATCTACATTTGTTAAGAGTCAGAAGTTGAAGAGACTTGCACACAAGAAGCAGCATATTTCCCCTGGCCAGAAAGAGCATTCAAACAACTACAACAAATCTAATCCTTTTTGGGAAGGAAGTATAAATTCCTATTTCCTTGTCTATAATTACAAAAAGAATACTCTTCAAATTGCATCAGCATAATGAAACATGGTAAGGGCACATGTACCTATGACAAAGACACCTATGTAGAAATTTCTAAAGCCCAGATATTTTTCTTAGATCAGGTATGAAATGGTTAAAAATCTGAGCTTTTTTTGTTGGCATTTGTGTAAATACAACAGGAAGTCAGATGAAATATCTTCAAAATTAGGTAAATACCCCTTTTCCCATTAAAAGATTTTCCTTCTGTTCTTGTTCTGGTAACAACTCAAAATCTAGGATTTTATGTAATTTCCTGTCTTTGTGACAATAGTCAGACATTTTGGAGAATTACCTTTGCTTCCTGTCCCAAAGACCCAACAGGAAGTAAGGGTAAATCTCTCCAAAATAAGGGTAATCGCCTGTTAAGCTGGCCATACTTGGGAAGAAGTTTGGCTGGTTCCTGATTAACCTACCAAGATTCAAGCTGTAGGTGGCTCTGCTGGCATCCTCTCGTCTGATATCCTTCAATCTGAAAGTTAAAGGAGTTGGGCAGAATATTGTCAGCCGAACAGTGGCTGCAACCAATCAGATGTAGCCACTGTTTGGGTATTCTGACGGGGGCCAGCTGTAAGAATACAATAGCTAGCAGGGGGGATTCCTCCATCCATGCTGTTTAGTTTGTATGGGGGAATCGACAGATTCTATTTGTGCAATCCACAGGGCTAAATGTGAGAAATCTTACAAAATATGGCCAACTTTAGACAGTTGTCACGTGAGCAAGTGTCTCCATTGACAAATTTTCCCTCTTCCTGTTTCAATGGCAATTTTAAGTTTTGCATTGTCCCTCACTTTAGTCCCAATGACAGTGTTTACCAGGGCAGACAAGGAGAGTTACCCCCCCCCCCCCCCCCCCCAGCACCCTGGTAAAGATAGCAATAAAATCTGTCTAATGCACGCGAGCGGATTTTCCGTCAGAAAAATCTTGGATGGTTTTTTCCGACGGAATTCCGCTCAAGCTTGGCTTGCATACACACGGTCACACAAAAGTTTGCTGAACTTTCGACCATCAAGAGCGTGGTGACGTACAACACAATGACGAAAATGAATTTCAATGCTTCCGAGCATGCGTCAAATTGTTTCCGAGCATGCATAGGAATTTAGCGCGTTGGAATAGCTACAGACGATCGGAACTTCCGATCTGAACTTTTTCCGACTGAAAAATTGAGAACCTGCTCTCAATCTTTTGCTGGCTGGAATTCTGCCAGCAAAAGTCTGATGGAGCATACACACGGTCGCATTTTCTGACCAAAAGCTCTCATCAAACTTTTGCTGGTGCTTTTGCTCGTGTGTACGTGGCATTACCCTTCACCTATCCACCCAAAACTGAAAAAAAACCTTTGACTCTAGATATACTGTACTTGAAATGGTATAATATATACACATTAAAAATGACTTTGTACCCTGCCCAACTAATAATCTCTAAAGTTTGAAAAATCAATAGACTTACCCATTGCAGGCACTGGAACACACTGTCGGGGAATTCTACCTCTTCTATCCTCGTTGGGGCACCTTGATGTCCTATTGCCAACCTCCTGCTGCTCCAGCATCCCATTTCCTTCTGGTGACTAATGAACTCACAGCTTCTTTCTGGTTACCTTGGATGTCCGACTACGCTTATCTCAGAGGACCATAGGCTAGTTTCCCTAATGTGTTCATGGACTGCAGCTAGCAAATAAATACATGAAGGGCTGGACACAGGCAAACACCCTGCTAGTTCTTCTTCTCTGCTTCTCAGCCTTCTTCTCAGCCTTCCCAGGAGATTGTACATTAGAGGGTTACCAGGTGCTGGTTGTGCTCTGCTGCTATGAGCTCCGCTGCTTCCAGATTCTGAGTATCAAACCTCTGATGGGCAGAGTGCCATGAAACCTCTGCAAAACTGCCAATAGCTGCAGCAGAAATCTGCTCGTATCCCACTAGAACTGCAAGAAGTCTGTGCAAGGGGATCATTCATATCCCCTGCTCTGCTTTTAGTACAAAGTTTCCTGGGACTGTCTATTGCAGCCTAGCCCTACTTCATCTCCTCTTCCTCCTTCATTCCTGGGTCTGTTCAATGCAGACTGGCCCTACTGCATCTCCACTGCTGCCTTAAAGTACAACTATAGGACAAACTTTATTTTTTTTTCATTATGGATAGAGTAAGACCCCTTTCACACTGGGGCTTTTTTTCAGGTGCAAAAAAGTGCATGTAAAGCGCTTGAAAGAAGCCTCATCTGCAATCCCAATGTGAAAGCCCAAGTGCTTTAAGAGCCCTTTCACACTGCCAACGCCCAAAAAACGCTCGTAAAGTGCCACTCAAACTAGCGGCGCTTTACCAGCGTTTTTCGAGCGTTAGTGGGGCGATTTTAACCCCTACTAGTGGCCAAATAAAGGGTTAAAAGTGCTGCTGCCAAAAGCAATTTTCATGCGCTTTTCAGGCGTTTTGCAGGCACTTCCCATTGATTTCAATGGGAAGGGGCTCTTTAGGAGCGGTGTATTCACCGCTCCAAAAGCGCTGCAAAGAAGCTGCTTGTAGGACTTTTTTTGACGCCCTGCCAGCGCAGCGACTCAGTGTGAAAGTACTCAGGCTTTCACATTGGGATTGCAGTTGCGGCTTCTTTCAAGCGCTTTACAGGCGCTTTTTTTAACGCTAAAGCGCCTGAAAAACGCCCCAGTGCGAAAGGGATCTCAGTGTGAAAGCACTCGGCTTTCAGATTGGGATTGCAGATGAGGCTTCTTTCAAGCGCTTTACAGGCGCTTTTTTTAACGTTAAAGTGCCTGAAAAACGCCTCTGTGTGAAAGGTTTCTAAGGGAGGGTTATCTTTTTTTTATATATATCATCTTTATTTAACCACCTCCCACCCGGCCACTGCACATATATACGGCCGGGTGGGTGCTTCCTCCTTCTAAGTGGACGTTCAGGAATGTCCCTCAGAAGTAGGGGGATCACGCGTGCACGTGTCCGCGCAGTGGCGCAATCCCGATGCGCCGCATCTTTGTTTGGCAGGAGGGATCTGTGATTGGCCCTCCTGATCACATGACGGTTGTGTCCAATCACAGCCATCATGTGATGTAAATAGAGAGCCGATTGCTAGGTGATCGGCTCTCCTCTCCTCACAGGGAAGTTGTCAGTGAGGAGAGGAGAGCGGATCGCTGAAGCCAGACGGTGATCAGTGAGTATGAACAGTTTTTTACTGATTTTTACACACTGATCACCGGCCCAGTGTCCCCACACATGTCCCCACACAATGGAAAATCATAATGACCCCAAAATAGTGTCCCCATAACACTATCCACATACACATGTCCCCACCAGTGTTCATTTTAGTCTTAGGACTAAAATGGCATTTTAGTTTTAGTCCCATTTCAGTCTTCTGCAATTGTTTTAGTTTTAGTCGTATTTAGTCGACTAAATCTCCAGTACATTTTAGTCTACTAAAATGTCCTATGTTTTAGTCGACTAAAATCTCTGGTACATTTCAGTAATTGCAATTTAGTTTTAGTTATAGTCTTTTGACTAAAATGGCATTTTAATTTTAGTCTCATTTTAATCTTAGGAATAAAATGGCATTTTAGTTTTAGTCTCATTTTAGTCTTTTGACTAAAAAGGCTTTTAGTTTTAGTCGTATTTTAGTCATCTCAATGGTTTTAGTTTTAGTCGTATTTTAGTCGACTAAAATAGTATTCATTTAGTCGACTAAAATGTTTTAGTCGACTAAATTAACATTGGTCCCCACAGTAAAAAAACCTGTCCCCCACATATGTAACAGTAAAATCATATGTCCCAATGATCATCTGCACACCTCAGTCCGTGATCATCTGCGCACATCTGTACATGATCATCTGTGTACATATGTCCGTGATCACACAAACCAATTATTATACACTTAACAGGATTTTTTTTTACCAAAGACATGTAGCAGAATACATTTTGGCTTAAATTTATGACAAAATTCGATTTTATTGGATTTCTTTTAAAACAGAAAGTAGAAAAAATATATATATATATATTTTTTTTAATTTCCACTCTTTTTTTTCACTTATATCGCAAAACTACAACCAAAAGAAAGCTCTATTTGTGTGAACAAAATGATAAAAATTGTATTTAGGTACAGTGTTGCATGACCGTGCAATTCTTATTTAAAGTGCAAGAGCGCTGAAAACTGAAATTCGGCCTGGGAAAGAAAGGGGCAAAAGTGTCCAGTATTGAAGTGGTTAAGGCAACATAATATGCACATTTGAGCACAGTCATATTTGCAAAATAGTAGAAACATGAAAACTTGTACAAAAACAAGATACCAGAAATAACAAAACGGGGCTCAGAGCAACCGCAAAAACGGGATAAAGGAAGCCCAAGAGGGTAAAACATACTGGCCAATACTTTTGCGTATTCAAACAAATAAACCTAGGCTAGTCTGGCCCTGCAGGTATGACTGAAGAGCTAACTCAGCTACCCGGTGACCCTGTTGGACCACGCAGCCTGCCAAACCTAGGACCCAAACCTAGGACCCCCTAGGATTGGACAACTGGCATCTATAGGGAGCTGATGCGGCCTAGAAGCAATTCTTTACCTAGTGCAGTGGGAAATAAGTATCAGCCCCACGTAAAGGGAGGGTTATAACCCCTGTCAGATTTGTTTCACTATCTGTCCTATGAAGATTTCCCTTCACTTCCTGTCCTATAGCCAAACAGGAAATGAGAAGAAATCCCTGCAAATTAAGGTCCTTCCTCTGGGACCCCCAGGTCAACGGAGCTAGTGTCTCCATTGGAAGATTTTCCCCTTATTACTTCTCTGGGGACAACCCAAAATTTGCCATTTTCTTTTACTTTTACTGATAATGGTAAACAGGACAAATATAGAGGGGCAATCTCCATAATGGGGACACAGAGAACAATAAAAACTGACAGATGATCTAACCCCTCTCTACTGTATCCAAACCTAAAAGAAAAATGTTGTCTTTAGTTATTCTTTCATTTTAAAGTTCCCTGTGTATATTCATTGCAGCCTAGCCCTACTGCTTCTCTTCTGCTGCCTTTAATTTAGTTTCCTGAGTCCGTCCATTGCAGCCTAGACCTACTGCATGACGTTTGCTGCATTTCATTTAATGTTTCCTGGGTTTGTTCATTGCAGCCTATCAATTCAGTTTCTCCTCTGCTGCTTTCAATTTAAAGTTTCCTGGGTCTGTTCACACAAAGCTAGCCCTGCTTTACTGGTGAGATCTTTACATTTCCTGTGATGCCTTTCATTGAAAATGTCATGGGTCTGTTCATCTCAGGATTGCCTTTCTGTACTAGTAGGGCCCTTTACACATCCCGAGATGCCCTTATGGCGCCAAATCTCTCAGGTCTGTCCACCCCAGGTGCTGTACTGGAGGGATCTTTCACCTCTCCAAGGCTGCCTTTCATCTAAAGGTCTCTGGATCTGTTCTTTTCCAGACTAGTCCTGCTGTTCTGGTAGGATACTTCATATCTCTTCTGCTGCTTTTACTTGAGTTTTCTGTGTCTGTCCTCCGCAAAATAGCTGTACTGCATCTCCTCTACTGCTTTTAATGTTCCCTGGGTCTGTTCACCCAGCTTGGTGGCAACCTTCATCTCTTCTGCTCTGCCTTTTACCCAAAGTTCCCTATATCTGTTGTTTTCCCAGGATAGCCCAGGTTTCTGGTAGGATCCTTCACATTTACTGTGTTGCCTTTAATTAAAAGTGTTCAGGGTCTGTCCCCTGCAGCCTAACCCTACTGCATCTATTTTGATGCCCTAAAGTTTCCTGGGTCTGTTCACCCAAGGCTACCCTGCTGTATAGAGGGTGAATCCTTTACATCTCCTGTGCTGCCCTGAATTTAAAGATCCCTGAATCTGTTTTCCCCAGGTACTCTGCTTTATACTGCCAAGATCTTCACATCCCCTATGCTGATTTTCATACAAAGTTCCCTGGATCCGTCCCCGTCCCCCCAGGTTAAAGCCTAGTACACACAATGAGAATATCGAACAAATGATCGTCCTTTTTATTTTGCATGCTAGTCTCCACATTGAAAATGAATAGGTTACTAAAGTATGAAAATTCTTGTATGACAGAATACAAATCTGGAAGGGAGGTAATGTATTTGTATTGTATTTTCGGACAAAAACTGAACTGTACTGATTAATTGAAAATCGTATGATTTGGTATCTTATAAGAAAAGTTCTCACGTTTGTCCCTTCTGATCATTTGAAAGAAAGCTGTGTACTAACGATCAGATAAGATTAGCGTATGATCGCTTTGAAAGCAGTATTTTGTGTATGATTTTCTGATTGTGTGTACGGGGCTTTACCCTGCTGTACTGGTGGGATCCTTCACATCTCTTGTGTGCCATTAATACAAAGTTCCCTGGTTATGTCCACCCCAGGATAGCCCTCCTGTGCTGGTGAGATCCTTCATCTCCCCTGTGCTGCTTCTAGTCTCCTGGTTCTGTACACCCAGGGCTAGCTGCATACTGCGGGAGTCATTCACATCTCCTGTACTGCATCTAACTGAAAGTTTCTCCGATCTGTTCTCCCCAGGCTAGCCCTGCTGTACTGGTGGGATCATTCACATCTTTTCTTATGCCCCGTACACACGACCCGTTTTCCTGTCAGAATAAACTCTGAAGGTTTTTCTGACGGAGTTCCGCTGAAACTGTCTTGCCTACACACAATCACACCAAAGTCCGACCATCTAGAACGCTGTGACGTACAACACGTACGACGGGACTAGAAAAAGGAAGTTCAATAGACAGTAGCCAATAGCTGCCGTCTCGTACTTGCTTCAGAGCATGCGTCGTTTTTGGTCCGTCAGAACGAGCGTTTTTCCTTATAGGAATTGGTTCCGTCGGAAATATTTAAAACGTGTTCTATTTCTAGCTCTGTCAGAATTTTCAAAAAAAAAAGTCAGATGAGGCACACACACACACATGATCGGAATATCCGATGAAAAGATTCCGTCTGACTTTTTCTGCCGGAAAGTGCGACCGTGTGTACGCGGCATTAGTCTAGCCCTGCTGTACTGGTGGGATCATTCACATCTTTTCTTAGTCTAGCCCTGCTGTATTTACTGGTGTAATCCTTCATGTCCCCTGTGGTGTCATTCATCCAAAGTTCCCTGGATCTGTCCTCCCTAGACTAGTCCTGCTGCACTGGTAGGATCATTTACATCTCATGCGCTGCCTCTAATTTAAAGTTTTCTGGATCATTTTTTTTTCAGGCTAGCCCTGCTATACTTACTTGTGTGATCCTTCATCTCTCCAGTGCTGCCTTTCACCCTAAGTTCTCTGGATCTGTCCTCCCCAGGCTAGACCTGCTGCACTGGTAGGATCCTTCATCTTTCTGGGGCTGCCTCTAATTTAAAGTTCTCTGGATCTGCTTTTCCAGGCTAGTCCTGCTGTACTCACTGGTGTGATCCTTCATCTATTCTGTGCTGCCTTCCACCCAAAGTTCTCTGGATCTGTCCTCCACAGGCTAGTCCTGCTGCACTAGTAGGGTCCTTCATCTTTCTTGGGCTGCCTCTAATTTGAAGTTCTCTGGATCTGTCCTCCCAGGCTAGTCCTGCTGCACTGGTAGGATGATCCTTCATCTTTCTTGGGCTGCCTCTAATTTAAAGTTCTCTGGATCTGCTTTTCCAGGCTAGTCCTGCTGCACTGGTAGGGTCCTTCATCTTTCTGGGGCTGCCTCTGATTTGAAGTTCTCTGGATCTGTCCTCCCCAGGCTAGTCCTGCTGCACTGGTAGGGTCCTTCATCTTTCTGGGGCTGCCTCTAATTTGAAGTTCTCTGGATCTGTCCTCCCCAGGTTAGTCCTTCTGCACTGGTGTTATCCCTCATCTCTCCTGTGCTGCCTCCAATTTAAAGTTTCCCTGAATCATATTTTGCAGTATAGCTCTTGTGTACTCACTGGTGTGATCCTTCATCTCTCCTCTGCTGCATTCCATGCAATGTCTGTGGATCTGTCCTCCCCAGGCTCTCCCTCTGTCCTCTCTGCAGTCCTCCAGCACAGTGATCTCAATGTAAAGTCTCCCTGCTGTCATCTCTGCTCTATATGATTTTCTTCATCTAACCTTTCTAGTGTCACTTTCCCCATCTGACTCCAGGACTCCCCCCTCCCCTATCTGTCCTTCTACCTCCTCCTCCCTCCACATCTCATCTCCCAAACTTCTCTCCATACACAGCGCCGATCTTACACGAAGCATTTAACCCCCTCCATCCCGACTGTGCGATCTGATTCCATCCCTCCTCCCATGCCGAGTATGTATCAGTATGATGAGAGGCGGGGCTGTGCGGGGCTGAGGGTCGCACATGTGTCATTGTAGTAGAAGTGCGGCATGCTGTCACCCTGCGCTTTGTATTGATGGAGGGAGCTCCCTGCACTCATCACACCGGCAATCTGCAGACAGCTGCCACGGGGCGGGGTCTGCCGCTGGACCCGCCCACATTGGAACTGCAGTGCTGAGAAGTCAGCAGAAGTGTGTGTGTGCACATGGGAAGGAAGGAGACCAGAGGGGAGAGGTAAGAGGAGACCACTGAGAGGGCACAACACACACAGCACAGGCTGCTGACTGGGGACACAGGTAGGGAGAAGAAACATGGGGGGGTCACCTCAGGGCAGGCTCACACACACTCATTGAAAGTGTCTAGGGGGTGGTCACCTATGAAGAAGGCTTCTATTGGAGTCAGCTAAAAGGAAATCTTCTGTTGGGGTCACCTATGAAGAAGGCTTCTATTGTGGTCACCTATGAAGAAGGCTTCTATTGTGGTCACCTATAAGGAAAGCTTATGTTGGGGTCACCTATGAAGAAGGCTTCTATTGTGGTCACCTATGAAGAAGGCTTCTATTGTGGTCACCTATGAAGAAGGCTTCTATTGTGGTCACCTATAAGGAAAGCTTCTGTTGGGGTCACCTATGAAGAAGGCTCCTATTGGGGTCACCTATAAGGAAAGCTTCTGTTGGGGTCACCTATGAAGAAGGCTCCTATTGGGGTCACCTATAAGGAAAGCTTCTGTTTGGGTCACCTATAAGGAAGGCTTCTGTTGGGGGTCACCTATAAAGAAATCTTCTATTGTGTTAACCTATGAAGAAGGCTCCTATTGGGGTCACCTATAAGGAAAGCTTATGTTGGGGTAACCTATAAGGAAGCTTCTGTTGGGGTCACCTATAAGGAAGCTTCTGTTGGGGTGACATATAAGGAAAGCTTCAATTGGGGTCACCTATGAAGAAATATTTTATTGTGGTCACCTATGAAGAGAGCTTCTGTTGGGGTCACCTATGAAGAAATCTTTTATTGTGGTCACTATGAAGAAAGCTTCTGTTAGGGTCCCCTATAAAGAAGGCTTCTATTTTAGTCACCTACGAAGAAGGCTTCTATTGTGGTCACCTATAAGGAAAGCGTCTGTTGGGGTCACCTATGAAGAAGGCTTCTATTGTGGTCACCTATAAGGAAAGCGTCTGTTTGGGGTCACCTATGAAGAAGGCTTCTATTGTGGTCACCTATGAAGAAGGCTTTTATTGTGGTCACCTATAAGGAAAGCGTCTGTTGGGGTCACCTATGAAGAAGGCTTCTATTGTGGTCACCTATGAAGAAAGCTTCCATGGTAATCCGTGTTATTTATGTCTCTCCTCCAGAAAATGCAGCTGGGACCCCCTTGGCTCGGAGACGTCTCCTCTGATATCCGCGGTCCGCGGTGTCACCGGCATTCATGGCTCTTCATCGTCATCCTGGGTGAGTGAGCTGATAAATGAGCTTTCTCTACTGCTTAGCAACAATTCCCCATCTGCTGTGGACGGAGGAGACGGTAGGAAAGTTGCATGCTTCTGCAGTTTCAGTGGATTTCTCCTATGAGGAGTGCGCTTCTAGCTTTATCTCTCCTGTGATTAGCTGCACTTTGGGAATCTAAATTTAGAGAAGCGTGACAATAGTAACCCCCACCACCACCACCTCCACCACCACCTTCACTGCCTTACACACACAAGGTAAACTTAATGCCAGCCAAAAAGACTGCAGAGGTACTGCAGGGATAAGAGAGAGCCAGGGTGTGGTGAGAACTATAAGGATACAGGACTATGCATTGGATCATATGAGGGATATACTACTACAAAACACAAGATTGGATTCTCTGTCCATGACTCAGCACCGGTATCTGCAGGCTGAGTCAGCAACAGGCCACTTCTGTCCTTTATCATAGGGATCCCTACACAAATCCCCCTCCCTGACCATGCTCCATCTACTGCATGCCCTTGTAATATCCTAAAATCTATTTTCTGGTGTTGAGCTATATACAGAAATCACACAAAACTAATAATTAGAATCTCGATTCTTCCTGCATGCTCTACATCCATTAAAGTTGTATTAAACCCAAAACCAAATATGTAATACATTGTAGCTCATCAACCCTTAGATGTGGTGGCTGAATTTGTAGGCTTTTCCCCCCTCTGTTTTCACCTGGTGATCTGGCTGGTATTACATCAGCTGTGCCTATTTTTTGCATGAAGGAGCAAATGAGACACCTTGAGGCTGGGTTCACACTGCTGCGGTGCGGGAACGCTGCGAATACACTGCGAGTTCCCGCACCGCATGTCTCCCGCCGGCAGTTCACACTGCCCTATGCGAGCTGCTGGGGGTGTCAATGAAATGTTAATGACACCCCCATAGCAGCTCGCATATCGCAGTGCGATCTGCAAACTCGGACAGGAATCGGATCGCATGGTGAGAACACCATGCGATCCGATTCTGCTGCGGAGCGAAAAAAAGGGTCCTGTGCGAGTTTGGGCCGAATGCGATGCAAATTAGTGATAGACAGGCCATACATTACCAATTTTCTCTCTTTCAACCACAGAAAGAAAATTGCTAGATTCCTCCATCAACACATTTAGGGGTTGATTTACTAAGGGCAAATAGACCGTGCACTTTGCACTCTTCGAGTGCAGTTGCTCCAGAGCTTAGTAAAAGTGGTAGTAAACTACATGTGGTTAAAAAAAAAAAATGAGCTTCAAGGCAATGTCATAATGTGCTAGTATGCATCACATACTAGTACATTTTGAGAAACTTTCCTTAGAACGGAGCCCTCCAGTGCCGCTATATCACCGCTGAGAGGTCTGACATCTTCCCCCAGTTTTCCTTCCAGGTTCGCGGCCTCTGGATACATAAGTGGCCGGGTGCACAATGACATCACTCCCAGGCATGTGTGCGGGAGCCGCCGTTTATGACACGAGCGCCGAGAAAGGTCTGCCCGGCAGATAAGGACCCCCCTGTACTGCGCAGGCGCATCGCTTGCGCAGTACGGAGGACTAGGGATCTTCCGAGAATTGCCGAAGGTAAACAGCTGGGAGTGAAGACCTGAGCGCTGTATAGATCCATGGCGCCAGTACACATAAGCATAATAACAATATAGTATTGTACATTTTTTTTGTTGTAAAAAAAGCCATTCATGATATATATATATATATATATATATATATATATATATATATATATATATATATATATATATATATACATATATATATATATATTTATTAGTAAAAAATCTGGCCATTGGTTACAGTATTAATAATGACAAATCTGGCGCTTGGTTATAAATTGTAAATCTGGCCCTTGGTTACAGTATTAATAATGACAAATCTGGCCCTTGGTTACAGACCCGCCCCTTGCAGAGTAGCGCGAGCATCGGGAGCGTGCAGCCTCATCTCGTACACCGCCATGTTAAGTGCCCCTTCGCGGTCTACAATTCACTCGCAGCTGTTTAGCTTTGGCAATTTTCGGAAGATGCCTAGTCCTTCGTGCTGCGCCTGCGCAGTAGAGGGGGGCCTTATCTGGTGGGGGAACTTTCTCGGTAGGACACCGGCACTGTAAGCCGATGATGTCATCGGCTGCATGAACTCTGAATATCTCCCAAATGGTGCAAGTTTAGGAGATATTCACAGTACCTACAGGTAAGCCTTATTATAGACTTACCTGTAGGTACAAGTGGTGTAACAGTTTATTACCACTTAAATGAGCAAAATCTCAGCTGACTATCATAATCCAATCATGTGCAAGCAAAAATGCATTTTATAAAAATTTTCCTTGCACATGATCTGGCGATTTGATTCGCAAATTGAAGATTTACCTCATTTACTATGCTCTGGAGAAACTGCACTTGCAAGGCAAGCAAGGTCCATAAAGACATGGATGAGCGAGTTTGGGGTGGAGGAACTTAACTGGCCTGCACAGAGACCTGAACTTAACCCAATAGAACACCTTTGGGATGAATTAGAGAGGAGACTGCGAGCCAGGCCTTCTCGTCCACATCAGTGCCTGACCTCACAAATGCGCTTCTGGAAGAATGGTCAAACATTCCCATAGACACACTCCTAAATCTTGTGGACAGCCTTCCAGAAGAGTTGAAGCTGTTATAGCTGCAAAGGGTGGGCCAACTCAATATTGAATCCTACGGACTAAGACTGGGATGCCATTAAAGTTCATGTGCGTGTAAAGGCAGACGTCCCAATAACATAGTGTATGTCTAAAGGGAGTCCAGGGATGTGTTCTCTCATTTTTCCAATCAGTAGAAAATGTATGTATGTATCACCCCCCCCCCCCCCCCCCGCTGGGAGTTAAGAAGAGCCAAAAAACAGCAGCTGCAGCTCTACAGGTATGACTTAAGGATGTCCACACATTTTCAAAGTAAGAAAGAATATATATTAACAACACTAATCCAATGTTCTATGTCAGTGATTAATGCTGTTTTATAATATTTGATGTAATGAATGGGACTTTAGTTCTTATTTATGCATTTCACTCTGCATAGCTATACAGCCCTGCTTTCATTACAGCTCAACTCAATAAAGTGTAACTAAACCCACAACAGTAAAATCAGTCTGTATATGCAGTAAAGCATGTTTGTTATACTCACTGTGGAATCAATGGGGTTCATCCTCCGTATTGTGTAAAAAGGCTGTTTGATCCTGTCTTCTCTGATCCTCCCCTTCTTCCACTGTCCCCAATCCATCTCCTGATAGTACAGAGCCCTTTGAGGCTCTCAAAGGCTCTGTACTATCTTCAGTCTGGTGTGTATTGTTAGAGAGTTTTTATTTTGTTTTGTTTGGGTGCATGAGATCAGCACAGGGCCAATCAGCACTGTCCAGACAGAGGGTCAGGGGTCCTACAGCCTCATAGGACAATCAGGGGAGAATGAAAAAGCTTTAACCAGACACGATAAAAGTCACAAGACTGCTATATACTGCTGATGAGAAAAGGTATTTAGCAGTTTATATTTACTAAAATAATTGCATTTCCATGTTCTGTGTACTCTGGGAGACCAGATATAGTGAATGCAGGGTCCTGGGTTTAGTAACACTTTAAAGCTAAAAAATTACCAAAATGTTCATATATTTGCTTAATGGAGCTTCAAAAAAAGCCCATACACACCACAGTATGGTCAAAATGATTTTGTACATTTGCACAGTGAAAAGAAGTCGTCTCCAATGAGGTGTGCCTCATCTCTGACTACTACATCATTTGCTGAAACTTTATTATTTTATTATATTTTTTTTTATTATATATTATTTTAACTTTATTATTCAGGCCACACTTGCCTGTCAACAATGCACATTCTTTGGTTTAGTGCCAACGGGGGGAGTGTGGGATGAACAAACGTTGCAGCGGCCAGGGATGAGGCACACTTCTTTGGAGGAAATGTTTTTGGCCATACTTCATCTATATATTCAGAAATGTCTTCTTTCTGCGACAGCCTCAGAAGAGGTGTATGGACTTTTTTTGGTGAGCTCTATAACAGTCAGTTTTACTTGTTATTTATGTTGCAGATCCACCTAAGTTGTTCTTTTAAAGCAGAACTTTTCTCATAACAGTTTGATAACAATTATTGTCCTTTAACCACTTCAGCCCCGGACCAATTTGCAGCCAAAGGACCAGGCCCCTTTTTGCGATTCGGCACTGCGTCGCTTTAACTGACAATTGCGCGGTCGTGCGATGTGGCTCACAAACAAAATTGGCGTCCTTTTTTTCCCACAAATAGAGCTTTCTTTTGGTGGTATTTGATCGCCCCTGTGGTTTTTATTTTTTGCGCTATAAACAAAAATAGAGTGACAATTTTGAAAAAAAAAAAAACAATATTTTTTACTTTTTGCTATAATAAATATCCCCCAAAAAAATATAAAACATTTTTTTTCCCTCAGTTTAGGCCGATACGAATTCTTCTACATATTTTTGGTAATGGCGGCGATCAGCGATTTTTATTGTGACTTTATGGCGGACACATCGGACATTTTTTACACCTTTTTGGGACCATTGTCATTTATACAGAAATCAGTGCTATTTAAATGCACTGATTCCTATGTAAATGACAGTGGCAGTGAAGGAGTTAACCACTAGGGGGCGGGGAGGAGTTAGTGTGACGTGTTGTTTTTTTTTTACAGTAGGGGGCGTGGCCGACGTCACTGATCGGCTGTTCCCGATGACAGGGAACAGCAGATCAGTGACAGGCAGTGTAGAAAGCGCGGGGAGAGGTTTGTTTACACAGACCTCTCCCCGTTCTTCAGCTCTGTGACCCGATCGCGGGACACCAGCGGCGATCGGGTCCACTGGTCCCGCAGCCGCGGTCACGGAGCTCCCGACCGGGTCGCGAGCGCGCCACCGGCGGCGCGCACACGACCCCGTGGCTAGGCAATTAAAGGGGACGTATATATACATGCTTTTGCCTAGCCATGCCATTTTGCCGACGTATATTTACATGCGGCGGTCGGGAAGCGGTTAACAAAAAAATATACATTCCACAGTAATAATTCTGCCACCAAAATAAGTGTGTGCTGTAAATTGCCTCCAGCATCGCTCCTGTTTCTTCTTGTCAGAGGCTGCCATTTTGTTGAAGCCCAGAGCAGTCACTTCCGTATTGGAAACTCTGCCCCTCTCCTTGGTCTCAAAACACTATGGAGTTCATTTACTAAAACTGAAGAGTGACAAATCTAGTGCAGCTTTGCATAGAAACCAATCAGCTTACATTTTTTTTTGGTCAAAGCTTAACCACCTGATTACTTTGCACTTAAACCCCCCTCGTGACCAGACCAATTTTCAGCTTTCGGCGCTGACGCACTTGGAATGACAATTGCGCGGTCATACAACACTGTACCCAAATGAATGATGTGCAGCACTGGCACTGTGGGCACTGACAGATGGCACTGTGGGCACTGACAGATGGCACTGGGGGCACTTTTATTTGCAAATGTGGGCACCCTGGGCATATTGCAGTGAGAGGGACTGATGTCCCTCTCACTGCCGCCGGTGATCGGCTTTTTTTTTTTTTTTTCCTCGCGCTGTCAGCGCGAGCAGGAAAAAAAGCTGATTATCGGCTCGGTTAATATCACATGATCAGCTGTCATTGGCTGACAGCTGATCACGCGGTAAGGGGTCGGGATCTCACAGACTCGCGGATCACAGAGCGCGCCGCGCGCACCCTTCAGGGGGCGCGCAGGCAGCTCGTTGCTGGGACGACGTCAATAGATGTCGTCCCGACACATCAGATCCGCGCTGTAGCCGTCATTTGGCTATAGCGCGGGTCTATAGTGGTTAAAGTGGATGTAAACCCACTACCATCATTTACAAGATATTAACATAGTTAATATCTATAATGATATACATGCCTCCTGCATGTATCATTTTTTTTTTTAATACTCATCCCCTCAGCTGTAATTTGCCCTGTAATATCGCCAAATTAGTGGGCGTTTATCATTCCCGTCGCTCGGTGGGCGGAGTCGTGACGGAGGATGTGCCTGTCTCAGGCTAGTGCACAAGATATGTAAATCACCTGTCACTCACAGCAAGGGGGAGGTTTTGACAAAGTTTTCAAGACTTTGTCAAGATTTCTCTAACTGAACAATAAAAGACGATTGCTCAAGGCTCGAGTAACTCTGTGTGGCAAGACTGGGCTCAAATGAAAGGAAATCTTATTCTCTACATCATGACATTATGGTTTACATCCACTTTAATTGAACAAGTGGAAGTTAGAAGCTGATTGGCTGCCATGCACAGCTGCACCAGATTTTGCACTCTACAGTATTATTACATCAACCCCTGTATGTCACTTTCTGCTATTAAAATATGAACATTTCCGGCCTTGAGGCTCCATTCACACTTGTGTGAATTGTCGTGCAATTCTGGGCAAAAAAGTTGCATGACAAGTCGCACTTCATTTTTTCAATGGCACCCGTTCAAATCAGTGTGACTCAAAGTTACAGTGACTTTGAAAAGGTGCCTGCACTGCTTTGGTGCGACTTTTGAGGCAAATTAGATCCAGTGGCGTTAATTTACTAAAGGTAAATAGACTGTGCACTTCGCAAGTTGCATCTCTGCAGTTGCTCCAGAGCTTAGTAAATGAGGGGGAGCTCTGCTGACTTCCATCATCCAATCATGTGCAAGCAAAAATGCTGTTTTATTTTCCTTGCACGTGATTGGATATTCTTTGCAAAGTGAAGCTTCACTTCGTTTACTAAGCTCTGGAGCAACTGCACTTTGCAAAGTGCCCAGTCTATTTGCCTTTAGTAAATCAACCCCATTGAGTCTTAAGTTGGATCGAAGACGCACCGAAAGCTGCATCAAAGTCGCACTGCAAATCATGCGACTTTGGAGACGCGCTAATGTGAATGGAGCCTAATTGTATGTTTTGGCTCAGCTAGAGAGGACAGAAGCTGTAGTGCTGAAATTCACAGGCTGTCCATAAGGGAGAGAGGAGAGAGAATTGGGGAGATAACATAGGGCACTATCCTTATAAGTTAAAGTGGTTAATTTACTAAAGGCAAATAGACTGTGCACATTGCAAAGTGCAGTTGCTCCAGAGCTTAGTAAATGAGAAGAAGCTCTGCTGACTTCCATCATCCAATCATGTGCAAGCAAAAATGTAGTTTTTTTTAATTTTTCTATTATTATTATTATACTGTATATCCTTGCACATTATTGGGTATTTTTTGCAAAGTGAAGATTTTTTGCCACTCTTACAGTAAAGAACCCTCTATGTAGTTTAAGGTTAAATTAATTTTCTTCTAATTTTAATGAGTGGCCACGAGTCTTGTTAAACTCCCTTCTGCGAAAAAGTTTTATCCCTATTGTGGGGTCACCAGTACGGTATTTGTATATTGAAATCATATCCCCTCTCAAGCGTCTCTTCTCCAGAGAGAATAAGTTCAGTGCTCGCAACCTTTCCTCATAACTAATATCCTCCAGACCCTTTATTAGCTTTGTTGCCCTTCTCTGTACTCGCTCCATTTCCAGTACATCCTTCTGGTGCCCAGAACTGGACAGCATACTCTAGGTGCGGCCGGACCAGAGTCTTGTAGAGCGGGAGAATTATCATTTATCTCTGGAGTTGATCCCCTTTTTAATGCATGCCAATATTCTGTTTGCTTTGTTAGCAGCAGCTTGGCATTGCATGCCATTGCTGAGCCTATCATCTACTAGGACTCCCAGGTCCTTTTCCATCCTAGATACCCCCCGAGGTTCTCCCCCCAGTGTATAGATTGCATTCATATTTTTGCCACCCAAATGCATTATTTTACATTTTTTCTACATTGAACCTCATTTGACATGTAGTTGCCCACCCCATTAATTTGTTCAGATCTTTTTGCAAGGTTTCCACATCCTGCAGAGAAGTTATTGCCCTGCTTAGCTCAGTATCGTCCACAAATACAGAGATTGAACTGTTTACCCCATCCTCCAGGTCGTTTATGAACAAATTAGTAAATCAACCCCAAAGTGTCGTCCTGGTAGCAGAGTTTGTCCTGTCACCTTTCCTTCTTCTATTTTTGACCTCACAAATCTGTGTTTCCTAAACATAGAGAGGTTGATTTACTAAAACTGGAGAGAGCAAAATCTGGTAGCCAATCAGCTTCTAACTTTAGCTGGTTCAGTTAAGCTTTGCCAAAAAACCCTGGAAGCTGATTGGTTTCTATGCAGAGCTGCACCAGATTTTGCACTCTCCAGTTTTAGTAAATCAACCCGTTTGTGTAATTTCTGTGTCTTTTATCCCCTTTCAGCACTGGTGAATCTTAAAGCTTTCAGTTGGACTCTATTGGCTCTGATTTTAGGCACAGTGCTGCAAATGGAGAGCAAGTGAACATGTGCCGATCAGGGTGAGACAGTTACATAGTTAGCTAGGTTGAAAAAAGACACAAGTCCATCCAGTTCAACCACAAATAAAAAAAAAAAAATATATATCATACAATCCCATATACCCCATTCTATACCCACAGTTGATCCAGAGGAAGGCAAAAAAAAAAACCCCAGAAGAGCATGCTCCAGTTTGCTAAAGCAGGGGAAAAAATCCCTTCCTGATCCCCCAAGAGACAATCGGATTTTCCCCGGATCAACTTTACCTATAAATGGTGGTACCCAGTTATATTATGTTCATTTAAGAAAGTATCCAGGACTTTCTTAAAGCAATATACTGAGATGGCCAGAACCACCTCTGCAGGAAGTCTATTCCACATTTTCACAGCTCTTACTGTGAAGATGAAATCTCTTTTTCTCTAGATGTAAAGAGTGCCCCCTTGTCCTCTTTTTTGACTGTAAAGTGAATAACTCAACACCAAGTTATATATATATATATGGACCCCTTATATATTTATACATGTTGATCTTATCCCCCCTTAATCTCTTCTTATTAAGGGTGAGTAAATTCAGTTCCTCTAATCTTTCCTCATAGCTGAGCTCCTCTTATCAGTTTGGTTGCCCTTCTCTGCACTTTCTCCAGTTCCCCGATATCCTTTTTGAGAACTGGTGCCCAAAACTGAACTGCATATTCCAGATGAGGTCTTACTAATGATTTGTACAGGGGCACAATTATATCTCTCTCTCTGGAGTCCATACCTCTCCTAATACAAGAAAGAACTTTGCTCGCTTTGGAAACCGCAGCTTGGCATTGCATGCTATTATTGAGCTTATGATCTACCAAAACCCCCAGATCCTTCTCCACTACGGATCCCCCTAATAGGTACTCCCCCTAGCATGTATGATGCATGCATATTCTTAGCCCCCAAGTGTATAACTTCACATTTATCAACATTAAACCTCATCTGCCACATAGTCGCCCAATTAGACAGAGCATTGAGGTCGGCTTGTAAATTCGAGACCTCCTGTAAGGACGTTATTCCACTGCATAGCTTGGTGTCATCTGCAAAGACAGAAATGTTACTTTTGATCCCAGACCCAATATCATTTATAAAGATATGAAAAAGTAAGGGTCCCAGCACTGAACTTGGGGTACACCGCTGATAACCTTAGACCATTCAGAGTAAGAATCATTAACCACGACCACGACCACTCCAAACCTGTAGACCTTACCTTACCCTTGAGCCGTGTGTGCGGAACTGTATCAAACACTTTTGCAAAATCCAAGTATACCATGTCCACCGCCATCCCTCTGTCCACCTCATAAAAAGAAATCAGGTTTGTCTGACAACTTCTGTCTTTCATGAATGTGAAAAATACAGTGTATTACTGGATTTTAAATAGTATAGACACTTATTTTTATTGTTTTACATATATACCTATACCTGCATTAGGGGTCAGCCTGAAGTGATCTAGCAGGACTTCATTTTTTGACTACAGCTCGGTTCACACTGCTGCAACGGCAAATTTGTATGACTTTGCCTGCAACTTTGTCCTGCGACTTCCTTCGGACTTGAGCCAACTTGGATGCTATTTAGGATCCGGTTCCAGGGCTGAAATCGCACCAAAGTCTGACCAAAGTAGTGCAGGAAACTTTTCAAAAGTCAGAGCGACTTGTGTAGTATCAATTACGATGGCTCTCATAGGAAAACATTGAATGTGACATGTTATGTGACATGGGGTCTCACAAGTCGGATCCCACGTCACAGCAGTGTGAACCGAGCCTAAAGTTTTCTTTTTTAATATTTAACGGGTTCCCGACCAGCCGCCGCAGTTGCGGCAGGATGGCTCCCCTAGGCGAGCTGTCGTAGCTGTACATCAGCTCTTTAAGATGCTGTAGAGCGCGTCCCTAGAGCCGATGTGAGTACCCGGCGGGCGTGATGACCACCTGCGATCGAGAACTGGATGTGTGTGTTTAACACACAAATCCCAGTTCTGTCAGGGGAGAGGAGACTGATCGTGTGTTCCTACTAAGTAGGAACACCGTTCGGTCTCCTCCCCTAGTCAGTCCCATCCCCCCACAGTTAGAACACACTTAGGGAACACAGTTAACCCCTTGATCAGAGAAGAATACATATCGGCCTAAACGGAGGAAAACATTTTTTTTATATTTTTATTTGGGATATGTATTATAGCAAAAAGTAAAAGATATTGTTTTTTTCAAAATTGTCGCTTTTCTTTTATTTATAGCGCAAAAAATAAAAACCGCAGAGGTGATCAAATATCACCAAAAGAAAGCTCTATTTGTGGGAAAAAGATGTAAATTTTGTTTGGGTACAAAGTTGCACGACCGCACAATTGTCAGTTAAAGCGTCGTAGTGCCATATCGCAAAAAATAGCCTGGTCAGGAAAGGGGTATATTCTTCAGCGGCTGAAGTGGTTAAAGCGGAGTTCCACCAACATATATTTTTTTCAAAGGCACCTGTTTTGATTATCTTAATCTCATTTTCTAATCTCTATTTTCAGTGAAACCGCTGCTGTTTTTTTTTTTATTTCTTAAAACTAACTTTTGTTTTTACTTTGTTGTGAGCTTTCACAAGCATCTTGCTTGTGGGCATATGAAGCCCACTAGGATTTTTTTCCAGGATAAGGTGCTGCTGGCTACCCAGCATGCACCTTCCGATCTTGCGCATGCGCATTAAACACACGGCGCAGCGCAGGAAATGTCTCTGGTTGCGGTACCCCCGTAGAAGGCGCTTAAGTATGTTCAGTCCGTTACTCTGCCTCTAAACCCCAGTAACAGCCCCAGTCCCCTCTGGCACCCCCGGCAATAGTGAAAGTGCAAGGACCAATGAGAAACACAAATGTTATGATAAAACACAGAAATTGTCTTTACTGCAATATTTCTGTGGAAAAGTAACAAACAGTAACAATATATATGTTCAAGGAATGCAAAGGGAGAGCAATAACTGAGGTTATGGGCAATATAGCTCAATACTATATTCAGGCTGCTTTCAGGGGATTCAAAAGAATAATCCCAAAAGCAGAGGCACACTTACATGGCAAATAAATCACAATATGGCAATTTGTACCAGATTGGTTACCTTTACTCAGGTTGGCTGTATGAGTCCAGGCAAGAGGAGAGCAGAGGAATGGCACTCTTTGTGTCAGGCCTCTCTCTTCTGTCCCCTGACATCACAGGCCCAACTTTAAACTCTTTATTCAAATCAATATGTAATGGCTTAACATCCTAGATAAGCTGTCCCACACACACCCAATGCGTATACAGAGCTTTGAATATGTGTGTGCGGGTCCGTATGGCACTAGTAGCCTCAATCCTTTTGAAGAAAAGATAAAACTTTGTGTCTTCAGCTAGCCACTTTTGTTGGTGCACTTAAACTCCTGAATAGCAGGGCCAAACAACACAACTGGCCTGGATTATCAAATGAAGCAGGCCGGATCTTTCTCAGCAAGGTGAGAGGACAATGGTGTCTTTATACAGTGTCCCTGGGAATGGATGACCTTATCCTTTAGCCCTGTGGCACTACATGTGTCAGCAAGATGACTAACAGCAATGATGTCTGTATACATGTCCATTTAACTTCTTCTGTGGTGCAGTGTCCCTGTTTCCTAATAATGGGCAAAAGCCCCCTCACCCAATCCTACGGTCATGGTTCAAACAAATGTCATTGAACAGCAGGCTCTCCTGGCGACCCGACCGGTCTGGAACGCTTCACAGTCAGTGCAGGTGCACCTGGATGTGCACCTGTGATCCCCCTCTCTCAGGCTGGATGTCCCGACTGGCGGTGGAGGCCTAAATCACGCTGTGAAATCACCTGAGAGACAGCATATCTCCCTTAGGTCTGATCTCTTCCTCCGCCCTGTGCTGTCTGAATTCTCCTCAGGAAATTAAAATGGAGTTTCTGCCCTCAGAGCATGCTGGTCTTTTGTAGTTCCATACAGGTAAATCTGAATGTGAAACTTGAGTCCTGGAACTACAATTCCCTGTATGCTTTGCTCCCTGATGGTAATCACTCTGCTGACAGGATGTGATGACACAGAGTCTTAGCTGGCTCTAGAGGGAAGCAGTGTAATTGCAACAATGTTGCAGATTGTGTTTTGATACTGCAGGTAAGATAACCAGCTCTCTGCTACATAAGCAAAGATAAAAGAAAAAAAATGCAGTTATTATGGTCAGTTCAGAAGCAGATGATGTGCAGATAAAAAAAGTTGGCGAAACTACACTTTAAATAGTGTTCATAGTGTTTAGAGATATGATGACACATGCAAGTGTCTTTTTGTGGTTTTATTTGTTGTTGATAACACATAAGATATTAAGCTGACCATACACCAGTTATATTTCCCTCAGATGTGATGTGTTATATTAGCTGGTTGTAAAGCATAAAGCATATCCCTCTATAGTGTGTACTTGAATCAATTTAAAGTTCTAAGGGTTGATTTACTAAAGGCAAATAGTCTGTGCACTCTGCAAGTGCAGTTGCTCCAAAGCTTAGTAAATGAGGTTTCACAGTGGGGACAGTGTGTTCAGGATGATGTGCAGTGTTAGTTTTCCACCACACATAGCGTTTTTCTTTAGGCCAAAACGTTCAATTTTGGTCTCATCTGACCAGAGCAGTTTTTCCACATGTTGGTTGTGTCCCCCACATGGCTTCTCAAAAACTGCAAATTGGACTTCTTATGGCTTTCTTTCAACAATTGCTTTCTTCTTGGCACTCTTCCATAAAGGCCAGATTTGTGGAGTACACGACTAATGCCGAGTACACACGAAATTCCGCCAGCAAAAGTCTGATGAGAGCTTTTGGTCGGAAAATGCTCCATTGGACTTTTGCTGGCGGAATTCCAAAAAGCAGGTTCTCAATTGTTCGGTCGGAAAAAGTTTCGATTGGAAATTCCGATCGTCTGTACCAATTCCGACACGCAAAATTCCTACGCATGCTCGGAAACAATTTGACGCATGCTCGGAAGCATTGAACTTAATTTTCTCGGCTCGTCGTAGTGTTGTACGTCACCGCGTTCTTAACGGTCGAAAGTTCAGTGAACTTTTGTGTGACCGTGTGTATGCAAGCCAAGCTTCAGCGGAATTCCGTCAGAAAAACTATCCAAGATTTTTCTGATGGAAAATCCGCTCGTGTTTACGGGGCATAATAGTTGTCCTGTGGACAGATTCTCCCACCTGAGCTGTGGACCTCTTGGCTGCTTCTCTGATTAATGCTCTCCTTGCCCGGCCTGTCAGTTTAGGTGGACGGCCATGTCTTGGTAGGTTTACAGTCGTGCCATACTCTTTCCTTGGCCTTCATGATGCTGTTTGTTCATTTAGGTTCTCTAACAAACCTCTGAGGCCTTCAAAGAACAGCTTAATTTATACTGAGATAAAATTACACACAGGTGGACTCTATATACTAATTAGATGATTTCTGAAGGTAATAGGTTCCACTAGATTTTAGTTAGGGGTATCAGAGTAAAGGGGGCTAAACACAAATACATGCCACACTTTTCAGATATTTATTTGTAAAATATTTTGAAAACCATTTATCATTTTCCTTCCACTTCACAATTATGTTCCACTTTGTGTTGGTCTATCACATAAAATCCCAATAAAATACATTTACATTTTTGGTTGCAACATGACAAAATGTGGAAAATGTTAAGGGGTGTGAATACTTTTTCAAGGCACTGTATATCTAATTAGGGCGGGTTCACAGGATGGCTGTGCTGTTTTGGGCAAAGTTACCCAAGCAGTCAGAATGCATAGACAAGTTACAAAGCCTTACATTGAATAGGACCTGTTCACATCCATGTGCTGCGATAAAAACAGTGTAGTCATCATCTCATCACAGGGTATCGCATAGCATCGCATGTCACAGCACCGGAGCACATCTTAATACGCTGCTATGCAGAGACATGAATGAACAGCCCTTTTGTGAAAAAAAAAAAACAGTGTTCACAGTGCACTGCCCCTCACCGCTCCTACACAGCGCACACCAACATCCACGCTTTGCTGGTGTGAATTGAGTTGGACCTTAGGTAGACTCTTGCGTTACTTACTCCTTGCGTTGTGGTGATACATTTTGCTGATCTAACAGATCAGATCTAAGAAAATGCTAAGTGGTACATGCCCAGATTTATTTTAAAAGCTGCCATAGACTTTAGTAGGCAGTAAGAAGTGCAGGCTTTCTCACTGTACTCAGGCACTTATGCCAGCCACCAGGTCCCTAACCATGTACGGTTACTTTATGTGTGTGTTGGTGTAGCTTATCTGTAGTGGATCACTTTTCAGAGTTAGGCCCCTTTCATACGAGGCGGACTCCGCTTGCACGGAGTCCGCCTCTGTCCGCCGGCTCAGCGGGAGATCTCTCCGTTGATCTCCGCTGAGCCGGCAGATGACAGGTCCCTCTCTGCTCACTGAGCGGGGAGGGGCTTGTCCAGCGCCGCTGGTCACAATGGAGAGATCGGATGAAAACTGACAGCGCTGTCCGTTTTCATCAGATCTCACCCGATCCGATCCGCCATCGACGGATCTGGACGTAGAGCCATACGTCTGCTTTTGGTGGATCGGACCGGGTCGGATGTCAGCGGACATGTCTCCGCTGACATCCGACGCTCCATAGACTAGCATGGAGCGCCCGTTCAGATCCGCCATCAAAACTGACAGGCGGATCTGAACGGTCCAATCGTGTGAAAGGGGCCTTAGAGAAACACCACCGCTCTATGCAAATCCAGAGAACACAAAAATAGCTTCTCCAGGCAGAGAGATCTGGGTGCGGACCACAGCATGCAGACAACGTAGGTAAGCTATGTCAGCTATGAATAAGCACTCCCTCTAGTGTGAAACGTGTCAGCTGTTGTCGCTTCTTGCTGTGATGTTATTTGTGGTGTTCCTGTGTTTTTTTTTTTAATAAAGGCACTGAATTTGTTTTGGAGTGCGGCCGTCCAGAGTCTTCTAATTACCTACATTGTCACTTTTCAGAGTTGTTTGACAGGCGGTGAGGAGGCGATATGTTGCCTTCTCACTGCCTATCTTGAAGCCTGAAAATGCCAACCCACCGTGTTGCAACTAGGTGCATTGCGTGTGGTTGCAGGGCAGTTATGGTGCAACCCCTCTCACTTGAATTTTTTTATTAAATTTTTTATTACAGGTACCTATATAGCACCGTCAATTTACACAACACTTTTTCATATATATTGTACATTCACATCACAATCTAAGGTCCCTAACTCGCATTCATACATAAACAACAAACTGCCAATTTAGACAGGAGCCAATTAACCCACTAGCATGTCTTTGGAGTGTGGGAGGAGACCGGAGTACCCAGAGGAAACCCACAAGGGCACACAGAGAACATGCAAACTCCAGGCAGATATGGAATGGGTCATGTTCAGCAGTGGTACCTCCCAGGTATTGGGTTTGACACTTTCTGTTCTTCTGGAGTCCACAAGAAGCACACAGCTAGAACTTTAGCATCCCAAGAAGACATTTTATCATTTTACCTTGCATCTCACTTACTGCATATACAGTATTGTGGCAGTTTTACACTAGAAGGAAACTAAGACCTTGGTTGTTTTCCTGTTTTTCACATGTATTTGAAGCAAACATTAGTAGATTCCTACTTTGTTCATTGGTGCCACGTGTGGACAATAGTTCTCATGCTTTTCATGACTTTGGACACAGCAGGTCCTATTGAGATGCATTTACTCTGCAGGCAAAACGGATCAAACGCAGCCTGTTTTTGAGAGAGAAAGAGTGCAAACCCGAGCAGGCCCTGTGGATTTTAAGACATACTGGATTTTTTCATGTCACCAACTTGAGGTTCTTTGCCATCCCTAATAAAAAACGAGAGCTCAGCTTTATGCAACATACACACTTTCCAAAACACAAGGGAAGCCACTGAGAAGCTGATATGTGAATCTGTTCCATGTATTATCACAGCAAAACCATGTTCCATTAATCAATTACAAAAACAAGCTTGCTTTTCTTTGCGTTCTGGAAATGTACCACATTAAATGTATGATCAGCACAATTTCACAAGGGCTGTTTTCTGACACCATGCTTAATATAAAATAGTGCTGTGCTGTAACTAAATGTGTAAAAATACAATCAATTGTAACACCATTCATATGTTAAACACAAATTGAAATGATAAACAATATAAAGTCCACAAAAAGTCCCAATCAAATGAAATTCGCCCTTGGAAGACTTTCTTTGATGACGAAACGCGCCCCGTACCGACGTCACCACGTACCCAGAATCAGAGGTCCCTGTCGGCATGGTGATGTGTGTGTGTGTGTGTGTATATGCACATACATTTTTAACCATTGTGAGTGTATTTGCTTATTTAATAAATATGATTTTAGTCTTTTACTGCACTATGGAGAGGTGTGTCTTTGCTTCGGCTGCTGGTGACTGTTTTTGGTGTTGAACTTTATCTAAGGAGCACCACATCACGTATACACTGAATTTCATTTCACTCGATTGGGACTTTTTGTGGACTTTCTATTGTTTATAATTTTCATTTGTGTTTAGCATATGAATGGTGTTACAATTCATTGTATTTTCACACATTTAGTTTGAGCCCCCTTGGCTGTTTGCTGTGTGTTCCTGCTTCATTACATCAAGCATATAAGAGCTGTCATCGCTACTTTGGAACAAGGCCCTGGCGGGGTTAATAGCCACAAGCTCATTTTAGCTTGCCTATAGTAAGCATGCAACCTATGTGGTGGAGGAGCACGAGTTTGTGGTGTTGTCACTAGTTATATTGAGATGAGATTTCACATGTTTCAGATCATGGACTAATCTACAATCTTTTGTGGTGTTGGGATCAATTTCAACATATATGCACAGCATTTGCAGTTTTTGTGTGTTTTATCAATCTGTGGTTAATATATTTATTATTCTTTTTTAGCGCAGCTCCATTTCTATCTTTGCTTGTCTATATGTGTATCCCATATTGAGCTGTTGCTGTTTTTGTTTTTTGTTTTGTTTTTTATTTGTATTGCTCACTTAGCGCAGTAATTACCATATATACTCGAGTATAAGCCAAATTTTTCAGCACATTTTTTTGTGCTTATACTCGGCTTATACTCGAGCACTTTTCTGAAGCAAAAAAAAAAAATTCCGACCCGACTTTGGGGCCCCGTATCTCGGGGCCATCTGGAGCTAGGAACTCCAAATTTGGTATGCCAACCCAGTGGACCTACAACATATCCAAAGATGGGATTCCTAGCACCAAGTGACCCCGAGATACAGGGCCCCAAAGTCGGTCAACTGTGCCCATCTGCAGCAATGTCATTTCGGGAACCTTTGGGTCCAGAGACCCCAAATTTTGGCTGCAGCTAGGGGCATCTAGGAACCCTTAACTACCAAGTTTGGTCAACCTATGGCTGCAAATGGGCACAGTGAGGCATGCAAATGGGCACAGTGAGGCTGCAAATGGGCATTGTTGACCCTCTTTTCCACTTACAGTAGCTGCGCATTTCTCACCCTAGGCTTATACTTGAGTCAATACGTTTTCCAGTTGTTTGTGGTAAAATTAGGTGCCTCGGCTTATATTCGGGTCGGCTTATACTAGAGTATATACAGTATTTTTATTTTTACTATTTTATATATGTTTATTGGGAGTGATACTTTCTCTTAAGTGTTTGCAGCTTTCATTTCACTTATATAACCGCGCACTTGTGCAAGAATTATCGATTTCCTTTTCTGACACCATGCTGTCTCAGGAAGCAATGTGTTAATGTAAACCATATGGAGTCTATTTATAACACATTTATTGGAGTAATGTCACACATTTGTGCAGGCTGCATGAATTTTTCCTGTATTTTCTGTAATAGATTTAGCCCAATGATCATCAGCTCCATCTTGTGGCCAAAATGCAGTATATTTTCTCCTTGAGGTAGTTTACAAAACTATGGCACATTCTGGGCACTAGATGGAGCTGATGATCATAGGAATTAATCTGTTACAGAATGTGTGTGACATTTGTCAAAAAAATGTTTTTAAATAGATCCCTTAAGAATGAACTTGCCATTTGCTCTCTTTTGGACTCGTAGCCAGTGGCCATGTTAATAAACAAACAATGGTGTGCAGATGACACATGTTGATGGATAAGCATAGCACATCTAATAGTCCATAAGTGGTGCAGGCAGGAGTGAGACCCAATAGTTTTATAAAGAAAACACACACACTGATGGCAGCTCCTCATAGGATTTGACGTGAACTCTGTAGCAAAACAAAAAACAAACAGAGGGCGCTGATCTGGGTGTAGCATAACATACAAATTTAATAGTAGAAGTGCAGCAAAAAACCTCCAAGCTTCCAAACAGGAGATTGGAATGGGAGGATGTAATAAGTGTCACTCAACACAAAACATAATATTACAAATAACTTTTATTGACACAATAAAAACCCTGAAAAGGTTAAAACCAAAAACCATATCCTGATTATACTGTGCAAGTATTAAGACTGCAGAGCTCTTTGTGGATCAACGTGTTTCGGCAATAATAAAGAGCTTCATCAGGATCCATAATATGGATTTGGTTTTATCCTCTTCAGGGTTTTTATTGTCTCAATAATGTTATTTGTACTTTTATGTTTTCTTTTGAGTGACACTTATTACATCACCCCCCCCCCCCCCACACAAATCTGCTGTTTGGGAGCTTGGAGGTTTTCTGTTGCACTTCTATAAACATTTATAGCCGGGGGAAGGTGTCCTTTATGTTCACGCACACAGCCCTCATGCCCACGTACACTATATTGTCAAAAGTATTGGGACACCAATAGCCTTCCCAAAGGAGCTGAAGCTGTTATAGCTGCAAAGGGTGGGCTAACTCAATATTGAACCATATGAACTAAGACTGGGATACCAATAAAGATCATGTGCGTGTAAATTCAGGTGTCCCAATACTTTTGACAACATAGTATATATATATATATATACACATATACAAATATATTAATCATGTGCAAATAACAACTCACATTTGGGGGAGCTATGTGCGCATGCTCCGTGATGCAGCAGTACCACAGTGGCCCCATTGTGCTATGCGCACACACACTATATTACCAAAAGTATTAGGACAACTACCTTTACACACACATGAACTTTAATGGCATCCCAGTCTTGGTCCATAGGGTTCAATATTGAGCTGGCCCACCCTTTGCAGCTATAACAGCTTCAACTCTTCTAGGAAGGCTGTCCACAAGGTTTAGGAGTGTGTCTATGGGACCTCAACCCAATAGAACACCTTTGGGATGAATTTGAGCAGAGACTGCGAGCCAGGACTTCTTGTCCAACATCAGTGACTGACCTCACAAATGCACTTCTGGAAGAATGGTCAAACATTCCCATGGGATGCCATTAAAGTTCTTGTGTGTGTAAAGGCAGACGTCCCAATACTTTTGGTAATATAGTGTAGTTCTCCAAAATGTGAGTTGCCATTTACACAGTATTAATAAATTAGTATTTTATGCTACACCCAGATTGGCGCCCTCTGTTTGTTTCTTGTTGAGTGGCCATGTTAATACACATTGACGCAATTGTGGCTTGGTGAAAATTATACCACCCATTCTCAGCACTGCATCGCAACCGCTCTGTGATACAACAATGTGTAAAGCACGTGGTTGCAGACACAGTGCTGTGGGCTTTCAGTGGTTAACACTGGCGGTGATAAAGCAACACATCACCTCAAAGCTGACTATCAAATGCCGGTGGTAAACATTGCGGCACAGTAGAAGCCATTTGTTTTTATGGTGGAAACAACAGAACATAGCACCCATTATTGGTAAATGTCAGGGGGTGGTGAGTAGGAGCTTTAATATTGCTTTTGTCAACTTATATTTTCCTTTATAATTCCAACAAAGAATAGTTATGAATAAGACTAAGATTTATATTTCTTCAAGGTCTGATATAAAATCCATTACTGATAAACACAGGAAGGTTTTGAGTGGGAGCCCTAAGAGGTTTCCTCTGTACATTTTCTTTTCTTTATAATACATACATAGTTGAGTTTTAGGAGTAACTATGATGTGTATAACTTTTAAGTGGCATATTTATCAGATTTCATAGTTACTTTGAAGCAGGATGCAAGTTATAAAATGGAGATATAATATGGCGGAAATATTTTCACACAGGACAAACAAGAAGTTACATTTGCAGTTTGGTAAATAGAAGAGAGGCTAGAAATATCTGACATAAAAAAATATATATATATATATATATACACAGTATCTCACAAAAGAGAGTACACCCCTCACATTTTTGTAAATATTTTATTATATCTTTTCTTGTGACAACACTTTGCTACAATGTAAAGTAGTGAGTGTACAGCTTGTATAACAGTGTAAATTAGCTGTTCCCTCAAAATAACTCAACACGCAGCCATTAATGTCTAAACAGCTGGCAACAAAAGTGAGTACACCCCTAAATGAAAATGTCCAAATTGGGCCCAAAGTGTCAATATTTTGTGTGGCCACCATTCAGTTCCAGCACTGTCTTAACCCTCTTGGACATGGAGTTCACCAGAGCTTCACAGGTTGTCACTGGAGTCCTGTTCCACTTCTCCATGACGACATCACAGAGCTGGTGGATGTTGGAGACCTTGCGTTCCTCCACCTTTCATTTGAGGATGCCCCACAGATGCTCAATAGGGTTTAGGTCTGGAGACATGCTTGGCCAGTCACATCACCTTTACCCTCAGCTTCTTTAGCAAGGCAGTGGTCGTCTTGGAGGTCTGTTTGGGGTCATTATCATGTTGGAATACTGCCCTGCGGCCCAGTCTCCGAAGGGAGGGGATGATGCTCTGCTTCAGTATGTCACAGTACATGTTGGCATTCATGGTTCCCTCAATGAACTGTAGCTCCCCAGTGCCAGCAGCACTCATGCAGCCCCACCATGCTTGATTGTAGGCAAGACACACTTGTCTTTGTACTCCTCATGCCGCCATCACGCCACCACACACGCTTGACACCATCTGAACCAAATACGTTTATATTGGTCTCATCAGACCACAGGACATGGTTCCAGTAATCCATGTCCTTAGTCTGCTTGTCTTCAGCAAACTGTTTGGGGCCTTTCATGTGCACCACCTTCTGGGAGGACAACCATGCAGACCAATTTAATGCAGTGTGTGGTGTTTGGTATGAGCACTGACAGGCTTACCCCCCCCCCCCCCCCCCCCCAAAACCTCCACCCCTTCAACCTCTGCAGCAATGCTGGCAGCACTCATAAGACTATTTCCCAAAGACAACCTCTTCATATGATACTGAGCACGTGCACTCAACTTCGTTGGTCGACCATGGTGAGGCCTGTTCTGAGTGGAACCTGTCCTGTTAAACCGCTGTATGGTCTTGGCAACTGTGCTGCATCTCAGTTTCAGGGTCTTGGCAATCTTCTTACAGGCCTAGGCCATCTTTATGTAGAGCAATAATCCTTTTTTTTATATCCTCAGAGAGTTATTTTCCATGAGGTGCCATGTTGAACTGAGTCACATGACATCGGGGAGGGAAAATGGCTAATTGTGCCCAATTTGGACATTTTCACTTAGCGGTGTACTCACCTTTGTTGCCAGCAGTTTAGACATTAAAGTGTTACTAAACCCAGTAATATGAAAATATTTTATCTGCCCCCCCCCCCCCCCCCCCCCACAGTGCCTACAGCTTATAAATCTTCTTATAAATCTTCTTTTTACATTAAAATATTGCCACTATATACCTTTTTTGGATGATCTGTATACCATGTGAGTGATAAACTGCAGAGTTTCTCCAGTGCTGAGAGTTCAGGTAGGAGGAGATTTTCTCTTCCACCTGTATACACCCCCACATGCGTGATGCCAATACCATGTGACCTGGCTATCTCTGAGAACAAGTAATTATTCTCTCTAGCATAAAAGACACAACTGAGCATGTGCAGGTTGGCTACCCTGCCTGTGTTAGCTGGCTTTCCCCAGATAGACCGTGCAGGAGGGAAGGATTTGTGCATTGTGCAAAACAGCCTTTACACAATGCAGAGAATTAACCCCTTATGTTCCACAGTGAGTATAACAAGAATGCTATGCTGCATATACAGACAGATTTTACTGTTGTGGTTTTAGTAACACTTTAATGACTGTGTGTTGAGTTATTTTAAGGGGACAGCAAATTTACACTGTTATACAAGCTGTACATTTCCCACTTTCCATTGTAGCAAAGTGTAATTTCTTCAGTGTTATCACATGAAAAGATATAATTAAAATTTTCAAAAATGTGAGGGGTGTACTCCCTTTTGTGAGATACTGAATCTATTCCTTATATTAGTTATTTGCTAAATAATATGACTCATTATTTATGCTACTTCCCATGGTGGTAGCACTAGGAACATATGACTGTCGGGAGACTTTCAAGGGCAAACAGAACACAGAGAATCCCAGAGAGGCGCGGTAACATTGATATGGTCTGAATCGTATTAACAAGGTTACATAGTTTTTGTATAGCGGTAACATCAAAGTGAATTTAGAACTGTAAACACGGCCTGCTAGGGAAGAAAATGGAAGGGATTTGAAAGCTGGAGGCCAGTCCTTGTATAACATTGAGAAGAAGGAATTTTAATTGGGGGTCAAGGTTTCAGTAATGGGTCCAAAGAGAGATATGATGGATGAATGTGTACAATTAGAGATGGGATATATATACTTTGTAGTTAAAAATACTCAACAAGGTTATATGTAGGTGGGCTTAGTACAGAAAAGGACTGAAATTTGTACAAGAGAAAAGGTTATATATAGAAAGAAAAACTCATCTAGTTTGAATATTTACTTTCATTTAAAACATCTGTTTTGCTCTGGACATTTATTCATTTACTACAATATGCTTACGATCGTGCAAACAATGCGGTTTTATTTTTGGATTTGAACCGTAGCCCTCAATTTCAATGTTTATTAAAGTGAACCAGTGCCTTGTCAATGCTCATTAGAATATTTACATATTTATAAAAAAACAGTAATGGTAAAAACAAGCGTTCATTCACCCATGTAGCTATAGGCATTGTAGAGAAAATCATCTTTAAGTTTCACAACAGAACAACTGAAACCACAGCTCTTCTCTCCTTTTTTTTTTCTTTTCTCTGACAGTAGAAACTCAGTCTCTCAGCCCTCTAATGTAAGCAAACAGCAGGTACTGTAAAGACTTTAAGGGTCCATTTACACCAGCCAGCGCTTTATAGCACAGTGGCTGGTGTGCAGTGCAGTCCGACAGGAATCACAACTCTGAACTGCACCATTCCTTTTTTTTTTTTTTTTTTAAAACAAAATTTACTGAAATGTCACACAGACATTTCATGAAGTTCAATTTGCCACCAAGCGCCACCAAGATGCCTTCAGCTGCGCTAAAAAGGCTTGCACTCCTACGCAACGCAATCAGGCACACAGGAGACAAGGCATTTTGCATCCGGTGTGAATGGAGCCTTAGGCCTCTTCCCATAGGTGGACTTTACTGCCCCTCATAAAAGTGATCTGCAGTGGATCGTTTTCAAAGGTAAATAAGTTGTGGTTTACAGGTAATCAGGAGGCATTACTGACACTTTCTGAATGCATTTTAAATCCCAATAGGGATTTTACATTGAGATACCAAGCTGCAAATGTGTGCCAAGCATTTGCGGTTCGGTTCTATTTACAACAATGAGCACATTTGGCAAGCAGCACCACATGCCAAAAGCGACATGTTGGGTTTAATTTGCTGGACTGCAAAGCCTCATGGCTGTGGCAATATGAATAAACTTGAGCAGCTGTCATGTTAATTTGAATATAAATTGTCAGGGGTGGTAAAAACACACATCAGCCACCCCTTTTTTACCACCATTTGCTGCCTGCGTAAACTTGAAACCAGACTAAAACCTAACTTTCATTGATGTGATTTTTGAGGATGACTTGCTCCACAATACAGGTGGCTACAGAGGTGAGGGCTTGTTTAAAAGGTCTGTTACATCTGTATAGGAATTTGTAAAATGTTAATGTCCATGATCTGAGTATAGGTGCACTTTAAATTGTACTTTTGTCTTATCTGGTTCATTTTCTCAATGGCTTGTGTCCAGTAGTGGGTTCAGTGTCCATACTAACCACACCTTGTAATGTTCTTAACAGTCTGCCACATTGATCCTTTGCTAGCCAGATACTTACCTCATATGCCCTTTGTACTGTTTCACCTAAGAACAGCAGGCAGCAGAGGGTCTGTGAGATTGTGATATACGAACAGATAATATTTGTGTGCTGCCCCTTTAACAGAAATAAAATGAAAATGAAAACAATACCTATTAGCTGCTGCAACCAATAAATGTGTTCCCACACCTATGTAACCACAAATAAAGTATATGTGCTTGCGCTGCTAAATCCTACTACCAAAGTGTCACATGTAGAGCTGACAATCCATGTAAAGAGTAATAGAAACAGAAAAGTGACAGCAGAAATAGACTGAGTAGTCCATTGAGTTTGCCCATGTTTTTTGTTTTGTGTTTTTTTATTTTTTTATTATTTTAATTGTTTATTGTTATTGTAGAGTTTTTTTTATTGTTTTGTGTTTTTTTTTTTGTTTTTTTTTTATTGATTTGTGTTTTTTGTTATTTTCCCCATTAACCTTGTTGTCTGACTATAGATTTATGTTTATTGTTTATTGTTATTGTAGAGTTTTTTTTATTGTTTGTTTGTTTTTTTCCATTAACCTCGTTGTCTGACTATAGATTTATGTTTATCCCAAGCATGTTTGAAACCTAAACACTGTGAAACAAAATGAAAACAAATGTATCAAGCATAAAAATAAAATAAAATGTTGCAATAAATCCACAAGGCTAATGATAAACATAAATAATAATGTTGTGAAACCTCAATCAGTGATACCTGAGATTTAAATGAAAAGTATTGCACAATAAAATATATAATGCAGTGTATATATAAAAAAGGTAGTGCTCCAAACAAATGTGTATAAAGTTCCCAAAGTTCTAATTTAGTAGTGATGAGAATAAATACACACAGGATCTTTAATTTGTGAAGTTTCTTCACCCTCATAAATTTTGTGGTCCACAACACAGACTGTGATCCCCCACCAGTCCATCTATTTGCTCACCTCAATAATAGACTCATAACTTCAAACGCATCCACCTGATGCGATCTCTGATTACAGTTGACTATGAGTAGCGGCATCTCTCCATGGCATATAAAAAAGAGAAGTGGTCACAAATAGTGTAATATGCTCAATTTATTAAAAAGCTCTGAATCTAGTTAAAATCCTACTCACATTTGTAAAGAATATACATGCATAGAGTTATCGCCTAAATGGCAAGACACATCCATGTCTGACGTCATTTGGTTACACCTCCCGGCGTTACGCCACCAACCACGTGGCTTTGTCAGGAAGATTATGAATGCTTGTACACACTGGGGGAACATTTACCCTGGCCCGTGTTCCATTAATATACACAGCCAGGTTTAGGGAAATAAAAATAAAAGCTCTGTAGACAGTTGACAAGTGTGTTAGCGAAAAGGAAAGAGTTTCCAAGGAAGGATCGAGCAAACTGATCTATGTTTATCAAAGACTGTTCAACAGTTTTTTCCTTCATTAATCTTTAAGCAAAATATAAATGTCTGGCAGAAGATGACTGGCATAGGGTATGAATAAAGTACAGAATTATGAGCTGGGCGAGATTTTTTTTTTAGGCATTTCATGAAGTTTCAAACATTTGGTCTTCTATTTCCTCGATGTTTATGGAATTTTACATTGTTTGGAATCTCCTTTTGGATGATAAAACCATCCAGAGCACATGCCTAGAAGAATATTATATGTGCAACAATAACAATAGAACTTGCTCTCATAAAAAAAGTAAGTTTTTTTTTTTCTGTGTTTGGCAGTTGAGCTCTTTGGACCAAAAAGACATACACTATATTGTCAAAAGTATTGAGACACCTGCCTTTACACGCACTTTAACTTGAACTTTAATGGCATCCCAGTCTTAGTCCGTAGGGTTCAATATTGAGTTGGCCCACCCTTTGCAGCTATAACAGCTTCAACTCTTCTGGGAAGGCTGTCCACAAGGTTTAGGAGCGTGTCTATGGGAATGTTTGACCATTCTTCCAGAAGCATATTTGTGAGGTCAGGCACTCATGTTGGACGAGAAGGCCTGGCTCGCAGTCTCCATTCTAATTCATCCCAAAGGTGTTCTTCCGGGTTGAGGTCAGGACTCTGTGCAGGCCAGTCAAGTTCCTCCACCCCAAACTCACTCATTCATGTCTTTATGGATTTTGCTTAGTGCACTGGTCAACCCCACACCATGACCCCCCCCCCCCCCCCTCCACCAAATGATTTGGAGGGGTGACCCAATACTTTTGGCAATATAGTGTGGATGAGCTAGTTTAGGGGGGAGGAACTTGACTTGCCTGCACAGAGTCCTGACCTCAATCCGTTAGAGCACCTTTTGGGATGAATTCGAGTGGAGACTGCGAGACAGGTTTTCTCGACCAACATAAGTACCTGACCTCACAAATGCACTTTTGGAAGAATGGTGAAACATTCCCATAGACACACTCCTAAACTTTATGGACAGCCTTCCCAGAAGAGTTGAAGCTGTTATAGCTACAAAGGGTGGGCCAACTCAATATTGAACCCTACGGACTAATGCCCCGTACACACGATCTGATTTTCTGACAACAAATGTTGGATGTGAGCTTGTTGGCGGAAAGTCCGACCGTGTGTATGCTCCATCGAACATTTGTTGTCGGACTTTCCGCCAACAAATGTTGGCTAGCAGGTTCTAAAACATTTGTTGGCGGACTTTCTGATCGTGTGTGCACAAATCCGTCGGACAAAGGTCCACGCATGCTCGGAATCAAGTACGAGCCGGAGATATAACTAGCGTTTGTAATGGAGATATCACGTATGTCTTGTACGTCACTATGTCCGTAATTGTTGGCCAACATTTGTGTGACTGTGTGTATGCAAGACAAGTTGGAGCCAACAACCTTCAAACAAAAATCCACGGTTTTGTTGTCGGAAAGTCCGATTGTGTGTACGGGGCATAAGACTGGGATGCCTTTAAAGTTTAGGTGCGTGTAAAGGCAGGCATCCCAATACTTTTGACAATATAGTGTATTTGTGACATTTGTACCTATTGTGGCTAAAGAAAGCTTTTTAGGAATTTAAACATAATAAGATCTTAATAGTTTTGACTGCATGCCTGATGATTGTATTATTCTAAGCTGAAGGCTACTAGTGTTGTGGTTGTGGGTAAACCAAATAAAAATGAAATGAGGTTCAGTGTGGAAAATACACATTCTTAGCAAAGGGTGTATTGCTCCTAAATATTTCCTTGCCATTGTACTTCTGGGCACGATTGAAATCTTGCATTTGTGAGCCAGTTGCACAGTTGAATATGTCACCCTGGCTTTATGAAAAATGCTGCATCATTTTAGAGCTACCAAAGAGAAGGGAAAACAAATTCAGACACAGAGGAAATAAGATGACTGCAGGTACAATAAGGGAAAGACATGAATAAGGATTCTGGACCTATGTTACTGCACTGTCAGATGTATTTGCTGCTGCAATTATCATGCTGCCCGGACATGGCTCTATCTGCCAGTTTCACAAGAAGTACTTCATCTAGTGAAAACCATCAGAGCAGCATTTGGTTGGATTGGACTGCCGCACTCCTTTAATGTGTCCTTTGTGTTACTGCAGCCTTGGATCTATATATTTATACTATATATTAATATCTTATGAGCATGTATAGAAGCATAACAAACTGCTGTTTACATTGTAAGTTACATCTTTATCATTGTAAAACCATCACTATAAAAATTTAAGGAGTAAAGTGGATTGATGGCTTTTTTATATATTATTTATAGAAAGCTTGCAGTCACCTTTATAAAGTGATGCTTTGATCACCGCAGAATATATCATTTTGTTTTGTTCCACGCTTAGGAAAGAAGTGGCTACTGCCTACCCCGAAAAATGCCACGGTGAAGCGTTGGTATAGATTATAGTATAGGGGAATAATTGGGGGAGGGTAAATTGCGCTTCTGGTGATCTGTCGGCGGTAAAGTGCCGCTATTTTTAGCTGCGCTTTACCGTAGTTTTAGGGTGCTTTTAATCCCCGCTAGCGACCGAAAAAGGATTAAAAGCATCGGCAGCGCTGGCCATTGATTTCAATGGCAGGGGTGTTTTAGAAGCGGTGTATTCACCGCTCCCGCAACGCCCCAAAGATGCTGCTTGCGGGGCTTTTTTTCTCATTCTGCAAGCGCACTGCTCCAGTGTGAAAGCACTCAGGCTTTCACACTGGGGTGGCAGCAGAGGTGTTTTTCAGGCGCTTTACAGGCGCTTTTTTAGGCCCTTTAGTGCCTGAAAAACGCCTCCGTGTGAAAGTAGCCAAAGTGACTTGTGTAAAAATTCATCACAGCTTCTGTGCAAAAAAAGTGAATTCCACTCGTGCTCCCCTCTCAGTTACACATTCTCCGGAAAGCAATACCCCTGCAGGGATAAATCACATTTATATGCAGAGTAGCCTCAGGTCTTGGTACCAAATTGGATATCCTTCTCCGCAGCGTGTTAGATCGTAAGATGTGTTTCATATATGGATGGATGGGAAAGATTGACACTCATAGCGTAAATCCAATAAATGAGTTTTATTCAATCAATTAGGCAGTTTCTAATTTAAAAGTTTAAAAAACAAGCACTGTATTAGTGCCAGGGACAGCAACAATAAGATATCCGCGGATCTGGGACAGCGTGCATTCCACAGACCGATTGATCAGAAACCGAAAGTGACCTGATTGCTCTCCAAGCTCCGCTTTGCGCGTTTCGTCATCAGAAGCAGCCTTTGATCACCTCAGCTAGTCCATAACCAGTGCTAGACATAGTACACACTACCACAGAGCCACTGGGGTCTTGTATAATTACTGTACTCAGCACCTGGGGGGACCACCTGGCACCTTCCTTTATGGGTGAGGGATTTGTTTGTGGGCCTATGGAAAAGCACAAGGAGATAACTGTGAGTTGGATAGTTACTCTTTTGTAAATATACTCTTATGTAAATACAGCGTCAAGATATATAGGGATAGTTTTTCTAAAGACAAATAGACTGGGCACTTTTGCAAGTGCAGTTGCATCTCTGCAAGTTCAATTGCTCCAGAGCTTAGTAAATGAGAGAAAGCTCTGCTGACTTCATCAACCAATCATGTGTAAGCACATTTTTGTATTTTTTATTTTCCTTCCATGTGAATGGGTATTCTTTGCAGTGTGAAGCTTCACCTCATTTGCCAAGCTGTGAAGCAACTTCACTTGCAAAGTGCACAGTCTATTTTCCTTTAGTAAATCAACCCCCAAGTCTCACCTGGATATTCATTTTTTTTAAGACTTGTTCCAACCATTCACATGTGGATTCACAGGTCAAAAACCTACTTTAAGAGTTTTCCTGTGATATGTACCTGTCTAGCATCTGGAATGGGGGAACTCAAAAATTGAGGGGCTAGTGGATATATTACTGATTGGTTTAGTAATCCATGCAAGGCAAAGACTATCAATACAAAACTCCATTGAGATTGGTATTTTGTTGGCTGTATGGGTGTCCTGTGTGGTACCCTCTCTGACTCTCCACGATTGTGGGTAGGCTCTTGGTGCAGTGTCTATAGAGTCATTGGCTTTACACAGATATCATTCTTCCACAAGTTCTTGAGGAAGCCATTCCATAATACTGTAGAATGTGTTTAATTGTTCTCTTCTCAGTCGGTGATACAGCTATGATAGATTCTAAAAGAACTGTTCTTTGTGGTAGAACATTGGGAAAGGCTGGATGGATGGTGTGTTGGGGTAGTTTATATACAGTCACCGGACACTTTATTAGGTACACCTTGCTAGTATCGGTTTGGACCCTCTCAGAACTGCCTTAATTCTTCCTGGCATTAATTTAACATGGTGTTTGATTTTGGTCCATATTGACATGATAGCATCACACAGTTGCTGCAGATTTGTCGGCTGCACATACATGATGTGAATCTCCCATTCCACCACATTTCAAAGGCGCTCTATTGGATTAGGATCTGGTGACTGTGGCCATTGGAGTACAGTGATCTCATTGTCATGTTCAAGAAACCAGTTTGAGATGATTTGAGCTTTGTGACATTGTGCATTATCCTGCTGAAAGTAGCCATCAGAAGATGGGTACACTGTAGTCATAAAAGGATGGACATGGTCAGCAACAATACTCAGGTAGGCCATGGCATTTAAACGATGCTCAATTGGTACTAAGAGGCCCAAAGTGTGCCAAGAAAATATCCCCTACACCATTACACCACCACCAGCCTGAACTATTGATACAAGGATGGCTCTATGTTTTTATGTTGGGTGAACTAGAGATACTGTTGTACGAGGAGGGTTTGGATTTTGTGGGAATTTCAGAGACCTGGTTCAACAGCTCTCATGATTGGCTGGCAACCATTCAAGGGTATACCCTTTATCGCAGAGATAGAGAGGGTAAAAAGGGGGAGGGGTATGCCTATATATCAAGAATAATGTACAAGTGAATGTGAGAGATGACATCACTAAGGGAGCTCGGGAGGAGGTGGAATCCTTATGGGTAGTGCTCCAAAGGGATAAAACTAAGAGGAAAATATTACTGGGAGTATGCTATAGGCCCCCTAACCTGAGGGAGGAGGGGGAGATGGATCTCCTATCACAAGTTGGATTAGCAGCAATGATGGGAAGTGTTATCATAATGGGGGATTTTAATTATCCAGACATAGACTGGGCGGAGGCAACCACACATTCGTCTAAGGCTTGCCATTTCCTAAATGTCTTGCAGGACAATTTCATGGTTCAGATGGTAGATGCACCAACTAGAAATAAAGCGTTACTGGATCTGCTGATTACCAACAATACAGACCTGATCACGGACGGGAAATTTAGGAAACGAAATGACCCAATTCACCGCGTGTTCTCTGCCTCCATGACCAGGACATGATATAAGCAGATCTTGCAGTTCATGCATTTCAATGATAATGAACTCTGTCGTCCTTGGGGTGACCATGGATACGATCGGCTCCACAAAATTTGGCCCCTTGTAAACCACTTCAACCAGCAGTTTGCAGCCTTGTTTACTCCGATCAAGTTGTCTGCACTGATGAGTCCCTGATTACGTTTTCTGTCCGCTTGTCTATCAAACAGTATCTTCCCAGCAAGCGTGCCAGCTATGGGGTCAAGATGTATAAGCTCTGTGACAGGGCAACAGGCTATACATATAGTTTTAGACAGGGGAGAGAGCCTGCTTGAAATTTAATAATTTGTTAGCAGTGAAGTGGAGGGATTCACGGAATGTTTTCGTTCTGTCCTCCCTTCACACAGATACGTCAGTCCAAATTCCTACGGTGACTGGTGTTGTGGAGAAACCCCTCTGTGTCCACGAATACAACCTTAACATGGGAGGGGTGGATCTCAATGACCAGTTGTTGGCGCCGTACCTAGATGCCTGTAAGGCCGGACGCTGGTATAAAAAAGTGTCTGTATATTTATTCCAATTGGCTCTGCTGAATGCTTTTGTGCTATACAAAGCTTCAGGACGAGAAGAGACTGTCACAGCCCTTCTGTTTCCAGATGGTGCTATGGTCCACCTTTCTCCCAACGCAAATACAGTGAGCCAGCTGCATGAGAGGCATTTTCCGTATGTCCTCCCTGGTACCCCTGCCCACAGAACACCCCAAAGAAGATGTTGTGTCTGCAGAAAACGCGGATTTAGACGTGACACCTGCTTTTATTGTCCCTCCTGTCCTGACCAACCCGGTCTCTGCATCGGTGACTGTTTCAAACGCTACCACACACTAGTGGAGTATTAGCGTAGGGTACAGCACTACACAGTCCTAGGGCACACTTACACAGGGATCCTAATCTGGAACGTATACAGTTTATATAAAAGTGCAAAAAAAAACACAAAAAAATTATAAAAAAGCCAAGAATAGTTGTGGTTTTATTTTTCTTCTCTCTCTATTGTTCTCTCTCTTATGTTCGCTCGCTATTGTCCGCTCTATTGTTCGATCTATATTGTTCTATATCTATTGTTCCTGTACTTTAGATCTGTAATGTTTTATTTTTACTATGTTTTATTGTATTTGCTTTGCAGATATGCTATGTATAACTGTTATACTGTAATGTTAGTTTATTTTAATGTTAACCATCATTTACTTAGCAGGTACACCATTCAGCTGCAGCACCGATTTATTTATCTCGAAAGCAACAGCGTTTTTTCTCACGATACGTAAATCATCGACTCCAGCGCTGTAGGAGGTGATTATTCCACCACAGTTAAAAAAAAATGGTGCATGTATGCCCATCATTAGAAGTGGGTGGATGAAGGGCAGTATTCTAATGGTGGGCATACCCAACAATCAACCTCTTTTTTTTCGTTCAGCCCACAGGCTGCATGAAAAGAAGAACATGACAATATGTGCCCAACAAGGACCAGCAACGTACTGGTTTGTTGCTGGACTTTGAATGGTTATACCAGAATGATGCCTGCAGGTTTAGGTATCATATTGGTATCATTCTTTTCAGCCAGCGGTTGGCTTTCATGTAAAAGCAATCCTAGTAGCTAATTAGCCTCTAGACTGCTTTTTCAAGCAGTGGGAGGGAAAGCCCCCCCCCCACCATCTTCCTTGGTTTTCTCGGGCACACCCGAGAATGCAGCCGGTGGTTCCACCAGCTGACCATAGAGCTGATCGGAGACCAGAACGAATCCAATCATCTCTATGGCTTAAGAAACCGGAAATTGGGAAAACATTTTTTCACACCGATCTTGGTGTGGTCAGATGCTTTGAGGGCAGAGTAGAGATCTAGGGTCTAATAGACGCCATTTTTTTTTAAAAAAGAGTACATGTCACTTGCTATTGCTATCATAGGGGATATTTACATTTTCTGAGATAACAATACAAATGATAAAAAAAAAAGCACCTCTGTCCTCCCGTGGTCACGAGCAAAGGTGAACGCAAGCGTCGGTCTGGTGTCATATGTAAACAGCAATTGCACCATGCACGTGAGGTATCATCGCGAAAGTCAGATCGAGGGCAGTCATTTTAGCAGTAGACCTCCTCTGAAAATCTAAAGTGGTAACCTGTAAAGGATTTTAAAGGCTTTTAAAAATGTATGTAGTTTGTCGCCGCTGCACGTTTGTGCGCAATTTCGTGTTTGGTATCCATGTACTTGGCATAAGATCATCTTTTTTATTTAATCAAACATTTGGGCAATATAGTGTGTTTTAGTGCATTAAAATTAAAAAAAGGTGTTATTTTTTCCAAAAAAATAGCATTTGAAAAATTGCTGCGCAAATACTGTGTGAAAAAAAAGTTGCAACACCCACGATTTTAATCTGTAGGGCCTTTGCTTTAAAAATATATATATTTTTTTTATGTAAACAAAAAGTGTCAGAAAGGGCTTTGTCTTCAAGTGGTTAGAAGAGTGGGTGATGTGTGACATAAGCTTCTAAATGTTGGGCATAAACTGTGATAGGCAGTGAGCATTGATTACGCCCTTAGAAAGCCTGAAGGCAGTGCTTGGTTTTTGGGGTCCTGTACGCGGTAAAGCCTCATTCACACGATCGGATTGTTGGCCAACAGAGCGTCAGACTTTTGTCCGAAGGGCATGTACCAGGAACTTGTCTTGCATACAAACGGTACAAATTGTCGGCCAACAAAAGCGAACGTAGTGACGTACTACGTGTAATTTCAGCTCTTGAGCGCCACCCTTTGGGCACCTTCTGCTAATGTTGTGTTTGGTGAGCATTGATTCCGAGCATGCATGTTTGTACTTTGGACTTTTGTGTGATGGACTTGTGTACACACGATATGAAAATCTGACAACAGACCGTTGTCCGACGAAAATTTACTAGCATGCCACCTAACATTTGTTGGCGGAAAGTTTGACAACAATTGTCTGTTGGAGTGTACTAACGGTTGGATTTTAGGCAAACAGTCTGTCATCACACAACTTCCAGCCGAAAATCTGATTATGTGTACGAGGCTTTAGACTGCCAAAAATGTGGTATCCCCATACTCAGGAGAAGCAGTAGAATGTATTTTGGGGTGTAATTCCACATATAACCATGCCATGTTTGAACAATATATCATTTAGTGACAACTTTGTGTAAAAAAAAGGGGGGGGGGGGAGGGGGTTGTACTGCACTGCCATTTTAGCACCTAAAGAAATGAGATAGGTATTTATAAACTAAAAGCTGCGTAAATTCCCGAAAATGTACCCTAGTTTGCGCAAACCAATAAATATACGCTTATCGACATTTATTTTTACCAAACACTTGTGGCTGAATATATTTTGGCCTAATTGTATGAGTAAAATTAAGTTTATTGGATTTTTTTTTATAACAAAAAGTAGAAAATATAATTTTTAATTTTTTTTTTTATTTTCAGTCTTTTTCCATTTCTATCACAAAAAAAAATCGCAGAGGCAATCAAATACCATCAAAAGAAATCTCTATTTATGGGTAAAAAAGGACACAAATTTTGTTTGGGTGCAACATTGCATGACCGCGCAATTACCAGTTAAAGTAGCGCAGTGCCAAATTGTAAAAAGTGCTCTGGTCATTGAGCAGCCAAATCTTTCGGGGCTGTGACAGAATTTACATGTTATACTCCAAAATTATTGTATCTCCATACAACCCAAAATACATGGATGAAATCTGCATGGGAGGAATTACTTAGCCCCTTATTTTGTATTAAATTTGCTGAAAAATGGACATCAAGGACATTCATACGATCACCCTTGTGTTTTCTTCTGCAATATGCAGGTTCCCAGTGTTGGACGGACAGCCCTGTGCAATGCAGTGCCGTGGAGCCCTAATTGTATCACACATTGCAATCTTTCCCTCTCCCAGACTCATCCTGATGTGCCAAAAAATATATGGGAAGTTTGTACAAAGACAGATTTCCAGGAACGATGTTAGTAATTTAATAGGCAAGTTAGTTGCTTGTATGTCTCAAATGGTGAGTGCTATTCTGTGGGTAGTACTTTGTGTGATGCAGTGTGTACTTGCTGCAGCTTTTTTTGCTGAGTAAGTGTTTTCAAAAATAGATCAATATTATGGATGGCCTAACTAGGAAACCTGCTTTGCCATGTGGCCAAATACACATCAAAGAACAAAGTAATTGATTAGCAGTCATTTTTAAATACTCCTATTTTGTTTTATAAAGACAAGCAGCAGCTGTACCAAATGTACCAAATGTATGTTCAAATTAAAATCACAATACAATCACAGTGTGCCATGAATTGAAATTAATATATAAGTAGTAGTACAGAATTAAAGTAGATATAAACACTAACGATAATGTTTAGTGTGCTTTAGAAGCTGATGATTCTTCCAACCTTTTTTGCTTACTGTCTGTCTACATCTTGCTTCAGCACCGGCTGTACATTATTGTACTAGACCACCTTCCTGATAGTTATATATAAGAAATAAAAAACAAAAATGTCTGCGCTAATGAATGATAGCGTTAATAATAGCAACACAGCTGCTGACACAAATCTCCTGGCAAAAAGACAAAAAAACATAAATCACAAAGTGCAGCGCTAAGAATTAATAAAAAGTCCCAATGTTGAGAAAATATGACATCTCAATAAAAACAGTCCAATAGGTGTAGGTCCACACAAAGGAAAGTGCTGGGAAGAATCCGTCACCAAGAAGGAAAGTTCACACTGACTCTTACCCCAATGAGTGGACTACTTAATCAAAAGCAGTCAAACACGCTTGAAAATCCTCTACTTAGAATTTACCATACACATAGATTGCATGAACACCAATAGGATCCTCCTTAGACAGACTCTCATCACATCAGGACATCATGTAAATAGGTATAAAAAACTTAATTGCACAGTATTACTGACAAGTACATTTATTAAGAATACAACAAAGGCCAGAATACTCACAAACAATGCAGTAAAAAGCACATTTCAATCCAATAAAAACAATCAATGTTTCAATCCAGTGTGATGGCCAGCTGTCAAGTTTGGCAAATTCACGTAACCCAACTCCTCAGTTTCGTCATAACCAGACATCATCAGGGCCTGGCCACGTATACAAGAGTTGCTATATATATATATATATATATATATATATATATATATATATATATATATATATATATATATATATATATATATATATATTTACTTACTGCAAGCCAGAAATGGATTTAGAAAGCAATCACTGGCGTTCCGGAAACCCGGAAGTGGATAACTGGAAGTAGAGGGCTGTACATTATTGTTCTGGACCAACTTCCTAATAGTTACATATAGTTAGTCAGGTTGAAAAAAGACAAAGTTCAACCAATAAAAGGGGGGGGGGGGAAACAAAAACATACAATCCTCTACTGTATACACAATCCTAAACCCACAGTTGATCTAGAGCAGTGTTTCTCAACTCCAGTCCTCAAGGCGCCCCAACAGGTCATGTTTTCAGGATTTCCCTCAGATGAAACAGCTGTGGTAATTACTAAGGCAGTGAAACTGATCAAATCACCTGTGCAAAATAATGGAAAGCCTGAAAACATGACCTGTTGGGGCGCCTTGAGGACTGGAGTTGAAAAACACTGATCTAGAGGAAGGCAAAAAAAAAAAAACAGCAAAACATGAACCAATTTGCTCCAGCGAGGGACAAAAATTCCTTCCTTAACTCCCAGAGGCAATCGGATAATCTCTGGATCAAATTTACCTATAAATGTTAGTATCCAGTTATATTATGTACATTTAGGCCTTTTTATGGCAAGCTACCGAGCTGGACAGAACCAGCTTTTGAGGGAGTCTATTCCACATTTTCACAGCTCTTACTGTGAAGAAGCCTTTCCATATTTGGAATTGAATTTTTTTTCCCTCTAGACCTAAAGAGTGCCCCCTTGTCCTATGTGATGACCTTAAAGTGAAAAACTCTACACCAAGTTCACTCTATGGACCACTTATGAATTTATACATGTTGTTCATATCACCCCTTAATCTCCTCTTCTAAAGAAAGAATAAATTCAGTTCCTCTAATCTTTCCTCATAGCTGAGCTTCTCCATGCCTCTTATCAGTTTGGTTGTCCTAGTCTGCTTTCTCCAGTTCCCCCATGTCCTTTTTGAGAACTGGTGGCCAAAACTGAACTGCATATTCCAGATGAGGTCTTAATAATGATTTGTACAGGGGCAAAATGATATCTCTCTCTCTGGAGTCCATACCTCTCTTAATACAAGAAAGGACTTTGCTCGCTTTAGAAAGTGCAGCTTGGCATTGCATGCTACTATTAAGCTTATGATCTACCAAAACACCCAGATCCTTCTCCACCATGGATTCCCCTAGTTGTACTCCTCCTAGTATGTAAGATGCGTGTATATTCTTAGCCCCCCAGGTACATAACTTTATATTTATCAAACATTAAACCTCATCTGCCACATAGCTGCCCAAATAAAGAGTGCAGTGAGGTCAGCTTGTAAGTTGGAGACATCCTCTCTAATGGTAGACCATGCCATGCACAATGTGTGTTGGCATGGTTGTTTGAAGTCTCCACTAGGAGCACTTGAGAGATTATGACAACACAGGAGGACCATTTGGGAGAAGCAAGAAGAACCCAAAAATGGATCTTCATGGCAGGGTCATGAATGCTGCAGATTTGAAATAAATCTGTTTTTTTTTTAATTCAATTTTAAATTACTGTAACCATTAGTTTACATGAGATTTTAGTGACTGGATTCAGATGTAAGTTATATGTATGTGTATATACCAAAGGTTCTGATTCATGTGGTCCTCCTTTTGAGTGATTTTAATAGCAAGGTTTTCTCAGAGAGTCATTCAACAATATTCAGCCCTTATGCATAACAAGAGGAGAGTCAATTACTTTGACCACTGGAAACCAATTTAATGGTTCACCCCATGTAAGAGCAGGAATCCTCCACTAAGCTTGTCCAATGGACAGAATATATGGCATCATTTCTTTTCAATTTCTTCAATTTTCTCCTCCTCCCTCTGCCTCCTCTTATTATATCTTGCTTATAATTTGAAGACTTTGTCACAAATTTCATTGAAGAAAAAAATAGACAACATGCAAAATGCCTACTCTGTACTCAAAGTGTCCGTCCAAACCCTTCCCCTAGCCTCCTCTGTAAGCTTCACTCCCTTTATTGAACAAGCATACAGACACTTAGCTATATAGATTACAGTCATATAAATAAGCATGACAGTCTTCTCATGGTTAAAAAAGAACCTTGAATTTCCAAGAAGGGTTCATGTTTTTGTTGTGTGATATTCCCTTATAAAATAAATATTTCTTCCGTAACAGATTTAAAGTCATAAAATATATTGTATGGAGGAAGCAATTGATTACAGTAAACTAACCCGGTGGCACAACAATAAGTCAGAGGAAATCTCTAAAGAAAGGGTATTCCCCTTTCAAACAGTTATCACCAGACCAGGGCAGGTGTCCCCATTGGTAGATTTACTCTCACCTCCATCACTTTCTAGAATATTTGCAACATTGTTTTCTCCTTCCTGCCACATATACAGTGTCCAGAATGATTGAGTACAATTTTAGGCTGCATTTACACCTTCATCTTCTAGAATGCAGTCAGAAATGCGTTTTATTGAACGCATTCCCGGAAACGCAAGAAAAATGTGCCAAAATGAGTATCGTTCTTGTGGTGCCTTTATTTACTAATGGCACCCTAAACAATGGTAGCTGTTGTAAGAAAAATGCACGTCCAAAAACATGCTTGGCTCACTGACAAAAAAGGTGCAGGAGCTACTTTTGCAAAAAAGTGGGAATGCAGCCTTAGAGCCATTGCCATCATATTTGCTGTTAAAAGAGAAGTATGTTTTTTTTTTTTGTGATATCATACTTAGGTCCGATGCTGCATCTGTCCCCCGGCAGCTCTAAGACTGAGAACCAAGCGATCAAACACTGCTGATCACTCGGTTCTTACAGCTCCCTGAGAAGACTGTCAGTCACCCCTCTCTGCACTTTGAGCTTTGGCTGTACTTCTCCTTTAATGGAAGATTTTGAATAAAGCATAGGATCTTATCCAACTGTTCCAAAGAAACAGGTATTTAAAGCTCCTTGTCCCCTTGATGAAAGAAAGAGGACAGAGTGTTACTGTGGGGAAATGTATGAGGAGAACGTCAGTGATAAAGTTTACCTAAAAGTGACCCATTTCCAGACACATAGATTTATTAAAGACAAATAGATTGTTTAATGTGCAAGAAATTTTCCACAGAACTTAGTAAATGTGGTGAAATTTTACTTTGCAAAAAATACCCAATCATATGCAAGGAAAAAAAACAACATTTCTGCTTGCTCATGATTGGGTAATTGAATTTAGCACACATCACCTCATTCACTAAGCATTGGGGAAAAACCCATTGCAAAGTGAACAGTCTGTTTCCCTTTAGTAAATCAACCCCATAGCTTCTGCTTTTGTGACACTTGGTGGGGAATTGTACAGTTCTCTAAAAAGGGAAAGGGTAGATTGCATTTCCAGACTTAATATACTGTAACTTTAAAGTGATTGTAAAGTCTCATTTTTTTCTATTAAAATACTTACCTGCTCTGTGCAGCGGTTTTGCACTGGGCAGCCCGAATCCTCCTTTTCTTGGGTCCCTGGCTGGAGCTCCTGAAAAAGGAAATGTCACCAGCACACCAGGATCTCCAAAAATAGGTCCAACATTTTAGTCACATAGTATCAAAAAGTAAAAGCGACGTTTCGGAGCCACACAGGACCCCTTCTTCAGGCATGTGACCAAAGGGGTCCTGCGTAGCTCTAAAACGTCGCTTTTACTTTTTGATACTATGTGATTAAAGTTTTTTTGGAGATCCTGGTGTGCTGGTGACATTTCCTTTTTCATGACTGCATTCGGTTCCAGCCGATGGTCATTTCAGCACCCAATTTAAAATACAGCCGTTTGTGCAGGAATGTGTGCGCTGGGAGTATTGCATTTGTGGCTGGAACTCCTGGCCCCTCCCTCCTGTTGAGTGCCCCCACAGCAAGCAGCTTGCTATGGGGCACTGAGAAGAGCAGCAGCTCTATGTATCCATTCAGACATGGAGCTAGGGTTTGGCTCCGCCCCCTCTCTTGATTGGCTAACTGAGTTTGATTGACAGCAGCAGGAGCCAATCGCGTCGCTGCTGTGTCTCAGCCAATTAGGTGGGAGAGTCCCGGAATGGCCAAGGCACTTGTGGACATCACTGGATAGAGATGGTGCTCAGGTAAGTATGAGGGGGGCTGTTGCACACAGAAGGCTTTTTATTTTAATGCATTAAGATACAAAAACATTCTTCCTTTACAATCACTTTTAGATCTCTACCAAAAACCTTCTTTGCTTCTGTAGAGAGCAGTAAAAAGCATGGCTTTTGGATAAGCTGAGTTTAGTTTAATTACCCTAATAATATTGGCCCTTGCCTCTGTAGTTGACATATGCCCTATTGATGCATAATGTATGAAGATGGGAAATAATATTGGTGACCAATGATTTTGTGAATCGTTTCAGATCTTAGTGTAAACGCATATACCGCAATGTGTTGTATATTCCTTGTGGTTGTCACCTGTCACGCATGCCTTAACAAACTGAAATATCAACTGGGGAAATAATATTGTATAGTATGTTAAAGTGAACACATTTGTTCCAAGGGATTTTCCAATAGGAATATCACAAAGCTGTCCTCCAGCCAAAATCTATTTTTGTACATTTGCACTTTAAAAATAAATTACCCCTAATGCAGTTTGCCTCATATCTGGCTGCTGATTCACTGTTTAAAATGTTTACAATATTTTTGTGCTAATAGGTTTTGCCTGGAGTTCAGGTTTAAATAAAAGAGGACAGGCCTTCAGAGCTGATTGGGGATTCCATGGAGGTTTTTTTTGTTGGAATTTGCTCAACTCATTCATTCTTCTTTTCTCTAATTGTCAGCCTCTCCCTTGGCTGCCAGTTCCTCAAAGAATTCAATTCAAAATTAATAAAACAAATTTACAAATGTCACAGAGTTCAGTGGTCACACAAGTAGTCACAGCTATCTAACAGGCTGGACAGATGCTGAACCGATACAATGAGAAGAAGCATAGTCCTAAGGCCATTGGTCTAAGCAGACAACAGCAGAGCCAAGGCAGACAGGCAGACGATCAGAACAGATACAAAAAAGGGTTCCAGTACAGTCCAAAGCAGGGGTAATCCTGAGTAATGCAGAAAGACAGAAGTCAAACAGAAACCTGTTGGCCAGGTGCAGGCTGAACGTCCATCAGTCTGTTTAAGCACTCTTGATTAGAGCAGGTGTGCACTGCAGCAAGACTGAGCTGCAGTGCTGAGTAATAACTAGCAGGTGTTGAGAGCTGAAGGCTGCATGTCTCTTCAGTCTAGCTACTCCATGCATTTTCTCTTCATATTTAAGCCTAGGTTCACATTGGAGCGATGTGTCATGCGATTTGAGAGATCAAATCGCATGACAAGTCGCAGCCTATTGGAGGCAATGACACTGTTCCAATTGGTGCGACACCGATTTTGCGGTTCTCCACTGATTTGCAAAAGTAGTTCCTGCACTACTTTTTCCGATTTCAGGTGCAACTTTAATAGACATCTGTGCATGAAGCCACACAGATGTCTATCGATGTAGCACCTGAAATCGTGCTGACCTTCTTTGAAATCGCACTACTTCAAAGTAGCACCAATGTGAACGAGGGCTTACATGCTATCCCAAAAACCTGAGTTTTCACATTTGCACCTTTTTTTTTCTTCTAGTCCTAATTAAGTTATTTCCTTATGTTCATGCACCTTCGAAACCTGCTTCTTCAGACATTTTATTGTCTGGTGGGGAACATTCTGTCACCTCCTAAATAGCATACTCACCATAATTACCTCTTGTTTCTACAACTTTTCTATCTAGATTTAGGCTAGACAGACAGGACCCTCTATGCTTTTGGTGTTTTGTTGTTAGTTTGCTAAACAACTGTATGTGATTTTCTTTGAAGTGTTTTATATATTACATTACTTGTATTGCACTCCATTGTTTTATCTATTACCTTGTTAAGAACCATGGGGCAAGATGGCATTATATTAAAAAAATTTGCAAATAAATAAATAGTAGACTGCATGGCATGTTTTCAGGTATCTCAGTTAACTGTATCAATCCTCTGCAGCATAAATTCTCCATGGAATAGATGTAGTTTTCGCACATGTAATAAAAAACTGTAAGCTGTCTTTCTGACCTTTAACCACCACTTGATATTTTGTACATCCTTTGGATTTCAGCTTAGCACCATCATATGACACTAACACTCTAGTAGCAGGTTCAGCTTTCACAGCATTGGACAGTGATCATGTGCAACTGGCATTGCATTAATCTCTGCTTCAGTATCAAGCTTGAACTCAACCACTATCCTTCCAGTGCTTAAAAGAAACCTTTCCTTTGAAAAAGCATGGAGCTTGCTATCGCTAACGTCTCATTCTGATATTGGTAGGTTCCTGGCTGTCATGCTTTCCCTTTTGGTTTAGTACTTCAAGTCACTATTTCCAGCATTTAGATATAGAATTCAAACATTACTCTAACTATACTGATAAGCATACTTGTTTGGGGTTAGTGGGTCAGCATACCACACTGGTAGTAGTGTTTTAAATGGAATTTAGCAATGGCAGCCCCTTATTTCTCTTTAAGTGGATGTAAAACGTATCACAAAAATCTCATATAATCTTTAAGGCCCCATGCACACGAGACGCAGATGCAAACTCTGCTGAACGCATGTTTTAAAAAGCAGAAACCTGCGTTTAAAAACGCGCGTTTTGCTGTGTTTTCATGTCGCGTTTAGACGCGTTTAGACGCGTTTAGACGCGTTTGCGTCTATAAGCATTTGTAAAGATAGCATCATATAGACCCTCTCCAAGCTCAGAAAGCATGTATTATTAACTATTTCTGCCATTTTGTGAGCAGCAGCAGAGAGAGCAGTTGTACACTTGCATTTGCCCTTCTTTCTGTGTTTTTTTTTGGAAATGGATCCCATATTAAATATATGTCAGGAATGTTGCTCTTGATGAAGCAGCAACGTCATCGCAAATTTGCATGAGAGGTCCAGAATCAGAGCTTGGCGATATTGGACCCATCCGTTGATGGCACAGCGAATGTCCGTTGGATATTTCACAAACATGTATGCAATTCACAAACATGTATGCATTAGTGAGTATATATGCTCTATGAACTATCTAAACTAATTACGACATTTTAAACAATTTTTTCTAGTATTTTTTATGGTTTACCATCATATTTCTCAGTTTTCTGGTCAAAAAAATTGGGTTCCTTTAAAAAGGCTTATAAACGCAAACGCGGCTAAACGCAGGTGCCTGCGTTTAGCCGCGTTTAGACGCGTTTTGCGTCTAAAACGTGGAAAAGCAAAGTGTCTGAACGCATTTTTTTGCTTCTGGAAAAACGAGGTTAAACGCAACTGCATAAAAACGGGAAAAACTAGACTGTGTACATGGACACATAGGATAACATTGCATGCGTTCAGGTGCAGTTGAAAAAAGTGTCCAACTGCCTCTGAACACGCGTTTAACTGCGTCTCGTGTGCATGGGGCCTTACATGTAAATATATTTTCAAAAGTAATTACATTTTTGTTAGCTCTTTTATTATAATAATACCTAGAACTTCTTCCATAAAGGTCTGTGTTCAGGAACTACCCATTATAGAGGACAATGCTCTGTCCCTGTCTGTAGTCACTGTATTATTGTCTCTCTCAGAAAAAATGAGGGTGGAAAAAACAAGAGAGGTGAAGAGAGACAGAAGAACCCTTATAGTGCATAGTGCAGTTTCTTTGGTATTAATAGTCAAAAATAGATAGTAGAATAGTATTATTTACATCTGGGTAGGGTTAAGTAAACTATTGAAATGGTACGCAACCTGTCATCAAACATGGGGGGAATATCTATGTCTGTACCAGTGGTGGCTGGTGCTCAAAATTTTTGGGGGGGCGCAAACAAACAGCCTCACTGTGCCATCAAACGCTGCCACTGTGCCCATTAAACGCTGCCACTGTGCCCATTAAACGCTGCCACTGTGCCCCACGTGCTGCCACTGTGCCCATCAAACGCTGCCACTGTGCCCATCAAACGCTGCCACTGTGCCCATCAAACGCTGCCACTGTGCCCCAAGTTCTGCCACTGTGCCCCAAGTTCTGCCACTGTGCCCCAAGTTCTGCCATTGTGCCCCAAGTTCTGCCACTGTGCCCCTTAAGTGCTGCCACTGTGCCCCAAGTTCTGCCATTGTGCCCCAAGTTCTGCCATTGTGCCCCTTAAGTGCTGCCATTGTGCCCCAAGTTCTGCCATTGTGCCCCTTAAGTGCTGCCACTGTGCCCCAAGTTCTGCCATTGTGCCCCAAGTTCTGCCATTGTGCCCCTTAAGTGCTGCCATTGTGCCCCAAGTTCTGCCATTGTGCCCCTTAAGTGCTGCCACTGTGCCCCAAAAGTGCTGCCACTGTGCCCCCTGCCTGCCCTCTGCACTTACCTTGTCCCGGTGTGCAGCTGGTGACGGCGTCAGGCGACGAGCGGTGTCTCCGTCGGATGTCTTCTCCCGCGCTCCTCCTGTCTTCTTCTGCTGTGATTGGACGCTAGGTGATTGGACGCCTAGCGTCCAATCACAGCGCCTGTGACTTCAGCCAATCAGGTGACAGGTAACAGACCTGGCAACCTGATTGGCTGAGAGGCGGGTCTGTGTTAGGGAAGCGATGTATTCGCTTCCCTAACACAATACTGTGTAATCAGCGAACGCACAGCCGTGCGCCCGCTGTTTACACTTAGGGAAGCCTATTAGAGCACACCGCTCTAATAGGGTCCCCTATTAGAGCTTACAGCTCTAATAGGGGCGCTTCCAGCAACACCCCCCCCACTGTAATTCAGATGCCCGGCGCCCGATCAGGGGCCGGACACCTGAATAGGGGGCGGCAGCGGTGACAATAGATAGATTCATGCAATGCATGAATCTATCTATTGGTGATAGAGCGGTGCAGGAGAGAGGGGGCGGCGCTCCTGCGCCCTCTATGCACGCACCGCCACTGGTCTGTACACAGATCTTTCTTTTACACTGCGTTAGCGGCAAAGCGCTGCTCATTTTAGGGGCCCTTTACCGATGTTTAAGTGGCACTTTTCGGCCGCTAGCGGGTGGCGCTTTTAACCTGTGTTTCAGTGCTTCCAAATCACTTTTCAGGCGTTTTGAAAGCGCTAGCCATTCATTTAAATGGGCAGGGCGTTTTGGGAGCTCTGTATACAGCGCTCCCAAACCACCCTAAAGATGCTGCTTGCAGGACTTTTCCTAACATCCCGCAAGCGCACCGCCCCAGTGTGAAAAGTCACACTAAAATGAGGTAAGTGATTAGCGCATGTTTTAGAGGGTTGGGGGAGATGCCAGTAGAGAGGGAGAGGTTGAAGATATGCGTTAAAGAGTGTAAGATAGAGCCAGATGGTGACCGTAGTATTTGAGAAGGAACAGGGTCCAGGGGGCAGGAGGTTAGGTGGGCGTTAGAAAAATCTTTAGTGACTTCCTCTATAGTAGTTGGGTTAAAAGAGGGAAGTATTGATTGTGCAGAAGGACAAGGAGTCTAAAATGATGGACATTTTCTTTGCTCTTAGTGGCTAATGCAGCAGTGGGAGAGCGTAGGGAGTGTGACTTTGTGTTGCTGGAGAAGGGGGCATTAAATAAACTTCTTGTTTTGCCCTGCATATGTCAAGCACATGCTTGCTTATGGGAGGTAGAATATTATGGGACTGAAGCTGAGAGAAAGCTAGGAGGGATCAGGTACATAAAAAGCATACAAATGCAGAACACATGCATAAAGGACAGATGTTCTACAGTGGACACTAAAGACCTGTCTCTCAACTGATAGAAAAGCACTTGAACCACACTAGAGCTGAGAATTAATCTAGAGTAACACAAAGGTAAAATCAGTCTGTATATGCAATAAAGCATGCTTGTTATACTCACTGTGGAACCTACAGCATGGAGTTAATCCTCTGCATTGTGTAAAAAGGCTGATTGATCCTGTCTATGATCATCCACTTCTTTTACTGTCCCCAATCCATCTCCTGATAGAACAGAGCCTTGGAGGCACTCTGCACATGCTCAGTTTGGTGTATATTGCTAGAGAGTTTTTTCTTGAGAAGATGTATGTGATCAGGACCAATCAGCACTGTCCAGACAGAGGGTCAGGGGTCCTGCAGCCTCATAGGACAGTCAGATCATAATGAAAACTCCTACAACCTTTAACCAGTGCTTGGCTGTACAATGATAGAAGTCACAAGATTGCTATATACTGCTGATGGGAAAAGGTATTTAGCAGTTTATATTTACAAAAATAATTGCATTTCCATGTCCTGCATACTGTGGGAGACCAGATATAGTGAATGCAGGGTCCTGGGTTTAGTAACACTACAAGCCTTGGTAGTATTTTTTTTCACTTTATACTTGCTTGTTAAAAAAGATTATTGCAATTAAAGCGGAGTTCCACCCTAAAAAAATGTTTTCCATTAAAAGACTCCTTGTAACCTACAAACAAACATTTGGAGAATTTTTTTTTTTTATATACTTACCAGAAACACCCTGTTGCTATGTAGTCCTCGTAATCTGCCACTTCCTGGTCCACGGAGCTCCTCGTGACTTCCTCCCTCGCCTGTGCTCCTGGAAAATGATAACACATTATTTCCCAGGAGTCTTTGGGCAGTATTGTGATGTTGCCATAACAACGGGGCGGGACCTTCCTCCGTCACCGCCTGTTGTTATGGCAACTTTAGAAACAATCGGCGCTACGGCCGGTGAATCACGCATGTATGAGATCGAGAGCATGCACCTCTCCAAAGCTAATCCAGGGAGCGATCTGGATTCGGCTTCACATGCCCACAATCATGATGGCAACGGCCACAAACGGAGGCAGAGAATATTCCAGTAGGAAATGTATATTTTACCTAAATCGATCAGGATCATTGTATACTCCTTTTTTTATTTCAATAGTAATAATGCTAGGAGTAGTAGCTCTCCCTCTCTAGTATATAAGTATGCTTCTTAAAGAGGTTGTAAACTCTTTTGAAAAAAAAAAAACCCTGCAAGACAAAGGCATAATGAGCTAGTATGCATCGTATACTAGCTCATTATAAAATACTTACCTTAGGACGAAGCCCTCTCAGCGGCACCTGCTGACATTTTCCCTGCAGTTTCTAACGGGTTCACAGGTTCCGGTGCTGTGATTGGCAGGAGACGCGATGATGGCACGCGATGATGGCACTCCCGCGCATGTGCGCAGGAGCTGCCGTTCACAGCACAAGGCTCGGAAGGAACAGCACCGTGGCCGTTCCTTCAGAGTGCCAATGTCACCAGACAGGAAATAAGGGGAATCTCCTAGAACAACAAAGATGGAAATGCTTTTCTTTAGAAGAGTATGGGAAGGCTAGAACCTCAGTTGGATCTTTATTTCTATCTGTGTTTCGTGGCTGGTTTTCCCCCACTTCCTGTCTGATAAGACTGCCATTGGCAGGACAGGTAGTGAGGGGGAGATTAAACAGCGCTCCAGACAGCACTAAAAACCAGAGAGAAATTGTAATATTTCCCTATCCAAAACTGAAAGAAAGTCTGGTTTGACATGTATTGAACCTTTTAAACCATGTGTGGGCAGGCTATATGTACCAAGTTGATTGATACAACCAGTCTGCTGGATTCACTTGCGATTGTCGCTAGAGGCTGCTATAGCCACTAGCAATAATCACTGTCTTCTCTTAGTGGGGGCAGCTTTCCCCCGTGGCAGCTGGCAGCAGACAATTGCTTGGCAAGAAGGATTCCCTTGTCAACACTGTCTGTGTTAATGGGGGGATCGTGCAAATTTATTTCCTGCAACCACAGAAATTTGCACCGTCTATGACCTACCTAAGCTCTGGAGCAAATGCCTTTGCAAAGTGCACAGTCTTTTTGCCTTTAGTAAATCAGCCCCAGCGACTCGCTTTTCCTTCAGTTGTGGGTGGGTATGTATTAGGCACATTAGTCAAAACGAACAGTTGATTGTTTTTCCGACTTTTTATAGTTTGATGTTGTCAGCAAAAAAAATTAAATCTTGTATTGCTTTCTATGAGGGGATGCTGGTAAATAATTAAAGAGCAAAACATGAAAGAGTAAAGCCTAAGGTAAAGCATTCCATTCCATAGCAATCAATAGTCTCTAAATATATAGTGCTGCCACTTATATCCTTTAGTTCCCATATCATGCACTTAAATCAATTGTGTTATTCACTTACTGTTCTATTTTATCTTTGTAATCTAACCTTCATACAAAAAAGAGAGCCTCGTTTGTTATTCTGTTTATTTGAAAACGCAGTACTGAATTTAGCTTTCATTTCTAAACACTGATATTTTGGTATATTCTTTATTAAATAGTTTGTTTTTTGGAAGGTGTTTTATGAATTCATTTCGACATTGTCATGTAAAAAAAAACAATAAAAATGACATACTAAAACAACAAGCTTTCATAGTTACATAGTAGGTAAGATTAAATAAAAACAACAGTCCATCCAGTTCAACCTGTGTAGGTGTGTCAATAAATTGGCCTCTAATAGGGTTAACTACATAGAAAAATTGGGGGTACCATCATCCAGGAAATATTGAAAGAGAACGGGAAGAGAGACCAGACCCCTACTGGTCCCCCATAGAAAAAAAAACATGGACTAGCTCGTTACCAGTTTAGACAGCGTACACAGAAAGGTTATATAAAAAGTCGAATTTTTATTTATACAAAAAAATATAAAAATAGGATATCCCAATGCACTATAGCATATTAAACACAATTCATAAGACATTTGTTAATAATTGTAAACAAACAATACATGTGTGTCACTAATACTTGATGTACCCCACTGGGGTGAACAGAGGTATAATGGGTCCTCACATATCATGTATTCCTAAACATGTTTCGTGGTACTCTACCGCTGCATCAGGAGAATAATATCTCAAATTAATTAATAACGTGTATAGTAATCAAGGTGGTAACAATTAAATACAATGGTATACAATACTGATTCCAATACATAGGGGGGAGAAAGGGGGAAAAACACTGCCACTTACCAATAAACCCTCACACAGCCGTGGTTGGAGCATTGCCAATGTTCCCCTACGGTGGATGTGGGGAAGGCATAAAAGTGGATGGATAGTATTGTTGAGATAAGAAATATAATAATATCTATAAACCAAGGGCCTAAAAACAAAAAAGGGAAGAGGAAAAAGAAAAACCAAAGAAGGGACACAGAAGGAAAGGAAAGGGGGGAAAGAGGGAAGGGGGGAAGAAGGGGAACGGGGGGGGGGGGGGGGGGGGGGGGGGGGGGGGAATGGAGCGGGGGAGAGAATGGGGGAAGGGAAGGTTGAGGAAGAGGAGGAGGGGGGAAAAACAAGTTTAAAAACAAAGAAAAGGGGGGGTTAGTACCTTGTTAACTACCTTGTTAACTTCCCTTAATTCACAAGATATCATTGCAAATCTCCAGGGGGGGCAGAGAAAACAGGAGTCTGGACAGTATATATGGTCCCCTGCAAATTTCAAGGCCAAGCAGAGCATCTGTGGACTAGTGCAGGAGCCACAAACAGAAACGCAGGCTCTGTGAAATGCAGAGGAAAGAAAGGCACGATAAGTATATTATATGGTGTGCTGGACCCACATCCAATAGAAGGGCCGGTGGAGCTACATCAAGTACTTGTAACAGTATAAAAATAACTGGAGGCTTACCTAGCTGTCCACTGATAAAAGTGTCCCCCCATGGAACTGGCATCCACTGCATAACAAAGCAGGCTACTTTAGACCTTAGACTGACAGGCCTATAGATCCCAGGAAAATATCTCTGCCCTTTTTTGAATATTGGTACCACAAGGGATTTTCGCCTATCAGCTGGTACCAATCCTGTCAGTATGCTGTACATAAAGATTATGAATAGTGGTCTGTCTATAACCTGACTGAGTTCTGTAAGGACTCTCGGGTGTAAACCATCTGGTCCCGGTGATTTATTTATGTTAAGCTTCTCTAATCCTTTCCGGACTCCAGCCTTTGTTAGCCACAAGGGTAGATCCTGTGGCATGTTGCTAACAATACCATTGTGGTTGTTATACCCATCCTTTTCCTGTGTGAAGACTGAGGAGAAGAAAGCATTTAGCACAGCTGCCTTCTCCTTGTCATCATCTGTAACCATCTTCCCTTCCTCGTCCTTTATGGGGCCTATGTGTTCCGGCCTTTTTTACTGTTAATATATTTTAAAAAAACTTTTGGGGATTATTTTTACTCTCCTCCGCTATGTGTCTCTCATAGTCTTTTTTAGCCACCCTGATTGCATACTTACACTTCTTATTGCCTTGTAGTGTTGGAATGTTAACAATGACCCCTCCGCTTTGTACTTTTAACCACTTCAGCCCCCGGAAGCATTTACCCACTTCCTGACCAGAGCACTTTTTGCGATTCGGCACTGCGTCGCTTTAACTGACAATTGCGCGATCGTGCGACGTAGCTCCCAAACAAAGTTGACGTCCTTATTTTTCCCCACAAATAGAGCTTTCTTTTGGTGGTATTTGATCACCTCTGCGGTTTTTATTTTTTGCGCTATAAACTAAAATAGAGCGACAATTTTGAAAAAAAAAGCATTATTTTTTACTTTTTGCTATAATAAATATCCCCCAAAAATATATAAAAAAACATTTTTTTTCCTCAGTTTAGGCCGATACTTATTCTTCTACATATTTTAGGTAAAACAAAATCGCAATAAGCGTTTATTGATTGGTTTGCGCAAAAGTTATAGCGTCTACAAAATAGGGGATAGTTTTATGGCATTTTTATTTTATTTTTTTTACTATTAAGGGCGGCGATCAGCGATTTTTATCGTGACTGCGACATTATTGCGGACACATTGGACAATTTTGACACATTTTTGGGACCATTGGCATTAATACAGCGATCAATTCTATAAAATTGCATTGATTACTGTAAAAATGTCACTGGCAGTGAAAGGGTTAACCACTAGGGGGCGGGGAGGGATTAAGTGTGTCCTGGGGGAGTGTTTCTAACTGCCTGGGGGATGGGCTGTGTGTGACACAACACTGATCGCTGCTCCCGATGACAGGGAGCAGACGATCAGTGTCCTATCATTAGGCAGAACGAGGAGATGCTGTTTACATCGGCATCTCCCAGTTCTTCAGCTCTGTGACACGATCGTGGGTATCCCAGCGGCGCGCACGGTGGGAAATTTAAAGTAACGTATGGGTACGTTACTTTGCCCAGCCGTGCCATTCTGCCAACGTATATTTGCTGACAGCGGTCGGCAAGTGGTTAAAGGACATTTTTTTGTCCTTAATGTGACATTTTGCGTTTTGGTTTAGCCACCCAGATTTAACCTTTTTCTTCTATTGGAATGCACTCGGTGATACTTTTATTTAATTTGTTCCTAAAGCATTCCCATTTTTCCTCCGCGTTCAATGTTTCAAGGATTTGGTCCCACTTAATATCCTGTTTAGAAAAGTTCTTTTGAAATTTAGTGTTCTTGTACTCCCGTCGTGCCTCCCTTTCCTATGATTTATGCAGAATTTAATATTTCTGTGATCGCTAGTTCCCAAGTTGTTCCATATTTCCACATCTGCAATCAGATCTGTATCATTTGTAATTAATAGATCTAGCAATGCGTTACTTCTGGTTGGGGAATCCACCAATTGGGACATGAAGTTGTCCTGTAGAACATTTAGGAAGTGGCAGGCCTTTAACCACTTAAGGACCTAGCCTCTTTCTGAGATTTGTTTTTTGCAAGTTAAAAATGTTATGCCGAGTAAATTGATACCCAACATGTCACGCTTCAAAATTGTGCCCACTCGTGGAATGGCGACAAACTTTTACCCTTAAAAATCTCCATAGGCGATGTTTAAAAAGTTCTACAGGTTGCATGTTTTGAGTTATAGAGGAGGTCTAACGATCGCGGCTATACCTCACATGTGTGGTTTAAACACCATTTTTATATGTGGGCGCTGCTCACGTATGCGTTCGCTTCTGCACTCGAGCTCGGCGGGGTGGGGCCCGTTAAAAAATGTTTTGATTTATTTTACCTTTTATTTTCATTTTTTACACTGTTCTTTTAAAAAACTAAAATTGTGTCACTTGTATTCCTATTAAAAGGAATGTAAACATCCCTTGTAATAGAAAAAAAGCATGACAGGACCTCTTGAATAGGAGATCTGGGGGTCAAAAAGACCTTGGATCTCATATTTATACTAAAGTGCGTTCATACTACACTGTACCCAAACAAAATTTTTATCATTTTGTTCCCACAAATAGAGCTTTCTTTTGGCGGTATTTCATCACCTCAGTTTTTATTATTTGCTAAACAAATAAAAAAATACAGAAAATAAAAAATAAATTTAAAAAAAAGACCGAAAATTAAAAAAAAAAAAAAAAAAAAGACTGAAAGAAAATGGCTGATCACATGGTAAAGAGCCTCCGCCAAAGGCTCTTTACCGAGACCGGTGTAGTGGTGTGTCAGACTGACACGCCGCACCACTGATCGATGCGATGCTCATATGACGCCCAGTCAGGATAACTGAACCACTGCCCAGCCGTCATTCTGCTATAGGCCAGGCGGGAAGGGGTTAAGAGCTATGTGAGGAAGTGACATTTTGACGTCACTTCCGCCCTGCAATGGTATGGAGACGATCTTCCCCTCACTCGTCTCCATACCTAACAGGGAGAAGGACCCGATTGCCTCCGGTAAGCGGCGGAAGGCAAGAGAAACACCACCGCTCTAGGCAAAACAAATTCAGTGCCTTTATTCAAAAAAACACAGGAACACTACAAATAACATCACAGCAAGAAGCGACAACAGCTGACGCGTTTCACACTACAGGGAGTGCTTATTCATAGCTGACAAACAGGGCAAGCAACAAATAAATATGGTATTGCAATTTGACAGGGGGCGGAGCCAAACGATGATTCAATTAAACAGTGAATACATCACCTGGTTACTAGCCCACCTAGTCCACCTGATTGTATTTAACAAGTGATGGAGGCTCTCAGTGTGAGTCAAACAAGAAAATCATTGTTTTGCAAAACCAAAACCTTGCTCAACATCTATTTGATGAGGCAAGGTATATGCAAATATTTTAAAGAAACAAAGAAGTATAAAGTGAAAAATTAGACTGTGAAAAAAGTATAACATATAGAAAGCAATCAGCGCAAACCCCCAAAAAATTGCAAAAATAAAATACGTGCAAGCTGAACACAAAAAAGGCAAATCACCAATCCTTCAAAATGCAATATAAATAGTGGAACAAGTGCAGCGCATCAAAATAAAAAAAGGTTGTGTAAAAAATAAATAAATATAGTGACAAAAAAGTTCATATCCTGAAAAAAGTATATATAATATGAAGGTGCATATTTAAGCATGGCCAAGGCATCCATGGGGGTGTGTAAAATGAGTGAATAAATAAATGAATACAAATATATAATTGTCATAATTAAAATGTGCTACGTTTAGTCCAGTGAATACGTAAATATATATGATGATATACAGTATATAAACCATTTGTGTATGTGCACAAATATAAATATAAAAGTACAGCAATGTGTGTATGTGAAAATAAATAGCAATACAAAGACTAGACATGAGGGTGGGGCGTCTGAAAAAATGTGTGAAAAAAAAAAAAATGGGGGGGAGGGGAGTCCGTATGTCATGATGCATAAAACTGCAGCAAATATATTAGGCGGCCTTATGTATGTGTACACATGAAAAAAAATATTTGTTTTTATAAAAAAAAAAACAATCGAATATAATGTACACCATACATGTAAAGACATCTCCACATACAATGAGCAGGCCAATGACGATGAAAAAAACACTGATGCTCAATTCAGTTCTATGAAACTCTGATGATATGTAACATGGCTTCTTTGAGGTGATTGATTGTTAAAAGAATATATATATAACCACAACGGTCAATCATACTCCATGAAACTTTAGCAATGTATGTCTTGGCAACCATGAAATGGTTAACCATCGTATATGTAGACCTACAATGGTATGGAGACGGGTGGAGGCCATCTTCCCCTCACTCGTCCCCATACCTAACATGGAGAAGAACCCGATTGCATCCGGTAAGCGGCGGAAGGCACCGGAGCGTGGCCGGGTCCCTCTCCCACCACCGATAAAAGTGATCTTGCGGGAAATCCGCTGCAGAGACCACTTTTATCTGAAAGCGGACCTGGATTTGAAGAAGAGGATACCTTCGGTTATGGTAGCTAGCTGCTGCCATAACAATGATGCCCCTCTTCAAAGTACCGATGTATAACGACGGCGGGCAGTTTGTAAGTGGTTAAAGAGGGGGCTGTCCCTTCCACCCAGTCAATGTCGGGATAGTTGAAGTCCCCCATTATGATGACATTTCCCAGTCTTGCTGCCATTTCTAACTGTGAAAGGAGATCCAACTCCACCTCTTCCTTCAGGTTAGGGGGCCTATAACAAACCCCCACTAGTAATTTCCCACTTACTTCCACCCTTTGGGGTTCAACCCATACGGACTTCACCTCCCTCCTTGTCTCATCACTGATGTCATTCCGTTCTTCTACCCGTAAATCATTCCTGACATATAGACACACCCCCCTCTTCTCTCCTCCCTGTCGCTTCGATGAAAGGAATACCCCTGGATGTTTTCCAGCCAGTCATGTGAGAGCCCAGCCCTGACAGTGAGCTGTCAAACCAAGTTTCTGTTATTCCCATGAAGTCCACATCCTCCTTGTGTAATAGCAGGTCCAGTTCCTCCATTTTATTGACTATGTTCCTGGCATTTGTGAACATTCCCCAGTTTTGTATTGGTGCATATTTATTTTCCATATGATTTCTCAGGCTTCGTTTTTTACTTCGTAACTCATTAACCCCAGGATTAAATGTTATGGATATAATATCACTAGTGTCTCCACTATTCCCCTCTGTCCTATGCTCACTGCTCACTTATCGCTACCTCTAAAACCCCCCAACACCTAGTTTAAAAGCCTCTCCAACTTTGTGGCCATCTTTCTTCCCAATAGAGCTGTACTATCCCCATTAAGGTGCAGCCTGTCCTTACTAAATAGTCAGTAACCGACTGAGAAGTCAGCCCAGTTCTCCAGGAACCCAAACCCCTCTTTCCTACACCAGTTCCTCAGCCACTTTTTCAGTTCCCTAAGCTCCTGCTGCCTCTCTGGTATGCCTCGAGGCACAGGTAGTATTTCCGAGAAAACTACCTTGGAGGTCCTTCTCTTCAATCTTTTCCCTAAGTCCCTGAAATAATTTTCCTTCCTCCTACTTTGTCATTGGTGCCAATGTGTACCATGACAGCTGGGTCCACCCCAGCCCCACCCAATAATCTGTCCACCTGATCCGCGATGTGCCGAACCCGAACGCCCAGTAAACAACACACTGTTCGGCGACCTCGGTCTTTGTGACATATTGTCTTCTCTGTCCTTCTAATAATTCAGTCCCCTACTAACAGTACCTATCTAGCCTTTCCTGTATCCCTGGCCCCCTCCTTAACGGAGCAGTGGCAGCTAGGGGAAGGCTCCTGCTCCGGCACTGCCACCCCTGAGCTGATATCCCTAACATCATGCAACTTGGCATAGTTGTTGGGGTGTACCAACTCAGGACTAGTCTCCCTAGCCCTATTTCCTCTACCCCTCCTTCTAGCTGTCACCCAGCTACCTACCTCTGTCTCCTGTGCCTCCATGTCTCCACCCTTGTCTACACTGACCCCCACCAGCACCTGCTGGGTAATGCCCAAACCCCTTTTCCATGTTGAGAATGCTGTGCGGTGTTGCCACCTTGTTTTCTAGATCCAGGATCTGGGCTTCCAGAGAAACAACTAGCTGACATCTCACATAGCAGTATTCGTCCTCGATTGGCTCATCAAGGAACGCATACATGGAGCAGGATGTTCACTGGGTAGCATCACCAATCCTGTTGGACATTTTACCTGCTACTCTAATGGGGATAATGAAATGGTTACTCTCAGTACTCTACTCTACTCTCGGTTACGCCCTGTGCTAAAGTTCCACATTGTTTTAA